>CM030371.1:31492994-31979428 GCA_003604175.2 Clonorchis sinensis
ATTGGAGAGAATGCTTTCGGTTGGAAAGAACGAGAATAACAACTAGATTTCAAGGAATATTTGCACACTTTTCTACCGCCTATATCGTTGCGTGTTTCAGTTGGTGCGATATTCGGGATGTCGTAGTATATCTTCTTGGTGGTACACACTACTCATGTAATTTCTGGCGGTCTTGGAGCACACCAGGTGGTGGTTGTAGACACGGACTTTTTCACCAAATTATGTTATAAATGAACCCCAATTTGTGACCGATCCCAGTTGAATTCTCGTTATGATTGCTTTCGACTTTGGATACTGTCTGAACGCCCAAGATTATGCGGTAGACCGATAATGGAGCTCAACCGAAGCGTTTGTTTCAAAAGTCTGACCTCAGTAAACCAAAGTAGCCCAAATACTTAGTCGCAAATGGTCATCAACCGGCAGCCTGAAGCATCACGATATTCCGTTTTTTCGGACCTCCATGTACCGACAAACTGAGTAGGTGAGCCTGTGAATTTCGCATCATCATCGTCCAGCACAGGTGAATAGGTAATCGAAAAAAATCGTTCAGCTGTACCGCCCGTTCGGTGCCTAGCTGCCATACCACCCGAAGGAAGTATGAGGGCTGAGATACTGCCAAGTTGTTTAAGCCTAGACAAAGGAAGTCGAGATGCAGAGGCTGGGTTCAAACCACAGACCTTCCAGTCAGTAAATCCGCGTTTTAACCACTGAGTCGTCTCGCCGCAGGTTATCGGAGTACAGAAACCGCCTCACCAAGACGAGTTCCACCCTTTGTGCTACCGGTGGAGGAGACAGTCAGGAGGGGAAGGCTCCTTGTCGGAAATTCAATGTAAGAAAAACGAAATGTCTCGAGCCACGTACAAGTGGATATCGAACTACCTGAGGGAAACGAGGGACACACGTACAACTCAGACTCTGAAGTGATTGGATGACATTTCGTTCAGTGATAATCGAGTTTTAACCTAGTAGGGACTGACCATATTAAAATAGCAATTTGTACCAAAACATTGAGGCTGCACACACACAACACTAATCCCGACTACTCCCTCTTTCATCGACTGCATTTGAGAATGAAATCTTACGCAGATATTCCCATCCCACAGCAACCTCCAGTCCGCGTAAACACAGCCTTAGTCAAAATCGGACGAGCAGCTTTTGGAAATTTTTCACTTATTCTGATATGGATTCTGACACAAACCTAATTGGAAATTCAGTCCCCGGTCCAGAAGGAAGATATCAAGGGATGAGTAAGCTGTGGTCAACTCAGAATATTGATAATTCGGTCGCTCCACGAGGAGACCACAGTAATCTGCCTCCTACATCTGGCTGGCCACATCAGCTGACACACGCGCACACAGGCGGTGCTTGAAAACAGAGGACACATGAGCTCCATACAAATTAGGACGCCAAACCCCCAAAGACAGTGTGAACAGTTTAGCCGGTGGTGCAAGATTGGGCTTTTTTAATAAATCAGCTTGTTAAATTACGGAGAATGGCAAGCACAGTTCCAAGAAACCACGTCCAAATACTAATAAATACAGATCAGAGTAGTTAGGTGCAGATTGAGTAGCCTCGACAAGGTATGGAAACACTTTTCACATTTGTTTTGACTTTCACACGCACAAACAAAGAAACAAACGAAACAACTTTCGGATTTTGGTGTTTGCGGGATTTTTTAGAATACATTCTCAAATGACTCTCGCTTGAATAATCGTCCTCCTATTCTCGCGCAATCATCTTGGTGAGTGCGTACTAAAGCGGGGAAACACCTGACTCAGGTTTCGCTCTTATTAGAGTTCATCAGTATTGCACATCCAACGGCCGTGCCAAAACGTTGATGGGGTGAGACAAAGCACGAATAACATTAAGCGGAGAAAGTCCACCATGTGGGCTTATGGATCGCACGTTTTCGGAACGCTAGACGCATGTGCATGCTTGTGGAACTGTTTGAGCAGGAAACTAGATGTACCAGTATGTGTGGTGGGTGGATGACCATTGTTGATTCGAACGTTTTTGGTGTGTACAACTTTGGACAGTGGCTTGGAGTTTAAAGGACGAGAATGCCCTTGATTTGTTCGTTGTAGCGGCACTGTTCTGTTCTTCACAGAGATCGATGGTGAGTTGAGTGGTATGGTAGTTTCTGTCATCGGGCATCGCCCCAGTCGCCATGCGCAAGCACACTTATGGATCGAGGACAGTCTCGACTACGCAGTTGGAAGGTGAACAAAACTGGCTACGTTTGAGGAGCCGTATCTCTGAAAGCTGTCTGAACAGAGTGGACATTTGTAGTTTGTCTCCCCTGTCCGGTCTGGTCCATTATCCCGTGTACGCAAACAGCGTTCGCTTCTCATTTGCAGACAACTTTGATTTCAAGAGGAGACATAATTGGATCCCATCTGTATTCCCCGTTTATTCAAGCAGAACAAAAGGTTAAAGGAAATGTGGAGGTCGCGACTGATGACAATGCTCAAAAGGTCATGGGCTGTCGAGGAGTTTTCAGCAACCTCATGAGCAGTGTATCCAGTCCATGTGGCTTCTGTCCCATTCACCAACAAGTAATGGGGCGAACCGTATGTTTGCATCACCTAGACGTCCTCAAGTTGCTGTCTCATGTGACGATTCCAGATTCACGCAGATGTAAATGGCAAATAAGAACACCTAGTGTGCGATCCTGTGCCCGAGTTCAAACATGGGACATGTGTGGAAAGTAAACTCTGTCTAGTTAAGCAACAGCACAGCAAATCCCAATAATTCGTCCAATTCTAAGACCTCCTTGGTGACAAGCAACATCCCGGCTCAGGTCGCGGAAAATGCCTGGTCTATTGGCACTTGAATACGGTCAAGCTGGTAATCAGGAACGTCTGCACAGTTTTGAAATCATTTGCTTTCCAAACCTCCCTTCAGTTGAAACACACAGCCCCAACGAGTTCCGCGATTCTGCCCGATATGATGATCCGAATAAACACGGAGAACCTTTTGGGAGAACACCTTCTTCTGCTCTGAGAGCCGAAGCACAACGACCCGCAAGGACGAAAATGTGGGCCAAAAATCAACCTTCGCAAACGGCTTTAACTATGGTTTGTTTTGTTCATTCAGCTTGTCTGTGCTAGCCGGATACATCTGACAGCAACCCGGAGAATCTGTCGCGAGTTTCACAAAGTAGTAGACAAACAGGACATCCTTATATATACGTAATGCACTACTCATAAGGTTGCTGAAAATTCTTCGACAGCCCACGACCGGTTTCGCCCTCTTGGGACTCATCAGGTAGGCGCAGTCTCCATGTTTCCGTCAAACTTATGTTCTACTTGAACCCAAATTGGACTGATTTCGATAAATACACTAATTTACAAATCAATTTGGTTTTTGCGAGACTCAGCTGGAACCCAGTTGAATCTCCCGTTTGTGATGTTTTCAGGCAACTGAATGTGCTGCACCAGGCCGCCTCATGTTCCAGTTGCTACGATATTCGAGATATCGCGATACATGTATATACGTAATGCACTACTCATAAGGTTGCTGAAAATTCTTCGACAGCCCACGACCGGTTTCGCCCTTCCACTTCGGGCTCATCAGGAGGCGCAGTCCCCCGAGTTTCCGTCAAACTTATTTTCTGCTTGAAACCAAATCGGATGAAATTGGCGAATTACACTCATTTGCAAACAAATTTGGTTTTGCGAGAGACTTACCTGGAACCCAACTGAATCTCTCGTTTATGATGTTTCTAGGCATCCTTATATCTGTCACCAAATCCACCCTTCCTTGTCGCACATGTGCTAACGAGATTTTCAACAGTCAGTGCCATTAAGGTGTGGTGGATACTTGGTTGGCTACGGATTTCCTACCCACAGCGACATGAACTCAGCGATGACGGCACGACATGGCCTTGCCCCACCGCAAGAGGTCGCAGGTGGGGACGCGATGTCCTGCGGGTGGCACTTGGGTGTACGAAGGTCAGTTCAAACAAATGCCTGATTGGACAGGGTCGAGGCAAACTCAGCTGCCACTGACTGGCTGTTCTGACATTCGCTCCTTTCTGCTGACTTGTAGTGTGCAAAGACATCCGGCACCTAGCGGCGCTGGGAACGTAGCTCGTACGCTAATTCTCATTTTGGGTTTCCAGTGATACATCACAATTACGCTTCTAGGCGCGCTTCAGGGACAGCGGAGATATTCGGGATATTTTCTAGACCCGCTGGCTGATGCACCCTTAACTGACTTGGTTTACCGGGTCTTGCCAATGTACAACACACTAAATGCGAGTTTTACTCACATGTCATCCTTAAAGTGTGCAAATCATTCACTTATAACTAGAAACGACAGCTATGTGTCTCAAAGTGTACACAGTCCAGATGGACCAGAATGACTTGACCGAAACTTTACCACGGCAGCCGTAACCATTGCTGTTCGCATTTGAATGCGTGTGGAATAACCAAAACAGGTTTAAAAAAAGTGCATATGCGTGCGGCTGATGAGATAAGCGACCTCGGGATATTTTGATCATTCGTGAAGTCTTTTGCATGATAATTAGGACTATTTCCTTCTTCGAGGGTTTTTCAGCTACAGGAGAGGAGAACTTTGGCCAGTCCAGGGGGTTTCTGTTTAATCAGGAAGCATTTGAATTGTCTGTTTGAAACCCAAGGACCTTACCACCAGCTTGCTTGTTAAAAATGCCATAATACGTCAATACTATCCAGTGAAGTTTGACCCAGTCTTCGCCAGTCACTCTAAATAGGTTCTCCGTGGTGAGTGAAATTTGGTAACGCCCAACTTGGAAGCTTACCGACTCAGTGTTTTTGAAGAGAGACTTTCCCCACCGCTGGTCGAGGTTCGACTGATATGACGTATTGTTTTGACCACGTTCATAGTCAAAGACTGTCGATAAACATCCTGGCCCGTCTGCAGTTCATGGGGATGAACGGTAGGCCACTGTTTTATGTTAGACAGCGCATGTAAGAGATTCCGCACATTGCCGCCTGTGGCGTTAGAATGATCGAGCCACTGTGCCCTTAGCCAAGTCCAACTTAAACGTTATAAATGCATACTAGTTTAAGGAAGAAGGCCTTCGCTGAGGAGTTGTTTATTAGAGAAACACCAACTTAACAGTTACAGACTATTGGACAGGGCACCAAAACTCTCAGATGCATCTTGTTTAAAAAACTGTATATCCTTCCTCTCCTTGAACGCGTCTTCCTGAACTTTTCTGGCTATTCATTGACTGTTACTCAAATGTAAGCAAATGTTACAAAGCGACTCCACAAATTTCGTAATAGATCTCACTTTTCAAGAGACGCGAAGCGGATTTACGAGAAGACATACTACTCGCATGCCTCATCAGTAGTATCCACCGTGCAAGCTACAAGGTAAGTTTCAAACAATCGACAGAGAATGCACTCCCTTTGAGGAGGGAATAGGTTGATTGTAGGATCTAGAACAATAGGTGGTCAGTGAACCTCTTTTGAAAAACTTTGTTGATGGACGTCAGTTACGGGAAGAAGTAACAAAGAGTCAGCTTACGAGTGTTTTCCGTATTCGGAAACACCATCCCTCTTCTCCAGTGGTCTTACTCGGAAGGTACTCTGATTCTTGATCGTCAATGCTGTGTGTTAACCGGGGACTAGCCTCTATTTAGAAGGGTCCCTCTTGGATGGGCTGATCTTTGGTGGTGTCGCGTTTTGTGCTGAATGCGGAGACCTTACACTATGGTCCTCGTGTGGTAGTTCAAATTTCCTTCGATCGATCAGTTTTCTAGTTGGCCTTCGCATGTCTGCCTTTTACTGTCGTGGGAGACATGATTTTCAGAATGATACGCCCGTCTTCAAAGTGGAGCTCATTCTTCTATCATATAGATATGGCGGTAACGAAAATGACTCATTTGCATTGTCTTATTTTTCCCATACTCTATTCTATCGATTTTCTAACCTGTGATTATAGTAACTATGCTTACCATGATTTAGAACACTTACTTTGCAGCCACACCATTTCTCTTCCTTGTGTCTGGCTGATGAGGAAATTTTGAAATCGCGATGTGTGTTCCAAATATGTAATTGTCCGCGCCTTGGATGCACAATGCATTTTTCTTCAAAACCGTTGCGATCGAAATAAAACTTTCTACGTCAAAATCTTGCATTTCTTTGCATATGTGCTCAGACCAAAAATCACCCACATCTGCGGTCATTTTTTTGCGATTTGTTTTAATTAATCTCCTTTCGAACTTTCTGGCGCCCATTCGACTTTGAACTTGTTGTACAGTGGCTTCGGAAGTGGCTGCATTGGCGTTTGCTGAGAAATTCGGGGCTGTATCTTTTTCATCCTTTACGGAATTTGAGAATGCTTTAAATCAGTACATGAAGGCAAACTATGTGGTATTTGTGTTTTCATCCAGTAATCGAAGCACCAACGCTGTTTTACGTTACGAATGGGTGTACTACAAATGCGTCATGCGTGTGCGTCAGCTAGGTTCGTTCAGCTGTCCGCTATGAACGACGTAGATTCCTTATGGCTAGTTGACTAGGCATCGTGGAACCCTGGCCGCACGTTAGTTCCATGTAGCTAATTGATGAACTCATGGTCTTCCCAGCATAATTCGCAGGCTAGAACGGAAGACTCTGATGTTTGACAACGAAATTGCACGATTTTTCGCCAATAATGAACGCAGCCTACGCAATTTTAACTTGTAACAGCAATTATCGAGCAAAAATTGTTTACGGGAATGGCCCCACCGCATATTTTGCATCCACAAGGGCCATGCACATTCTAGTGTGCAGAGAAGTAGTTCAGCTGCAAAACTAACTGAAGGTTCCATGCATTGTAATTGAGTCACCTTTTTGTGCAATTCGCGATTTCTTATTACATTAGGCAGCATATTCACAGTCGGTGGTGTTTACTGACCTTGAAGATTCGCTTACTTAAACAAATCCCCAATGTAGAGAATTTGCAATAATACACGAACATATACATTACACATAGACAGTCTACACTATGAAGTGGCAACCCTGAAAATGTCGTAGGTTTCGAGAAATCAATTCCATTGTGCAAATACTGAGCGGCCTGTAATTGTCTACCAAAAAAAACTATTTTTTTATAAAGGTTGTACATGAGTTCGCGCACCTGGACACGGAACTGAGACCCCATAGTGTGTTGTCACTAGCGTCAATCTTTCTTTCAGCTGCAGTTCCACTTTGGCTTAAAATGATACCATAATAAAAACCGTACAATGTATAACTTTTCAGAGGTGTGAAATGGTTCTTTTTGGTGGAATGGCCACGAATGTGCCTAGACATGGAAAACAGCGACTTATTTTTTTTTCGGAGGCATGACTGCTGACTCGTTGGAAGGTGATTTTTTGTCATGGTGTCCATAAGTCACCAATACAACGTACTCCCTAGTGAGTATCACTCATTGAATGAAGATCTCCGGTAACCTCGGCAATGAGTTCACGGTTAGAGCTAAACTGGAGCTGTTCGCTTTGATTGAGAGTTTGACTGGGCAGGTCATAGTTGTTGACAGCGGAGAGGTGAAAAAAATCTCACCTGGATGGAAGTCACAATACGAGAAGGATGCGATGTAGCAAACCGGATCAAAGAGAGGTGATTTATCCAATAGCTTCAGGTGGGATTTCAAGAGAATCGGATGTAAAGTAGAACTTACATGAGAAGCACAGCATAGGTTACTAAGGGCCACTCCTTATCAGCAGAAAACTCCTCAGCTGTCGAATGCATCCAACATCTTAAACTCAGGTACCAGAGTTGTCCACCAACTACTTCACAAAAGGAAGAGGAAACAAGATAACGGGGTCCGCAAAAGATGGTGAGTCCACACCAACGAGAGATAGATAGATAGATGGATAGATAGATAGATGGATAGATAGATAGATGGATAGATAGATAGATGGATAGATAGATAGATGGATAGATAGATAGATGGATAGATAGATAGATGGATAGATAGATAGATGGATAGATAGATAGATGGATAGATAGATAGATGGATGGATAGATAGATAGATGGATGGATAGATAGATAGATGGATGGATAGATAGATAGATGGATGGATAGATAGATAGATGGATGGATAGATAGATAGATGGATGGATAGATAGATAGATGGATGGATAGATAGATAGATGGATGGATAGATAGATAGATGGATGGATAGATAGATAGATGGATGGATAGATAGATAGATGGATGGATAGATAGATAGATGGATGGATAGATAGATAGATGGATGGATAGATAGATAGATAGATGGATGGATAGATAGATAGATAGATAGATAGATAGATAGATAGATAGATAGATAGATAGATAGATAGATAGATAGATAGATAGATAGATAGATAGATAGATAGATAGATAGATAGATAGATAGATAGATAGATAGATAGATAGATAGATAGATAGATAGATAGATAGATAGATAGATAGATAGATAGATAGATAGATAGATAGATAGATAGATAGATAGATAGATAGATAGAGTTGGCAGAGTCGGACAAATTCAGGAAACCAGGTGACCTCAGTAGTGTTCTGCAGACTGTGCTCAAAAACCAAGGCTAAATTGAGCTGAGGGAGCAACAATGCCAGTCAAAACGTGAAGCATCACGGATTGGCTACAGTATTTTGCGGTGAGCTTGTGATTTAATACGCAATCATGTGACTTCGTTTTTACATAGAACAGTCCATCTGTTTTAATTTTAGTTTTTTCAAAGCTTGGAAACGTAGACGATATCTCGTTTCCCATGAATGATAGTTGTCGCTGTTTTCTACACCCATGAAATTTTCACACGACTCCATCGTTTCTGGAATAGACTCATAGAGGTTTTTGTGTGAACTCAGGTGCACGTCTAGAGCAGAGCCAGACACAGGAGCAGATGAAACACATCCACGCTTGTCCACGCACACGCACACACACACACACACACATTAATTCTAGTCGCCACCAACGTCCACCACTCTCGCACTTTCTCGTGCACGCCTGGGGGAAACTGAACCACATGGCCCTGAATGTAAAGTGTGCTAGTGTGAGCAGACAATGACGTGAAGCGGAACGGAAAACAACAGTACACAGTGTGGTTGACTGGCCTCGAATGTGTCCGTGGTTGTCAATCAGGATTGCTCATTAGGACGCCTGTGTGTATCACGGTAGAGTTAAACTACTCAACATATCCCGAAGTAGCCCTCTCCGTCGGAGAGAGCACGATATCTCATTTCATGGCTCAGAAAATTAGACAATAACGAAACTAATGGCCTTTTCAGAAAACCTTTTCAGCTAATGAAAGCCCAGAGGTACTTCACCGAAATGAATTCATCCAGACAGCTAACCGGTAAACCGCCTTGCGTGTATTTGTTTTGTGTCACGAAATGAACAATACGGTCCTTAGATCTGCAAACAATTTCTTGAAAAAGACAATTGTTTACACGGGGTAAGAGATGGCGCAGTGGTGAGGGAGCAACTTTACTGACCGGAAAGTCCATGGTTCGAATCCGACCCCTGACTCTTGACTTCGCCTGTCTAGGCAGTATCCCAACCCTCGTGCTTTCTTCTGGTGGCATGGCAGTTGGGCACCAAAAGGGTGCTACAGTTGAACGATTTTTTAGACGCCTTCCCGGTATTTAGAAAGTGTACAAGAACCTATTTATACGAGTGAAGCAGGGACCGGGGCCTCGAACCTAACAGAGTCAAATTCACACTTTTCACCCCCTAGTGTTAGTTATTGTAGTCTCTGTTCAAGCGTAGCACCGACATCCTGTACAAAAGACATATCCAGGGCACTACGCTCTAAAACATCAACGTAAACAATAGTTCTAGAATTGGTTGATGTCACTCAGACTCCCTCAACGAAAAAGCGCCTTTGCGAAAAATTCACATTCCTTTTTACGTGGGTGAAAATTTTAGCTGGTAAACTGAGGCTCCATGTTTTGCATTCAGAGGGGTCTGAGTTTGTAATAACAGTACTTTTCTCAGCTTAGTTCTTGGTCTGAGCCTCCCGAGCTAGCGTTCACGTCAAAACAACCACCAAAGATGCAGAGCCCTGGGTCATGATTGGCTGTTGGGTCCAGACTTTCGACCAATCAGATCTGGGCTTGCTGCCGGACCGGCAAGCGTCCCGAATTTCTGGCCAATCTTGCGTAGGATAGGCTTTTTGGCCGTAGCAGCACCCGACTGCGAGCGGTAAAGCGGGATCTGCGTGGAATTCCGCCTAACAGAGTTCCTTCCAGAATGTTATAAAATTAACTTGGCGGAGCCAAACAACAGCGGTCACTGTTTGGAGGTCGTTGTCACAAAGGTCACACCACAAACGGATTTTGCGTTATACTCACGCTCAATATTGCTATTCTTACCTTTTTTAGAAGGTGACGTACAAGTCATAGGAAGTGATAGTCCATTGATTTTATCCCCCCACTATCTTCTACTGAAGCTTTTCAATCGATCAGACTAGGTCAGATGATCTGGTTTAGCCGATCGATTGCATATCCAACTGCTCTTCTTCTGCGTGCACAACACCACGGACCTCAAGTAACTAACCAAATCGCTATCCCCCGAGAAGACGTTCTCCTAGAATTGAAGGAGATCTGTCCGAACAAAGACAGCAGGTCGTACGAGGTCCTCCATTTGGTGTCATAATGAACACTTTGGAAAATATTTTACAAACTTCGAGGACTGAGTTACTGTGTATGATGAATTCCCTCCCCAAATACCGCCTTTTTGGTTATCCAAAACATTACACCGCTTTGTTGGTTGTTTTTTTGTTGTTCATCCATCGTTCGACTGCTAAAAAATCGTTCCATATTTGGCTTGTGTCATTCAGTTTTTATCAGCATTCGATAACGCTTTGCTTAGCTTCCTGGTGGACATCTGAATTGAGAGACACACGAACGTCTTCACAAATCCACTTGAGGCCATATCTGAGGGGATTTCCCATCCATTATGTTCAAATATGGCTAGGTACCTCTCGAAACCCCCATTATACAGCACTGGTGTTTAAACGTACAAAACGATACCAGAATATTAAGACCTGGCTCTCCATCACGCCCGCGTACTGAACTGTGAATCGTCCGTCAGAAACGAAACGCTAAAACTAATACTCACATGGTTTGTTTTGCATCGTACAGTGTTTCATTTTCCTCTGTTTCTTCAATTTTGCTTTGCATTGCGCGTCTGTGTTCCGGGTGAACAGGTGTATGCAATATCTCCAGTAACGACTGACAAAGAACGTTTGTCTCTCTTTTGTCTACTCAGTGAGCTTGACTTCGTTCAGAGAGAGGCCTCCATATGATGCGGCAACCTGACTTACACCATAGACCACGAGCTCAAAGGGGGCTGTTCTATATTTTTACAAATGCTAACAAACCGTGCAGGTTTACTCCTTCGATGGAAGCCCCCTCATGTAGCTGGTAGTGGAAAAAAGCAAGCCTTCGAACCTTGTTAGACGCGAAAGTACAAGTCTCACTTGGGAAATAAAAATTCTCAGGTGTCCTCTTGAACCTTTCCGGGCATTCCCTAAAGGCCAAATAATAATATACAAGCACTGCAGTGCGGTCCTATAACTTCTGTATTAACTTTCCGTCAGATGCTGGGAAGGTCCTTTAACATTCGACTAGACACTACTTTCACGTAACCTCAGTAGTATACATCGTCAACTTAGTAGCCCAGGTCCTTAGGAGGTTATGTCATGAGGAATAAGACGATTCTATACCTCGAAGTTGAAAGCAAGATGGTTTTTGTTTAGCCAGCACGGTACAGTAACGAGCTAGTTTAGGGCGTTTAACGCTTGTTTCTCTAAGGGTTACCGTATCGTCGAAAACTAACGGATCCACAGAACGCTTTACCTATTATTTTTCGAGAATACTCCTAATGATCACGTGCGTTTCAGCTCCTACATCCCTAAAGGACGCACAGTGCATTATCTTGCCCTGGAATGTCACGCAGTCCTTCTATAAAATTTCATCCGTCCAATTATAGGTTGCCTTATCAAAATGGTCCTTTAAGTGGAACACAAGTCCAATTTTGTGCTTATTCAGGCTTGAAAGAACATTAAAACGGCGTAACTGTGGGTAAGGTGCAAGCTTTTTCAAACAATTATTGAATTTTGTCAACATGCGCGACGACGAGGAACATGTTAACCTTTGTGTTGTCGCATTGCGCCCAACTGTGAGGGTGCACCAACCAATAAAAATGCCAGTAGCGATTTATGAATAAATTGACATTTACCCCTTCATCGTAAATAAAGTTTCTATGTGATTCAGATCCAGCTGTTTGGTTTAAAACCACTGTAAAGATCACGGAATTTAAAACAATGAATAAATTTAGAATTGAGGTCTCCAGCGGCAAAACATGTTTACCATGTCGTTACCAGTCGTTTAAAACAAGACCAAATGAAATCACTGATGAAACTTTATACTGTATATATTTTTCTATATGTGTTATATTATATCATATTACTATGTTACGGTTATTCATACTGCACCACAGGTGGCGAGATGGCTCGGTGGTTAGAGCGCGAATTTACTCATCTGAAGGTCCGTGGTTCGAATCCGACCTCTGCCTCTCGACTTCCCCATTACGGGAATTATATCAGGCCAAAAATTCGATAAGATCCCCGAGCTACTGCTTTTAAGTTTCTGAAAGGAATCCGTAGCGTCCGCCATATACTACTGAAACTGGTGATTTCAGGCCTTACGTTCTATCATTTTATACTGTGGAGATCAGAACAGCCCCTTGTAGAAACCATTGTGAAGATGGCTCGGTGGTTAGGACGCGAATTTACTGATCGGAAGGTCCGTGGTTCGAACCCGACCTATGCCTATCTGCTCCCCCTGTCTGGGATCGGGCAAATTGGCAGTATCCCAGCCCTCGTGCTTCCTTCTGGCGGCATGGCAGTCACACACCGAAAGAGTTCTACAGCTGAATGATTATGACTATATCACATAATATAAGACTGACTGGCAACCAAAACAGCTTTACTGGTCAACAGTGGTTGATACCCACTCCCAAAATCGGTTGATAAACGCTCAGAAAATTTTCGAGGAATGGAAGGCAGCACGATTACAAAACGACGCACACCAGTGTAAGTCCTTTTATAAAAAAACCGCTGGTCTCGTTTGTCAGTTCACTTTCAAGTTTCAGCTAGATGACGCACATCTCCCAGATAAATTGGACGAACAATTTTCTCTGGAGAATAGTCCCTAGCGCGGCATTGAGACAAGAATGTACCACCAGAAGGTAAACGGAGGCCACATAACTGGTCGTTATATATATATATATATACATATATATATATACATATAGAAGCCCATTTAAGTGACGCGCGAAATCACAATTCGAGAATTGCGGAGTTTTGAGATTTATCAACAAATTATGGTACTACACGTAAAAAATGCGTATATGAAAGGGATAAAAACCTCAAATTATGGACATTTTTGTCTAATTGTTGCAGGAATTAGTGCAAGTCTAAAGAAGGTCCCAAAGGAACGGCAAGTCGATGTGAATTGACGGCAAACTTGCGCGCACAGCACGGGATAACGCAAGTGATCAACAAGCGTGCGTGAAAAGTTCATCCGAATCGATTCGACATGTCAAGGGTCAAAAGTTCTTGAGAGATTTTGGTCGAATATCAACTATATGAGGTAGACGCAGAAAACACTGAGTTCAACCAAGGGAAGGGTTTCATGGAGAGAAAGGAGAGAAAGGTTTTCCTGGCCAAATCACTGCTTGGAAGTCCTGAGATAGCATACAGTATCCTGACTGGCCGATGATCAAGTCGCAAGCCAGAAGTCCAGTGGATACAAACACGTATCCAAGCAGCTATTATGGAATGCGGACGGGATTTTTTTGGTGAAAATGACTCGCCGATATCCACAAAAGCCCGAAAAGAACGCAGAATTCATGGGATTATGTTCTGAAACAACACAGTGAATGGTAAACCAGTCTAGTTGATAGATAACAGAGAAAAGCCTTCCTGAAAAGTGTGTATTTCGAAGCTGTTGAGGGAATCAACCCCCGTGAGAAATGTTTGTGAACTTCACCAAAGATTTTGACTCAGTCAACAGAGAAGCGCTTTTAATCACCCTATGAGTGTTTGGCTGTCCAGTCAGAATAGTGAACATTGGCTGGAACTCTTACCAGAAAGACTAACGGAGAGGAGAACGACAAATGGCAGCTAGTCTCCTAGGAAATCGTACCACAAGACGGTTTGAGGATAAAATTGTACTGCTTGAGGCAACAGGAGTTTGAGAACAGTGATACGTTCCTCTTAGGCGAAAGGATCTTCGCGGTTGCGGAAGCACCAATGCCGCTTTCCCTCTAAAATCGACAGCTCAAAAAGATCGGCTCCAAAGTGGCACGTTCCGATCGTCCTACGACTGAAACACAATCGTCGGCGAGTCATACAACGCTTAAAATCGATAGTCCAGTATAACTCAAAAGTGTTCACTGTGTATATTCACTCAAATTGCTGTGCTCTATTCTCTGGGTACAGATCAGCCCCCAGTGCACTGTTGATCAGAGTCTGAGTTCGAAGGCTGGGGATTAGGCGCCCGAAATAACCTTGTGCATCCTGGGTCAGCAGTTGAAAACCTGCTTGCACGTGGTGCGGACTGTGCGGAAAACAGAGATGTTTCTTCTACGACTGAAAGCCTGGGACCTGAAGACACTGTCGAATAAGGATGGAAGACGCAGGTCTGAAGGGAAAAGTGGTCTTTTTGCAAAGGAACTCAACACTAAAGGACAGACCTTGTTTCACTCACTGCTACTCGGGTGGTCGATACAGAAAGCTGACAAGAGACTGGCTCTGGCTGTATCATCTGATAGAGTAGAAGAATGCGGGAAAGTTTAAAAAATGGTTCAACACCCTTTTCGGTGCCTAGCTGCCATGCCCCACCAAAGGCAACACGACGGCTGCGATACGGCCAGCTTGCCCAAGCCTAGACAGGGGAAGTCGAGGTGCAGCGGTCGGGTTCGAACCACAGACCTTCCGGTCGGTAGACTCACGCTCTAACCACTGAGCCATCTCGCCTGCATAGGCACAATCTCGGATCCGCATTTACAGTTGACATGAATAATAGATTATCCTATGAGCCGAACTGCATCAAGCCTGGAACAAGGGCCATGCGATTTTGGCCGTCAAGGTTTGCAGAACGTACGTAGGTGCGTACTCCCCCGAAATTCCACACTCAGATGAGAAAAATGGCAAATTCTACAAGTAGCTGCAGCACTTGAGCAGCTCGGAATCTGCAAGCAACTCTGTTTGTCTTGCAGCTTGGGCTGTGGTGCTCGGGAGGACTCGGGAACTTGGAAGGATCCAGTGGGTGTTTATGGAGGTGACACAATGAACAGCGACGGTGGCGACTGCTGGCGTATTTTCGATGATGAACTTGTAGTTGAATGTGGCGAAGACATCGATTACCACGTGGACTACTCAGACGGGCCGGGAGATGGTGGTTGTGGTCACCTGCTCCAACATATACCAGAGACCTAGTTGGCTGACTTGTTCACAGTTACAGAACTACAGATGGCAATAAACCAGCTGCAAAATACAGGAGCAGTGGGATGGGACGGATTGCCCGTAGATCGATATTTCCGAAGGAACGTTTTTATCTGCTCTCAAAATGGTATATGCACCAGATGGAAGACGTTCGGCAAAAATTTGAGGATATAAAAACAAGTCCACTGTAAAAAGAGAGGAAAAGCGAGAGAATGCTAACAAATACTACAGATCTGGTTTCCCATAAATATATTATGGTTCTTACCCTGCTCCACTGACGAGTCACTGGTATTCTGTAGGAAGATATTCCTGAAATGTGGTGCAGATCTTGAAGCCGTCGGAATACGGTTGATTTGATTTGTTCCAGCACGACAAACCCGAGAGGAACGTCGTGAACTGATTCAATTGCTCCACAGATCATCTGGTATCTCATCACGTTCTCCAAGTCAGCTAGCGGAGAACCGCTGTGGGTCACCATATGGAAGCTTGACTATCCGAGTAAATTCACACACCTCATCAATGCACCCTAGCTTGAACTAAAAGGCCAAGAGCTTATCCACCAAGCTACCCCAACTGAGTTCGAGACCGATACAGCAGTAAAGCGGGGCGCTAAGGCCTTGTATCAATAAGAAAGAGGTGTGACACTTCCGTACGGGTGTAATGGTTTTTCACTCATTTCAAAGCTTTCACCAGACAAAACAGCTTTAGATCAATAAATCGCTGCTTTCGGGAATCATCAGCAGCGTGGAGTTCACGTACATCTCGGTTGGCTCAACCCCGCAACCGTTTGCCCACGAGAAGAGGCTGATCCATAGTACGATTGTCTCTAATGTGAACAGGATATGGCGGATTTCGATAAATATAATCATTAGCAAATCAATTTGGGTTCGTGGGCGGTCGAAGAATTTTCAGCAACCTTATGAGTAGTGCATTGCGTGCATACATGTATCACGATATCTCGAATATCGTATCAACTGGAACATGTGGCGGCCCGGTGCAGCACATTCAGTTACCTGGAAACATCACAAACGGGAGATTCAGCTGGGTTCCAAGTGAGTCTCTCGCAAAACCCAATTGATTTGTAAATTAGTGTATTTATCGAAATCAGTCCAAGTTGGATTCAAGTGGAACATAAGGTTGCCGGAAACCCGGGGACTGCACCTACCTGATGAGCCCGAAGTGGAAGGGCGAAACTGGTCGTGGGCTGTCGACGAATTTTCACCAACCTTATGAATAGTGCATTACGCACGTAGGATATGGCGGAATTGACATCAGTTTGCCCCGTGTTGACTTACTCCTCAAGTGATGATTTCTCAACTTTCCGAACCTCGCGCTTTGTTTGATCGCTAATTTCGGTTAAGTCTATGTGATCCACTGCTAGGTATCATGATCGCTTGTGAACAGCGTAGTTGAAATTTGTATCAGGTCTCGAGTGGACACCTGGTTATCGACGTTTAGACTTTTGGATCACTGAAATTTTGAAGTTTGCCGTCTAGACAGATGTTTCTTTACCGATGTGACAAACGCAACTTTTGACACGCAAATTGACACTGATGTTTCGATCGGCGGTATTCGTACAACCCTCATATATGTCTCACGATTTGTTTGTGAGGAAGTACGTGTTTGAAATACGGCTACGTTTAAATGCTCAAAACTGAAGGGAAATCCTTGTTCAAATAGTTATACTCAGTACCGCAATTTATGCAAATCACTTTTTTTGGTTCCATTTAGCCGACATACACACTCAAACTCCAATTAATTGGCCTCAATTCAGGTAACTATGTTGATGACTTTAACTGATTTTTTCGTCTCCTGAGGAAACAACTTTTGTCCATTTTCAAGTAGCCAGAAATTTAAGTAGTCAGCCCAGCTCAGGTTCCCATTTTTTGTGTGTAGAACTGCCTCGTTCTACCGAAATCCGAACGCATCAGGCCATCACGCACCGAGTGTGGTAAACCAAATTCGATAAGAGACCAGGTGATAGCCTCCTTTTCGTAACCTGAATGTTGCCATTCTCTGTGGGAAACTGGTAAAATTTCTCACACAGATTTTTCCGTGCAATTGTAATCACGTGTTTTAAGATGAACTGCAGTGGCAAGTACCCACTGTTCAGTTGTTTTACGCATCACTTTAGTGACCAGCATCTTGCCGTAATGAATGTCGGTCCGTTTGATGCGCTTGGTAATTTTGCCAAACGTATATCACCCTCAGATGCAGCGAAATCGTTCGTACGTCCCGTCAGCACTCCGTAAAGAGTGATTTTACAACTGGCCAACATATCTTCTAGGTGTAACATACTACTTATAAGGTTGTCGAGGTGTTGAAGGAGAGCATCATAAATGAGGGTTTCGGCTGGATCTCCTGTCAAACCCAAATTCTTATACAACTGAGAGTATTTTTCAGCTTCATTGGGTTTTGTCACTGAAGATGGGACCACGAGTTTGCTCTGTAAACACTGTAAACGCTACCCACATATTGATACGTGTATTTTTTCATGTGTTTTGCCCTGTTACGTGCATGGCAGCATACCAGACGACCCATAACTAGGTTGTTTCCACTACTTCCTTGTTCAACATATCTCAAGAGTTTCAATGTAACGTCTATCCTCGTTTTTTTTTGTTCCAACCCTCGATTTTTGTGTTACGACTATTTTCTAAGCAATCGGTGTAAATGCGTTGTGTTGTCCCGATTCTTGCGGATTATAGAATACTCCCAGCACTTTGCAGTAATCTAATAGTTCTCAAGAACAGCACTCAAGAATGGCTTTACTTGAGTTCTGTTGCAAAAATGGCAACTTTTTTCAAACTGTTAATCAAACCTGTTCAAATGGAACATATCTTTTTGGTTTGGATATAAGTAGTAAGGGAAGGTTGTAGGGGAAAAATGCACAGATGATCAACTATTGATTTCGCCCTGTTTGAGGCTCATCATCAGCTAGATGTGATTCTCATCCCCCAATTCGGCTGTGAGCAGATTTTTCTCCAGCTCATTTGCATAGCATCATAACAAGCGCGGAGGATTTGATTGATCCACTGTACGTACGGCGCGGAGGTGACTCATTTGGAGAAGAGGACTCTTTTCTGGACAAACAAAGTAAAACGCTAACCGGTCTGGAATGCAGACTACGGGACATATGGGATTGGTGACAATTCCGATTTGTCGGTATCCGGGTGCATACTGATATAAGAAAGCTGACGATCTCACGAGCCCTAGTGTCCGAGATGAGTGCGCAAAGGTATCAGGTGAGCGGTAATACGTTAACAAAACGTGGAAGGTCAATGTGACTGGACGTAAAACAAACGCGGTTACAGTAATTAGGTGGAAACAAGACGTGGGCTGTAAGCACCCAAAACACAACACCGGTCTTCCTCGGGTCATTTGGAAGATTCGTTATGTGCACTAGAAAGGGAGTTCCCAATTCCGGCAGTTTCACGTGAGCTCAAAATCACACGTGTACTGCCGAGAATAGGTGCAGTAAATTTTTTTGGAAAAAGTGAGCAACTGACGGAGAAACACTGATGTTTCCTTTCATCTCTTATTTTCTGTCCTCAGGTTAAGAAAGGCTGTTTGATTTTGCGTAAAATACCCCAAGGGAAATCACTGAACTGAGTGCAAGTTTTTATAAAGCATGAATGCCCAAAAAGGGAACGCTGGCTTGCAATCACTGCGTGAGAGTTAAATTTGGTTGGAAGAGCAAAAACAGGCCTGGAAGAGGAATGAACGTTATTCGAGGCCAAGCACAGATCAATAATCTGCTACACAGTTTCTCACCGAATAGGTCAGTCCCACTTTGACCCCGAATTTAGGAAACTGACTACTCAACACTTAGAAAATTTGATTTTATGTTTGAAGTAACTGCACTGATAAAGTCCCCCACCCTCTCGGTCAATAAGTGAAAAAGATACCTGTATATACGTAATGCACTACTCACAAGGTTGCTGAAAATTCGTCGACAGCCCACGACCGGTTTCGCCCTTCCACTTCGGGCTCATCAGGTAGGTGCAGTCCCCGAGTTTCCATCGACCTTATGTTCTAGTTGAACCCAAATTGGACCGATTTCGATAAATGCACTAATTTACAAATCAATTGGGTTTTGCGAGAGACTCACCTGGAACCCAGTTGAATCACCCGTTTGTGATGTTTCCAGGCGTTTTTCAGCAACCTTATAAGTAGTGCACACGTATACACGTATACATGTATATACATGTATACGTGTATACGTGTGCACTACTTATAAGGTTGCTGAAAAACGCCTGGAAACATCACAAACGGGTGATTCAGCTGGGTTCCAGGTGAGTCTCTCGCGAAACCAAACTGGTTTGCAAATGAGTGTATTTATCGAAGAAGATACCTGTTTCGCATTTATTCCTCAAAACATGCTCAAGATCAGATTGTCACTAATGAAAGGTCGGTGTATGTCTGAAGAGTAAACTCGTTAAGGAGCGACGCGCTAGTCAGCAAGCGATATCCCCCACCTCCGCATCATCATCATCGTCATCACCATCATCGTCCTCATCATCGTCACCCGCAACAACATTGACCTGATATCCAGCGACCGTACAACCCTGTCACATCATGAACAAAGCAGGGAAAGAGGTCTGGTTTCAGAAAGGCTTGGTAAACAATCGGTAGTTTGTTTGTTCTTCACACCAAACCCCTCGAAACCTTTTCAAGTTGAATGAAGAGGGAAATAGGCATTATCAAAACCATTTGGGGTACGTACACCTCCAGATATTTGTTCAGACAATCTAGATAGATAATGACAACAAGAACTTTGTAGACACTGACCAGTAGTCATACGGTGCAATCGCTGCGGCCGTTCACAGGAGGGATGATGTTCAGTCGATTGTGGAAGTGAGACCATGCGGCACCGATGGGACCCGATCTATTATTCCGTGGTTTAATTCACTTGCCGCTTGGTTTGTTTCGTCCTAATTTGGTACAGAGGAAAGAGCGTAGTGCCGAACGTCTACTGTTTGTGAATTATCTGTTCTCCGAGGAAATACCTGTTCCAATGTGCCAGCCCAATTCGGCTATGGTTGTTAAACACTTGCGGTCCCGGGACAAAAGAACGGAAGGAGCCGCGGATCATCTGCCGGCGATGGGTTTCTTTATGAGGTGTTTGAAAATTTCGGTCCTGTGGTGGCAAGTGCGCATCCAAGTGTTGTTTCTCAAATGAGTTTGTCTAGGCTCACTCACATACAAGAACAACACGAATCCAGAAAAAACTTGTAGCGGAAAAAGGGTCATGTTGCGTTGCCAAACCCTCATTGTCAAAAACAGCGAAACTGTGGTTTCAATTACATGCCAGAGTTGATGGACGGGCTGTATCGTCACTAGAATGTGCTTGGGAATTTTTGAGCAAGGTGAGTTGTTTGACTGTTCAATATCGAAGAGGCTTCAATTCATGCAGTGATCTGTCGCAGGTGACAGGTTATTGATTTCGCAGCTGTGTGAAAACATAGGTTAGCCTCTGAGAGTACAGTTTGCCATGTCCGTTATCCCAAGTGGCCTAAGTAAAGATTTCTGACGACTACTCGACAACCCGCCACCGGTTTCGCCCTTTCTGGGGCTCATCATCGGGTAGGCGCAGTCCCCGGGTTCCCGTCAACCTCACGTTCTACTTGGTGTGCACACGACTGTATCTGTCGACTATATCAGAGTGGTTCGGAACGACATAAACCAAGGAAGTACACAGCCTCTATTTTAGACGACTTTCGTCTGTTATATCGCCATTACAGATCAGTCTACGGAATCGTACATAGTCTTGGAGACAAACAACGCATAATTTACTAGTCATCTATATAGTTGCACGAACACTCATGGTACACAGTTGCACAGAAATCCTGCTTGTTTTCTCCGTGTCATAGGCATTGATGATGGAATTTCACTTGGACCACAAAATAGGTGACACTTTAAAGGAAAATCGCATCTCCGGGTCTTGGATTCAGCTGAACAGATGCAGGTGGCCAGCTGAATGTTCCGCCAAACAAACTCGGCGCTCCTGCCCCAGAGACAAACAAGTCGCCTTGACACTGTTTGTTTCACTCAACAACGTTGATTTGGACTCTGGTTCGATTGGAATTGATCTCCAGAAATCGAGAAACGTTAAAGTATGGCCGAGATCAAGTGATTGCTGGGTTGCGGCGTTTCACAAAGAGTGTACCCAGCATTCTATCTGTTGGCTGAAGGCACGTCAGACTATGTGCTGGCTAGTAACAAGTGTGCTACACATCCAGGTCCATGGTCAGAGGTGTGCGTGGTTTGCAAACCGCTTTAAAAACGCCAAGCAAAGCAGTATCGGGCAAGCACATGATCGGAGTCCATAGAGGCATTTCATAACGCAAAAACTATATCTGCCGGCAATTTATCTGCGCTTTAAATCAATTCGTTTGCCACTGACCAGAATGTTTCGCCGCGGGTGTTTACCATTGTCCCCTCGTTCAAATTTAGGCTCCGGAACAATACGTTTACCTGCCTTCACAAGTACAGTTATGTGCCTCTGTATGTCCCTCTGTAATAAAGCGCATATAACGTCGTAAACACTGCCTTTGGTAGTAAAAATACTATATAGACCGTTAGGTTGTTGGCTGGTACGATAAACAGCGCGTTTACGTATTTCTTACCTGGATTTTTAATCCACGTTTCAGGTGGACAGTATGCATCTACAAACAGACAGTTCAGCGTACATGTCACACAGGTCCACTTTTCAGCTTGTTCCAGTTTATGAGTATCAGGAAGGTCAGGTTCCTGGAAGTAACCACTGGATGCCCTAAATCTGCTGAGACCGTCAACTGCGCTAGATGCTGATCAGACAGACAACGCTCGCGCAATATGCAGCACGTGACAGCCTAGTATCAAACCCAGACAGCGCGAGTCAGCGTTGATCAAGGTCAGACAACGCCCCCGCAATAAGCAGCGCGCGACAGCCTTGTATAAAAGCCAGACAGTGTGAGTCATCAACGGACCAAGGTCAGACAGTGTCCATCCAATAAAATAGCTTGAGGCTATCGTATTTTCGCACTTGCACACACTTACGCCATCGCACTCGCTTGTTTGGAATAAAGCTGCTGTGTTCCCTTCGGTGAGTCTTTTTCCGGCACTAGCAACTGGAGCAGTCAGATACAACAGATTGGTGAATCAGCGGATATAACAATTAGCAATAAAGACAGGCAGATGACATGAAAGTCGGAGACTAAAGATTGATTTTGAGGCGCCTGGGGTCGTGATACCTAAAAAGCCAAGCAAACGCAGCTGTCAGTCCCTATGTGTTGTTCTGCAAAGGGACTGCTACTGGATGGACTGAGATGGGTAGAAGAAACAATGTGCTTGGTAAGTTTCCAAAAGCTGGTCCGCGCGTACATTGTAACCCCAAACCTGAAGGATGCGGAAAACTCGTGTTAGTCAGACTGACAAGACTTCTATCTAGTCGGAAACCTGGAAGAGTGGGTGGTATAATTGCTACGTTGATACTCCGTATAACTTCTCCATAAGAGAAATGAATTCATCACATTATGGTAAATTCCAGCCGATTTGAGGCTTACTCGGGACAGAGATACAGAAGTTGGCCAAACGTTTTTGAAAAACATCAGTTTTTTCCTACCACGTTCACTCAGTCCCGTCATTCTCTAGACCCCATTCAGCATGAATGTATACCACTCTTGGTGTTGGTGGCATTTGCATACTGAACACCAGTCATCAAGGAACCTGTACTTTTAAGGTCACGTGCAAGGCAGGAAGCCTGTTATTTTGTTTAGGTGGCCTCGCAGTTAAAGCGTTTTGATTCGCGTCCGGCGCCCAAATTAAGTGGGACACCTCGTAACTCACGTTGCTTGACGTCAATCGGACGAGTCGGATACTACAAGGCCAAACTGTGTTCCTCAACTGGATGAACTCGGAACAACTGACTAACAACAACAGAATGGAAAACATGGTTTACGAGATGGGCGTAATGAGAGGTTCCTACTAAAGTTTTATGGCACCTGATTCGAATAAGCTACGTTTTTGGTCAAGCAATCGGACAAAATTCGAACCTTCCAGATCTTCATTATGAAATAGGTCTAAACAGTAAAATTCGTCAACTTAACCCGTGTGACCCCTGGAGGTTGGAAAGAAACCATGGTAAAAAGTCCGTTGTGATTTCCGTGAATAACCTTCGGTGTTCAGTGAACCTATCTTCGTGAACAGGTGGAGTTTACGTGGCATACCCTCGGTAAGTGCTGGGGAGCTATATCGAGTTACTTGTGCAAAGCATGTCCCACAAGAAAAGACACAGTCAAATCTGTGGGTTTGAGTACTTTTCTCAGTCAGGCTCCGAACACCGTGGTCCAGTGGTCCGAGGAGACCGTGGATGTACCATCCGGTTAACATCGAGGACAGATTATATGGAAGTCGATCTGGTACACGCTATCACTTGCCTGTCGGTGAAACACACCGATGACCACAACTCCGTCAAAAAAGACACTACACCTTTGTATTACAGCGTCCAATAATCAGTTCGATTAGGTCCAGCAGTCTCGGACAAGCTTTGGAAATGGCTTTGAAAAACACATCGTCGCTTGGTCGGAGGTAAAAGTAGCCGATGCCACGTGAAAAGGACTGACGGCGCGCGTAGTAAATGTTGAAACCTCTGCAGTTTTCAAGTCTATGAGGACCACAAGAAATTAGCTGTTTTTAGTGCGCGTGCTAAGAGAAGCAATGTTCAAATTTTGTGGAAAACTAGCGTAATACGTTCAAAAATACTCCCAGATAAAACATCTTTTCCGCTCTGCTCAAGCGGTGGGAAGACATATCCAGCTCTGAGCAATCCACTCACAAAATGAACTAGGACTTTATCTTGCTAGAAATATGCATTTGGTTCTGCAGCGGTTCATCCAAATTCGAGATGCGGACGATATCAGCCACCTCCAAATTCTGATTGTGCATTCAGCGTGTTTTGATAACATGGGAATCAGTTATACGAATCCTGGAATGTCACGCCCAAACGAAGACCTTTGGAATAAACCAACTGTGAACTTTACGTGTCACTCGCCCAACGAAGACTGAGTAGCCGCAAGGGTGAGGTTTAAGACTTTTAGTTATACTGGGCCATTCTGATCACAGCCAATCAGATGAGAAACTACAACTTAGTCCGTGAATATCACTCCAACCGGAACATGAGAAAATCGAACTCGAAAATCAATGGCTGTAAGTCAGCTGATGAGTTTGGTTTTAGTATTCGCTAAAGCAGCTTAAAATCGTTTCTCTCCTCTCCATCTGGCCAACACGGTAGTAACTTCCAGCTGATAATCCTGTATCAACTAGCATGTGGTCTGCGGTTGGATTCAGTCAGGTGTGAAACGCGCGCGTATGAAATTTCAAGTCCATTTTCGAGAAAGTTAAGGGGATGTAATTTCACCAGATCGACATGAGTGGTGATGCAGCGAGATGAAGACGGAATTGATTTTGTTTGGATTAGATAATTCAGGTTGAAATCTGAGCAGAACTCAAAAAGATATGTTCCCTTTGCTTCGATGAATATTTCGGTTAGAAGGTTGGACGGAAAAACTACTCTGAAATTGGAGAGGCACGCCTAAACAGAACTAAATCTGCAGTAAGATATCAGTTGGTCTGACCACACTTACCCAACTGCTTGTAAAAGTTATCTATCTCATTCATTCCGTCTTGATTGTTCATAAAATAACTAAGCTTCAACGAGTCTCTCGTTCTCTTTTTCGAGACTACTCCTTTAGGTTTTGCAGTTCTCAGAAGAGTGTCAGCGCATCGACTTCGAGTAATGTAATCCTTGCGAAATCGTCATTTTGTGACCGAGGAATTTTCAGCAACCTTGTGAGTAGTGCATTACAAATATTCTGAAACATCCTAGCCTGGTGATTCTTATCGGTTTCATTCTCAGATACTACAAAACAAAGCTGTCTTTCCGAAAAGGATTTCATATCAACGGCTTACCTTGTTGTACAGAGTGTATTCCCCTACGAGAAGGTGGTAACACTTTGCCAGATGGATCTTCTCACGGTTTGTCGTTGCAGGTGGCTGGGCGAACAACTCTCGATTGCCCCTTTCAGTATGACGACTATTCACAAGTGACCTTCCTCTGCGGAACTATTGCAAAAACGACAACTAATATAAACAGCGATCTTCATCCTCCCGTCATACGGATCACCCAACTAAACTTTACGGCACAGGCTGATAACACCTCATAGTGACCGATTTGGGAGATCAGTGTGCGCGTAAAATCGACGGGACGACGTTTGGTTGCAGGGCTTTGACCGGATTTCGACATTGGAAAAAATGTATGACGACTACACCGAGCATGATATTGGAAACTGAAAGAAAAATCTGGATTTCCCGCACAATCCGTATGGAGTTCACAACCGTCCGACAAAAACCCTTGGTGCGGTATCACCTTGGTGGTTCTGTATGGTTTTCAGTGATAATCCGAAGACAACGTGCCACATGCACAAATGTTGTCAGCTAAATACACTCATTTGCATGCTAATTTGCTTTTGACGGGAGAATCACTTGGAACGGAACCCAGCTTAATCTCTGGTTCTGTGATGTTCTGAATGTGCTACAGTTGGCACGACATTCGAGACATGGCGATGCATGTATGGACGTAATGCGCTACTTGTAAGGTTGCTGAAAATTCTTCGACAGCCCACGATCAGTTTCGCCCTTCCTCGGGCTTATCAGGTAGGCGCAGGCCACGAGTTTCCGTCAACCCTAGGTTTTACATGAACCCAAATTGCACGAGATGAACGAAACACATTCATTTGCATACCAATTTGCTTTTGACCGGAGACTCACCTTCGACCATCCTGAATCTCTCGTTTATCACGTCTCAAGCAAATGAATGGGCTTTTAATTTCGTGAAATTTGAGTCCAAGTAGAACATTAGATTGATGGAAAGTCGGGGACTGCGCCTACCTGACGAGCCACAATTGTTGTTCTTGTTGTTCTAATGAGAAACGTGTCGTAAGCAAAGAATCGCCAGTGTCAATTTTATCCCACCAATTAAGTGTATCAGAGGGAGATCAATTTCGCACGATGAGCGAAGCTTCCATCTGAGCAGTTATCATCCGAGGAGCCAGTCACATGACGGAATTTCTGTGAATGAAGAATGACGGCGCTATGTCGTCTCTCAATGAGAGCTAATCACACTGCTTTTCAGCCGCTCGTGATCAAACGGTCAGGCTTTGAACCATTGGTCGGAAGGTCGCGGGTTTCATGAGATGCGTATTGCTGATGATTTCCCATAGGGAGGAAGCAGCTGCACGGTACCTCCAGACCTTTGAGCATAGGTTGCGTTCACTGACAGGACGAGATTTCAGTGGAAAACGAAGGGCCCGTTACTAAAACATTCAGCAGCGGCCTACGATTGACTTACTTTCAACATCCCAATGACAAAAACTCTTTCCCTGTCTCTTTCTGTCATTGTTTTTTTAGCACAAAGACATACAGCGAAATGCCCCCGAGTGGTGACGGCACTTTCCGCTCTGTCCGCTTCAGAATTCACGTTATCAAATAGGTGTACTTTGCTACAGCAAGCATGGACTCAGAAGGTTTAGACAGGCTTAGACCGTGCTAGTATGCTTGCACACACTCAAGACCTATGGCCTGATGATCCAACTGGACGGCAATGTAGGTGTACGGTGATTCGCATGGTGTGGCAAAAACGTTTGTCTGGATGGTGTGCTGATGGGGACCGGAATCAGCGTACGGATCGATGAAGGAACTTCACTCACCTCCCCCATCATCGTCCCGTCCTGTGAAACCTCGCTTTTCGTCCTCTACAAAATCCCGCCGCCCTTTTGAAGATAGCTGGGCTGGATAAGGGGAGAGAATCAATCAGGCATATACCTGTTCTTTCAACATAAAATTTTGACGTATAAAAACGTCACTGACCGTCAAGGATACTCATTAGACATGTGTTCATTGTATTTAGAAAGATGGTGATTCGCTTTTCTGCGTCCCAATCCATCGGCACACTAATGTCCACCGATGACCACATAGTTCACTCCCCGAACCATGTTCGATCGACTTTACCTGTTTCCTCTAGCGCTATGACCTGGGCAGCTCACTAGTTGAAGACGAAGTCGTCGACTAGACGCCTCTGTACTGCTGGGCAAGTGGACTGCCTATTTACCTCCAAATGCGCGATCCAGAAAGAAACGGCTCGCAATTTCATCGATATGGAAGCACAAAAATTGCTTTCATTTTGATTGCGTCGGTTCTCTTCGTACTAACTTTGATCTTTCTAAGACAAACTATTTCGCGTAATCAATATTCAAAAATAGATTAGAACACGTCATCATCGGTGGGCCGTCGTGGGCGTCAATCAGCGTATGAGTCGCCCGAACCACCTGTGTGTGTCGGATGCAGCCACGCCCGTGCGTTTCGGTGACGCACACAGTGAGCTCCGAAACGTGCAAGTGCGTGGGCACTCAAAACACGGTGGTGAAGATGATGCTCGAGTTGTCTACTCCTTGGCGTGGAAAGAAAGATAAGCTGCGCCCGGAAACATCAAAAACGGGAGACTCAGCTGGGTTCCAGGTGAGTCTCTCGCAAAAACCAAATTGATTTGTAAATTAGTGTATTTCTCGAAAGATGCGCTTCACTTGGGTAGGATGAATGAGAATTTAGATGAGGATGGTCGGTGTGCGCAGTGGCCCGATAAAAACATGTTTGGATAATTTAGTCGGGGTCCGCTTACTCATGGCTGTTTGCAAAAAACAACATTGAGTAGTATCGTCCCAATCAGTGGGGAGAATAGAGGGTATGCAAAAAAACTCTTGTTTCATCGGTATTCGGTATGCCAGGATACCAAAATTGAGGTGCTTCGGGAATTTCTTGTGATTAGTTTTATGGCAGTTTAGATAAGCACGCTTACGGAAGTGGCAAGCTGGGCAAACTACCATCCTGTACAATGCCAAAATGCGGTGGTGGACCGTGTGAGTGTGAGACAATCACAAGGCAGCTGATTCCGCCAACGGGCATGGCAAAATCGATAGGTAAACCAGCTCACAAACTTTGTGGAAGTGAGCAGTGTTATGGTTCACATTTCCAAGATGATTTTGAGGCCTTGGAACATTGGTGGCTTGTGCGAACAAGACGTCGTCTATCCTTAGTCCACGAATGGCTGCACGTGTGACCAAGGATAACAGGTTGTGTTCAGCTGATTCCTGTATGTCCACCGTACAAATGTTTCCCAACTTCGCCTAGTAGTCATATAGCACCAGTTACCCGTCAATGACTGTAAATGCAAATGTCCGTCTCCTGAACTGCTCAGTAACTATGTCACTGAATTAGGATGACTATCATGGGTAGGCAGGCTTACGTCTTGCAGCGGGTCACTTCACATTGTGCCGGGGATATTATTCGCTTAGGTCTACAGGGAAAACGTTTGACTTGTCAGCTATGGAATGGCGTAAAACAATCTAGTGCACACCCTACAGAGTTCGAAACGACTCGTGTGTGAAACATACCTAATGCGTTCGAATCCAAATGCGAGCGCGCCAAGCAGTCTCCGGTGCAAAAGTACCCGAATGTACCTGAATGTACTTGAAAGTTTCAGGATCGATGGGAGGTCTCAATTCTGCAAAACGACCAATCCAGTTAGAAAAGACTCATTCCCCCTAACTCAACCTCAGCCATGTGAGACCGCTCAACTTGCTGGTGCCAAAAATTGATCTAATCGGTGTTGGGGGACACCGACGTGTTCACCGATCCCATTGTCGTGTACCTTATGGCTACTAGAACTCAGCCAGGTTACTCATAAGCGTCTTGGACGCATCCCGGCGAACAATTGCATGGTGCAAATACAGCTGAAGTTGCGGCGTTTGGTGAAAACTGATAGGAACTGATGAATAACGCCGGTTCCTCGGTGAAGACACGTGTCGGTGCTCGGCGTTATATCGCCATGTTTAGCCGGATGATGGCTGGCAACACGCCTCCACCGCTTTTGGTCCTTTGGGTTCATAGCAGCGCCAACTGCTGGTGTAAAGTGCCACTTTCGCCCCACTGTTGATCGACAAATTCGATTTGAATATCCATCATTTTGATTATCATTTGCGTATATTCGACACCTTGTTTTGAAATTAAATTGATTCACCATTCTGTAGTGACCTTGCACTTTCCGTGTGTAATTTTACAGGTTTTTGTTCAGGACACTTAAGTTTACTCTGCGGAATGCCTGGATAAATTTTCAAAAGGTTTCAAGCCAAGAGGCTTCTACCCCGTCAAGAAACCGAAGGTGATCAAGCCACCAACCTACTGTTAACGTGGAAACATCTAACATTCTGAAATCCTGTAAAAATTACAACTACATAGGTTGCTCCGTAGAGGACAGCCCCCGAATTAGGGTCACTTCGAGGAACATAGCCTTTTGGCTGTCCTTGGAGGTGGACTCACTTCAGGGGAAATTTGTTAAAACTGATGCGTGAAAAATTCGGATAGAAATGCAAACCTCCAGAACTGTCTTTTTGATCACGATAGCTTTCTGCTGAGTTTGTATCCTCCTAAGAATATGATGCAACATACACTGGATACTCTTAGGTTTGAACAAAAAATATTTTATTGTAAACTCAAAATATATTGCTTTAGAAACTCGAAGGCCCCAATAGGGGGCCGTCAAGTAGTCGGTTTCTTGCTTGGTTTGATACTGTTTTTTTATAACCTGCTCACCGGAATCTCCATTCACGCCCAGGTTTGTCTTGGTGTGAGCGACGTTTTAATCGGAAATCAATGTCAAGTTGGAGCGAGAACCCGACATTCGCCCGGGGGATAGCTGACACCCAAGATTCAGCTTCCGTGTTAGTTGTTTGAGTATTTTCAAGGTCACACTACCGGCGTTTTGCAACAAAGACTTTAACAAACTCTCTAGGATTTCCGTTCTTCATTGAGTTTCGATTCAAGACGGCTGCGGGCGGTTTCACCTGATTTTTGCCGTGACTTGGAAGCATTTTCTTGCAGGCGCCTTCGTATTACAGCAACAGTTGTCTGGATGTAACGTTCCCGTAACAAAAACATGTCTAGAAGAAACCTTGATAACGAAGTCGAAAAAGGCTTTTCAGGTTAAGACGATGACTACGTGGATGACCTATTATTGTTCAATATACTTGGAACCCCATGCTGGATAACAGTTCTCGTAAAGCCTGTCACGATATGGTGAGGCGAAGTACGAGGGAACATTTTGCTGAGGCATTTGTGTTTATCTCTGAAAGTGACAAGCAGTCGATAACAATGGAGCGTATACTATCATTTGTGGGTCAAGCCTCGCCATGCTTCTGTCGCAAACGACGCTGGATCTATTCAGCTGATGGTGACTTACACGGGCATAAGGCCCAGTCGTGTTTACTTCGTTATCCTTCAGCAGCATCTCCTTTCCGATTGTTTTCTGGGGAATTCTCTTGTACGCAGACGTTCTCAACGGTAACGTAGGCTGTACCTGACCTCTTAGCTTACAAAGGTATCATGTGGTATAGCCCTCGTTCAACATAAAATTCGGTTGAAGAATACCATGAATGAGGCATTCGGCTGGGTTTCATTAGTCTCCAGCTACATCTATACAATATATCTTGAATACCGTACCAGGTGAAACATGAGGTGGCCTGGTGCAGCATATTGACAGTTGCTTAAGAACACCATAAACCAGAGACTGAACTGAGTTCCATTCCAGGTGAATCTCCTGTCAAAACCAAATTGGTGTGCGAATGAGTGTACTTCGCTCTGTTCGTACAATTTGGGTTCAAATAAGGCACAGTTTTCACGAAAAACTGGCCTACCTTTTGAGCTCTAAGAAGAACGGAACCGGTCGAGGGCTGTCGAAGAGTTTTCAGTAACCATATGAGTAGTGTGTTCCATCGGAACAACATTTCTACAAACAGATACTTAGCTTCAGAACGTATACACCATAATTTGCCTCTATCAATCAACCAACCCGTCTTATGGGAATACTGTACCAAGAAATGCAGGAAAACGTCGGAAAGCCCCTGAGCTGCACTCTGCAGACAAGCGTGCAGGTGTTGCCAACTTAGTGTCGATCAACGGCCCTCAGGCCCCCTGAATGTTCAACTTAGCAGTAGTAATAAGCCGTCTGGATCCTCGTGAATAACGCTGGTTGTGTGAATTTAATGTTGCCGGGCTGGAGACTCAGTAAATTCACATACATACATCAACTTATCAGCCTCTGGGCTAACCGATTTTGGTGAAATCCTTGGGAAACAGGAATACCTTAAAAATCATAGTCACGTGAGGGTAATCAGTAGAGAGGTTCGAATTTAGAGGATCTATGTCCAAGCGTCAATTATATTCCGAAGCTTTACGTCAAACTGATCGGTGAGGGGCTTGGCGACCAATTTAAAATTAGGATAAACCACTTGACTGCCAGTAAGTGGTCGAATTTCTCTAATACCATATACCACGGACCGAAAGATGGAATCACCGCGATTTTTGTACACCACTCGACTAAGTGTATCCGTTGGTCACGTGAGCTTGCGATCAACAACGGAAATGGTCAATTAATGCCTCACATGACCCAACCTGTCACGTCCACCTACTGAACTCATTCACTATGAAATGTCCAGTAGACTGAATTTTCAGAACTATCCACGGGCTAATCTCATGATTTCTGGACACCTTGATCAACTAATTAAAACAGTCGCCGTAGATACAAATCAAACGTTTCAAAAATGGGAAGACACAAAACAGAGAACCGAATTATAGAGTTATGAAAAATCGATGCTGGGAACATTCATACGACACATTGTAAGGATAGACCACACTAGTTCTTGAGCTTTGGTCGTTGAAGTTATAAAATGTCATCGGATTCTTCAAAGTTGACCAAAGAGGACAGACTTTTGCGTTTAGGTCTTGCCCAGATAGATCTAACTAGCGCTACGCCAAACTCTTATTCCTGCCCGTAATTATCTTGGTTAACAAAATACGGCCTGCTGCCTGAGTCCCCGTTTTTGTAACCAGACTAATGAGGGAAAAAGTGAACTATTGATGTGTGAGTGACGTTCTTTTGATCACTAACTGGTGGTAAAACGCCATTCAACAGAAGTTGAGGCAATTCTTCGGGACGGTTTACAGTTCCCAGAATGGCCTACATTCGACTCGCGCTGGCCGGTCAACAGTGACCAAAACACTGGACGCATACGTCTAGTAAAGGGGCTTTGCGCACAGCCGAATGTGATTCTGCGCGCAACTCCTAAGGCCACCATTGAAACTCCATGTTATAAGATTGGTCGGAGAGGCTTATCGTAAGCCAATAACCGGCCTAAAAATGATGGCGTAGCAACTGGCACCAGCACCAATCGCCTACTTATCACCGACGTATCATCGACGTATTCATCAATTCTCTTAATTTTCAACATATTACCACACCTCCACCAGTGTAACGGGTGATACTACTGATGAGGCATGCGAGTAGTATGTTTTCTCGTAAATCCGCTTCGCGTCTCTTGAAAAGTGAGATCTATTACAGAATTTGTGGAGTCGCTTTGTAGTATTTGCTTGCATTTGGATAACGGCCAATGAATATCCAGGAAAGTTCAGGAAGACGCGTTCAAGGAGAAGATGGATCTTCAGTTTTGTAAACAAGATGCATATGAGAGTTTTGCTCTCCTGTCCAATAGTCTGTAACTGTTAAGTTGGTGTTTCTCTAATAAACAGCTCCGCAGCGAAGGCCTTCTTCCCTTTCACCAGTGTGACATCATACAAATGCTACCGGTGTATACTACTGATGAAGCATGCGAGTAGTCTATGATCTGGTGTCCAAGCTCAGTCCTCACACCTGACGGAAGGTGAAGTTTATAACCGGACTTGTGGAACCACCTTGCAGCTTTCATTTACTGATGTTCAACGGTCAATAAATATCTAGGAAAGTTCAAGAAAACACGTAAAAATGTTCCGTTTTTTTTAAACTATGGGCATATGAGGTATTTACTTTCCGGTTTGATGGCTGTTTAGGTCATGTTTCCTAATAGATGGCTTCGTAGCGAAGGAATTTCTCCCTTTCACCAGAGCCATTTATCTTCCGGTTGACAATATCTGACGAGTAGTCAGTGCGAAGTGGAGCAAATTTAACTCGGTTGCCTGAGATTGCTTTGAGAAAGTGAACCGGTGAGTACGCTGATGACCTGCATGACCAATCCTACTAGGGTACATGCATTGGGAGGATTCACCTCCTTCCGAGTGGTTCGCATGTTTTCCGGCCTTCCAACTGTTCACATCTCAAAGCTTCTCACATCTGCCTGAATAGGCATTCTTCAAGACGTCTGATCGAGTACTACGTATTTTCACGACCTAAAATGGAAGTTGCGGTCATTCAAACTTACCTGAAAATTATTCAGGCAGCATGATGTTAGGCGTCCCGGATTTCGGGCTCCGTCTTTCAGCCGACCCTAAATAGATGGTCTTGAGAACACCAGTTGGGTGTTTGGAATCACGTTATTTCATTTGATCCAAAAGGTTTTGCATAGCTTTTGCCAGTGAAATCGATCAAGAACCCATCTGTATGGTGTCCAGGTCTTGATGATTTGCACTAGTGAAGGCGGCAGTCCGATAGACCACATTCTTAGTGCAACGTATGCGCACCTTCTAGGAGGTACGTGGTTTATTTCTAGCCCGATGTGAGAGTCTCGGTTGGACATAACCCACAACGATAGGCAAGTCGTTTACTTTTTAGGGATCATTAAAAAACCTGTGGTTGGAAATAGCTTAGTACCCTCAGGGATTTATAAATATTTCCTCAGTGAGACGTTGTCTCGTGGTTCGGGGTTGTAACCAATTTCCGGCGTGATGAAGTCTTGGGGGGGTTGGATATAGTTTTCACTCCAGTCCAAAATGAACGCAACAAATGTGCACATCTATAGGCGCAACGTGGTAAGGTGTTCATCAGCTGTCATCAAGTGGGGCATGAGAAACTTATGCGCGTCTCGTCTAAGTAAATCTGAGAAAGGGACCAACTGACGCGATAAGTTACCATGCTGACGTGCTCCCAATGACAACCAGAACAATATTGACTACTGAGACTACTGACATCCTGCCCTTCAGCCTTCAAACGACGAGAAAAGCCTCACCGAATGGCGTTGTATGTGCATCCAAGGCCAAGTTGTCGTCTACTTGAGGCCAAGTCCGATCGAAAGCAACTTACTTTTGTGTGGTTGGTTAGCCCCCCTGGTCACGGACCCTCTGGATAGCTAACCAGTGCCTCAGTCTTGGTCGCAGACGTCCAAAACTTCCATCGTAATTTCCACAATTCAAAAGGGGTAACTAAGATGTGTCTCGCCCTCGGTTCTAATGGGTTCGTTTTCTCATTTTGGAGGGGGGGGACTCTGCCGTACAGACAGAAATGGACAAAGTCTGATAATGTTGTACTGTTATATCATTTTTTCGAAACATCACCTGATCCTGAAAGTGAAACAGTCCGTGTCCTTGACACGCTTTACCTCAATCGACCGCCTTTGCGTGAACCCATACGAATCTTCATAGGTTATCTGTCAGAACTAGGCTAGTTCCCATGACCAGTCTGATCCACACATCATCACTCTAAATGTTAGGTTGCTCCTGTAGTCACAAAGTTAAATCCATGGCTTTTGAAAACAAATTTCTATTTGATTTAAGCTAATACTAGCATTCGTAAAGAGCGAAAGGTACACTCATCACTGTGCCTATCGTAAACATTAGCTTAGCGACAGTTTCTCGACAGAGAGGAGGAAGAAATTTTGAATCACAACCAATGCCTGTTGTCATCGTTTGATTTGATCACTTCAAACTAGAGATGGTATCAAACCTTCTGAGGTACGGTCATGGCCAGAAACAAGGCTGGGCTAGGTTCTACCGACGTGACCAATTTGGCTTTCAGAGACGACTAACTATAAAAGTGAAGTCAGTAAGTAGTGGAACCAACGAAACGTAACTTTTGCGTTTTAGACCTCAAGGTAGCTTGATGGTTGAGGCACGAACTGACTGACCAGAAATTTCCGTATTTCGAACCCAACCCCTTCATCTCGACTGCGCCTGTCTAGGTTGGGGTAATCAGTTTTTGTTTTTCCTTCGGGTGGCATGGCGGACAGACATCAAAGGGGTGTTACAGCTGAGCATGATTATCATCTTTTCATACCATTGGGGGGTGAGATGGCTCAAGTGGTTAGAGCGAATTTACTGACTGGAAGGTCCGTGGTTCGAACCCCATCTATGCCTCTCGACTTCCCTGTCTAGGCTTGGGCAACCTGGCAGTATTCCAAGCCCTCGTGCTTCCTTCGGGTGGCATGGCAGTTAGGCACCGAAAGGGTGCTACAAATGAACGACTTTTTTCATACCATTAAATCGCGGAATCAAGTCAGGGATGGCCCTTATAACTTATCTTCGGAAAGGCCTATTCGCAAAATTTAGTGGTTTTAAACACAACTGTCGTGCCAGAAGCAATTATTCGGCCTTCTAAAACTTTGAAAAGACTCGCAGAAATTCCTTCTCTTTGGGGGAGACACTGCCCGTAAGTTTGTTAAAAAGATTTCTGTACCTCACGGCTACTTTTGTCCTCCTCCTAGCCCTCCCCGAGTTTTCATCAACCTGACTTACGTCTTACTTGGGAGCCATATTTGCTAATGTGTTTAATTGGTTCCATATCCTGCTTTCTTTCGTCTGTGTCTGAAATTGCTAAAGTTTTCCGGCTGAAATGATGTCATTTATTGGCGAAGTACACTCATTTGCAAACAAATTTAGTTTTGCGAGAGACCCACATGGAACCCAGCTGAATCTCCCGTTTGTGATGTTTCCAGGCAACTGAATGTGCTGCACCAGGCCGCCTCATGTTTCATCACAAACGAGTGATTCAGCTGGGTTCCAGGTGAGTCTCTCGCAAAACCAAATTTGTTTGCAACTGAGTGTGTTTTGCTAATTTCGTGCAATTGGTTTCAAGTAGAACATAAGATTGACGGTAACGCGGGAACTGTGCCTACGTGATGAGCCCCAAGAAGGGCGAAACCGGTCGTAGGCTGTCGACGAATTTTCGGCAACCTTATGAGTAGTGCATTCCGGATGTGATTTCTTGTTTGGATAGAGCACACCATCCCCAAGGTTGTTGATAAACAACACCACAAGCCGAAGATTAAACTGGATTGACTTTTCCACCGGCAAAGCAAAATTAGTGTTCAATTGAGCGAACTTCACGAAGGGTATTTGTTCTTGAAATGCTTCTAAAGTTCGCACGCATGGTTCCACAGGTCCTAGTCTGGCGACGCCACTACCAAACCCTTCCAGAGTGTTTCACCGTGTTTTCAGCTGGCGAAAAGTACAATGAACACTTAATCAACACACAAAAGCCTCGAAAACCAAGTGGACAAAGTAAATTAGGGGGCCGAACAGAACGGAGTGACTATAGTCAGTAGGTCGTGGATCCATAGGCGATCAGAACCGCTTCCCTCCTCATGGGCTTCTGTCCTACAAGAATGTTTCGTTCCTCTTCTAAAACACTCATTGATGTGCACAAGGCCGTTTACTCTATTGGTGAAGCTTTTCTGGGTTTTACAGGCGAGGTTTTCATGATTTCACAAGGACAAATTTAATGTGAACGTTCTAGAAAATGGGTGGAAAAGAGAGCTTTGGAGGTTCAATTCCTTTCTACCACTTATTCATGAGCATCATAACAATAAACTTCCAGCGACTCTGATGAATCTGCAAGAACCAGTGGCTATCCCTTATTTCTTCTATCGTTGTTGAGTTTTTCACTTCGTGGTTTAACTGTTTTCCACTCCGGTTATGGATACAACCTCAGTGTTTCCCTCGTTGACGCAACCTTAAAAGAATATATCCTCTCCAAAGCGCTTTGGAAACTTCTCCAAAGTTCTCATTCCGTCAAAACCAGTCTGAGCATGTATAGACGTAATACACTACTCATAAGGTTGCTGAAAATTCCTGAACAGCCCACGACCGGTTTTGCCCTTCTTGTGGCTTGAGAACATCAGAAACGAAAGATTCAGCTGAGTTCCAGGTGAGCCCGCCATAAAACCAAATTTATTTGCAAATGAGTGTATTTCGCTAATTCAGTCTGAGTATTGTTCTCTCTTAGTCTAACCTATCAGAATTGTTCTCAATAGATCACATTGCTGACTTGCATCACTGAAATTATAGGGTCGTTCTAAAATCCTGGCATGAGTAGGCTATAAAAATTGACCCCTGATGACCTGTAGACCACAAGAGGACTCAAGCCATAGACCGCATATAACATGGTGGGCATTAACTGGCTGAAGCGTATCTGTAGTGAAATGGTCCGTAAACCAGTACCAGGTAATGATTTGGAGCACCTTGAAAAGTATATATAGCCTGTCACTTTAAGGCGATTGGGTCACGTGTTGCGTGTACCCGGCCACCATCCACGGAAAACAGTTGTGTTTTTCACCCCCTAAGTCCTTGTTATCAAAAGGTACACGGAGGATAGGTCATGACTTATTGCAGCGAACTGAAGGCGATTGCTTCCAAGTTGGGAGCTGTGGGATACTTGCGTCTTAGTCAGCGGGATCCACATGATTCCCTTGGAACCCACCTACAGGACATTTCACGCCATCGATCCCGATAGCCAGCTCATTTAAATTCCCTGATGGGCCACCTAGCTAAAACTTGCCTGTTAGGCTTCTGTTGGGCCAGGCTCGTTTATGGGGCTGGGCTAATCCAGCATATTGGGTCTTCCTCAAACACGACGCCCGGATGTGTTCATTTTGTTCGTCTTGGGGGAGCTATCCTCCCCTTGACCACTTTTCTCAGGGGAACGGGAATCCCAATGTTGGTGTTCATGATGATGGTGGCGATGGTTTTTTCGTGGACCGATCTGTGAGGTTACACGGTCAGTCGCTTTCTGCTCCATCTCCTGACCACGCGTCAGTCGGGTAGCAGGCGATTCGGACAATGATCGATTAATTATCAAAAAGGAGAGAAAAACACAAATTCCAATGATAAAGTCACACCTCACGAATGTCAGTTTCGGTTAACCGCCTTCCAAGTAAACTTTCTGTGAATTGTAACCCAAACTGATTGACATAGCTACGTGCTTCTGAATCCTCCCGTTTCGCCCCATTCCGACTCTTCTAGGTTACCTCGCTGATTGTGACTACAAATAGTTATCACTCGTGATTCAAATTTTCTTTGCCTGTCATACTACACAAGCAGACTGTCAACATGGGACCATCTTCATTGAATATACAATTTTATCACCTCCTGTAAACCCAAAGAGGGGAATTCTTTTCTCAGAATGAAGGCAGCACACCCTGTACTTGCCTTGGGAGTGACTCGTGTTGCTTGATTGACTGTCTAGCTGAGAGGTTGGTGTATTTAAATTTCCATGCCAATCAATACAGGGACTTCATCGTCATCAGTCTGTTGATGTTGCGGTGTACACGTTTACATGAACGTTTCCGAACTGTCCAAGCTGTTGTGGTTTTTCAACACACCATTTAAAAAACACAATCATCAGATGGGCATAGTTGTTCCCGCTAGAGGACCAAAATGGCCTTTTGCTTCACTACAGAAAAAATATTAACCTAAGATAGTCACTTAACTGTTTTGAGATATGAACAGGCAAAGTTCTATCTCGGTGAGTCAAATCAAAGGATTTCTTGAAGGCATAGAATAATCTTACTGCTTTGCGGTATCGAAATTTGTTGTCACAAATGTCTAGTTTGTGATTGCACTGCTTTTTTCCACCAACTTGTCAGTTGTTATCATTATCCAATCACTATCCGTATTTCAGTGAAACACGTCATGATTCGATCGATCGATCGATCGATCGCCTGATGCCTCCGTGTGTGCGTCAATCGATTCAGGCCTGCGGAATTTAAATACGTGCGTGTATAAACGTGGCCTATAGGTGTGTGGACAGTTGGAGGACCAAACCAACTACAGTGCATACTGCAGACGAACTGACGTCTGCTTGACTTACATGGATGAGATGTAGCTGGCTGTGTGCGGAGAGATTTCAACTTTAGAGGAAGTGAAACATTACGAACCAAATCTTCACACTTCGTCAGGTGCTAGGACAATGCCATACGTATAAGCGACCCACAGTTCTAGTATTCCTGGATTTCCAAGGCGCACTTGACTCGGTTGACCGGTCCGTTCTAGTTGACACGCTTGCCCACCAAGGAATGCCCCGGAAGTTCGTGAACATAATAAGCTCTTTGTATTCCAAGACTTCTGGACGTGTCAGAGTATACGGCGAGCTCTCCAAAATCTTCCGTACACAAAGTGGCGTCCGTCAGGGATGTCCACTCTCCTCATTCCTGTTTAACTTCGTGATCGATGAAATAATGAGACGAACGCTGGAAGGTCTCCAAAACCCCGGTGTTCAAATAGCCTCTGACGAAAACCTTGTCGATCTGGAATATGCAGATGACATCGTTCTCATCTTTGAAGAGGAGGAGAAGGCGCAGGTGTTTTTAGATGAACTGACCAAAGTCATCCCGTCCTTTGGTATGCACTTTGCACCCAAAAAGTGTAAGGTCATGCTCCTGGACATGCAGTCACTGAACACGCCACTTACAATCCAGGGAGAGGCACTGGAAGTTGTGGAGCGTTTTACATATCTTGGAAGTTGTATTAGTTCTGATTGTAGTGTGACAGATGAGGTAAATGCGCGAATCTGCAAGGCTCGGGTCGCGTTTGCTAATTTGAGACACCTATGGCGTCAAAGTGGTGTGTCCCTGAATCTCAAGGGACGTGTGTATCAAGCTACAGTGCGAGCTGTTTTGTTGTATGGCTGTGAGACTTGGCCTGTTCGAGCAGCGGAACTGAGACGTCTTCAGGTGTTCGATAATCGTTGTCTCAGAACCATAGCTCGTGTGGGATGGTGTCGGCGAATCCGTAACGAGGCAGTTAGAAAGCGAGTTTTGGGTTGTGCAACGGGTACTTCCATTGAAGAATGTGTCCAGCACCAGAAGCTGCGTTGGTTGGGACATGTGTTGCGCATGCCTAATCATCGTTTGCCGAAGAGAGTGCTATTTTCCGTGCCCAATTCAGAGTGGCGTAAGCAGAGAGGTGGCCAACCCTTGACCTGGCAGAAGGGTATGAAAGAAATCACGAAACGCTTGGGTGCTGTCGGTGCTACTCGCCTTCCAGGATGGGGACCGCGTGATCCCCAGTGCGCCTGGTTGGAGACGCTGCAAGATATGGCTGCCAACCGATGTCAGTGGCGATCTTGTTGTCAGTTTCTATCCAGATTGCCTGAATGAGTGTTTGGAGGTGTAGGCACCTCGGAATGATTGTAGTAAGGCAGCAATAAGTCCCCTCCCCGTCCATCTTTATTCTTTTTCTTCACAATAAGGCTTTCAAATAAATCATGGTTGTACGGCAGCGAAGCATCGGTGTTCAACACTGATGTCATGCTGATGATGATGATGATGATGATGATGATGATGATGATGATGATGATGATGATGATGATGATGATGATGATGATGATGATGATGATGATGATGATGATGATGTGAGCAGTAGTGAGTGAGGAAGAAACTGACTGGTATCAATGAAATACCAAGCGAAAGACTGAGGCGTCACAAAAACCATCGGTGTGCTACCGACTGTAGAAAAACAGTTTATTAGTGTTTAAATTCGTTGCTGCAATCTGTGGGCACTAACGTTTCGACGAAAAGTGGATCCAAGAAATTACCAGGCGGTTCGTCAGGAGCATTCTTCTAAAAACATCGTTCAGAGATGTCTAGACGCAGCACACAACTCATAAGGTTGTTGAAAACTCTTCAACATTCCACAACCGTTTCGCCCTTCTTGGGTCTCATCAGGTAGACTTAGTTTTCAAGTGTCTGTCAACTCAGTTGCAAATCAATCTGGTTTTCACGGGAGACTCAACTGAATCCAGCTGAATCTCTCGCTTACGATGGTCCGCTTCCCCCATCATGGAGTGCGGAAAGACTAGGGGGCGAGATGACGAATTTACTGATTGGAAGGTCCGTGGTTCGAACTCAACCTCCAACTCTCGACTTCCTCTGTCTAAGCTCAGGCAACCTGGCATCCCTTGTGCTTCCTTCTGGTGGCATGGCAGCTAGGCACCGAAAGGATGCTACCGCTGAACAATGAATGACTGAATGAACGGAAAGACTACTCAGCAGAATGCGAGACGAGTGGATGTCTTTAAAAAACACTTTTCAATGCATTGCTGTTCAAAGGGGACCAGATAGTTAGACCTTGTTTTTTGTCAGAACCTTGATAGAAACATAGTTTGCAAGTCGCTTGAAGAGCTTGTTCGTGTAGAAACAGTTTGCTTCATGCAAATACCGCGTGATATATCGCGTCATTCAGCTGGATTCTTTCTGTCTTCCGTCTTAACTGGCTTTTTTGGCCTTATTTGTGAGCTTCGAGGTGAAGCAACTCAGGCTAATCCGATCCTATGCCGAACACTTTGATAGAATGAGTCCGCGACAAATTATCTCGTCGCGTGCTGCTCACTGGAGTCTATCTGGTTATCAGAAAAAACTCGTTCGCACTGAACTGGATCACATGGGCTGACGGATTCATCACACCACTGATAAGGTTTGACTGACTGCTGTCCCCGCTCCAGTGACTTAAAGCCGGATAAAAGGCTCGCCGACAAAGAACACAGCAGCTTTATTGCAACAAAAGAGTCCAAAAGTTACAGCGGTCTCGCGCTTTTTAAAGGGAACTTTTTGACATTGATCCAAGCTGCCTGATCGGCGTTTAGTTGACACCGATCAACATCGACCGTGCTTCTATGAAGTGCCTGAACACTTTTCATAGTCATTCGTGCTTTTGTGGAGTGTTTGAACGCTCATCGGTTTTTGCTGAATTGATTGAGCGAGTGACTGGCCCGGCTGCTTGCCGGCTTCCCTAGTTTTTGGGTCTCAGTAGGTTTCGGGCATTCTGGGGTTATTTTCAGAAATCTGACCTTCCTGACAAATAAATAACCGAATCAACCGGTGTTGGCGAAGTGGGCTGTTCCAGAACCACTCACAAAAGTTGTGTAGTAGACTACATTACTAAAATCTGCGGCAATCAGCGATGAACCCCCCTCTCCTGGGAGCGTTGTAATACCCACCAGGTCTCTTCTCCATGGAGAGTGGAATATTATCAGTTTTCCATAGAAAATCTCAATCCTAATGTGAGGTTGCGGCTAAGTGATGGTCAATTAGATTTTCGGTACTTCGAATCCGAATTATAACACCGAATATCTTCTGGAACTCACACTATCAGATCAGGCGACTTACCAGCTCATGCGCAACATTAGTAAGACGCGCAAAATTACTACATTGTCCCAATTGTTACCCACACATTTACTCAGGATCAACTTTAATTATCTTGACAAGTACGCTGTGGAAAATACCAACAGGTGACACAAATACCAGACAGGGACTCACAAACTCCCCCACAGTTCACGCAGCAAAAGCAGGTGATGTCCACCTGATCGTTGGGCTTTGAAAATCGCATCAACCATGTTTTCACAAGTATGTTTGTCACCTTGTCGAAGTAGTTGATGACCAGTAACTAAGTTTGAGTCTTGTGTATATTTAACCCCCACCCCAAAAAAAACGGATTCCTTCGTGCCGCTCTCAGCTGATGAGCTAAAGCAATTACGTGATGCATGAATTCAGTCTTCGACCTGATTGAAACGTGCTATCAATCAAATGATTTCATTTAGTCTGAGGTAGCGAGTAAACCGTGAGTGGGAGAAACACATAACTGAAAACGAGGACCATGGGATTCAGTGCTTGTTTTAGGCCATTAGGTGCAGCAATTATCTTAAAAAAGCGCACCATTGGTAGTATAAATCAATATCGGCTACTCATGAGTAGTTTAAATATATTTCGGATTTGACTTGCCATAGCTACAACCCCTCTCCTGTCCGCGGTCAGTAGACACCCAAAGGAGAACCGCTGAACTAATTCCGCACTTTCATTCAAGCTCATCAATGGTGTGTACCGTTGTTAGTGCCAGAATTCCGAAAGTGGGACCATCTGCTCACCAGACTCAAACATCAGGGCCCTTGCAATGAATTCAGCCACACTTCCTTTCAGGAGACCACACTCCTCCCAGACTGCGACAGATGATCATTCAAACGGCCGGCAGTGGTGTGCTAGGTTCATTGTTAGATTTCATACGATAATTCTCATTTGCTGTTTCCCCCCTCTTTTCGGTTTTTCTCTCCATCCCATAACTTTTGCCATTGTTCCCTGCGCTTGATGTACGCATACAAAGTAGTAAAGTTGATAAGTAAAATTACAGCGGGAGTAGAAAGGGGGGTATTACCCTATCGGACATTGGCTCATTTACTTTTGGACTGTTCTTTTTTCAATTATGCGTGGTAGCCCGCTTTTTATCTTTGCTTTCTGGTACAAAGAGGAGCCGGGAAACAGAGACCTCTTTTAAGGTCCTCTTTGATAAAACAGGCAACAAGTTGGCGGGACATCACACGGAATTATACGCCGGTGTCTTTGCGCTGCGCCAGTGCACTACTCATCAAGCGAACACTATGGTCTGACGAGTCAGTCCCTCGCACGAAACTGGGATTTCTACCTACTTCTGAATGTAGCTTATAAAATGTCGAGAAGGGATATCTCGCAGATCCCATCCAGTCTAGTTTTGCAGCAGCACCGCTTTCAGGAAAACACGTCAAGGATTCACTATCTTCCAGGACAAGGAATATGCTTTGTAGTTTTTTATCAGGGCACTTTACCCGCGAGAACCCTCCAGTAACCTTGAAAGATACCATTTGGTCCCTCTCCTGGTAGAGCTTTTCTTCCCCGCCCCCAACTCTTTTAATTTCATCTATTCAATTCCAAAACTTTCGATAAAGTCATAAACTTTTGCTGAGCTGAGCTTATTCGGCGACTAGTGACTTCTGTCCAGTACGGGGTGACCTGAAATCAAACATAGTTTTCACTTTCCACACAAGTACCAACTCATCGGGAGTCAATTAATTCCTGTATCATTTGACGCCGGACCAATCCTTCTTGAGGTATTGTGGATGTTTTGCAACGGTAGGTGTACAGTTTGCTACTTTGGAGATATGCCCTTGAATAGTTTGCAATCCAAAAGTCCAGCCGTGGTCCGTCGTCTTCCCTGGGCTATTTGTCTGTGGTTGACATCGAGATCTGACGGAATCATGTTGGCTTCATTCAGGCAGAGGTCGGGTTCGAACCACCGACCTTTCGGTCAGTAAATTCGCGCTCCAGCCACTTGAGTCATCTCGCCCCCGCTTCATTCAAAACATTCTATCTTGCGTGTTGTGTCGATGGGAAAAAGCCTGTCTTCGCATCTTTCCCAAGTTTTTTTAAACACTGGTCTTAGTACGCCGTCCTTCGCACTGATGAGGTGTCATCGAGTCGCCACAAAACTGGGTTTAGGCAGTTTTTATGCAGGCCTACCCTGAAAAACTATTTTATTGGTCCAGTCTAACCAAAAACTAGCAACGGTTACGGAGATTTAAACTAGAATGACCGTTATCAGTGGACAGCCTTAGACTAGCCCCGTTTCAAGAGCTATGCCACAAGTATAAATGCCGGCGAATGTTGCCTCATGGGTCAATTCAGTCGAAACTGTCTAGGTGAGTGGAGCATGCCAACTTGAATCGGCAAGTGGATAGACGAACAACCACACTAACTAGCAACATATGTAGAGGATAAACACTTGCTTGCAAGTTGACCGGACAGTGCGCTGAAGCCCTCATCTATCGTATACTTCATATGTATCTATAACTATATATACATATATATATATAATCAATACACATACGTATATATAATATGGTGTACAAAAGCCACCTCGTGTTTCATTGAGAAGTTCAAACAAAAACTAGGTTACTGAGTCTACCGGATTAGCCTCACGAAGGGTGAGACGGGTAATCGACTGGCCGGAATTTCAGCGACCTAATGAGTAGTATTGAGTAGTTAATAGAGTTCTATCGTCTGTCTTCGGTCCATTTTGGTGCATTTCGTCCTTTTGCTCTTTCTACAGCCTTCCATTGCTCCCTCAAAAGAGGGACGACTTCTGAGCAACAAAACGGAATCGAACATCTGTTTCTCAAAACAAAAAAGAATGGGGATTTGACAATTGTTGCGTAGTGTTTGAAAGCCTAAACGCAGCTATATCACATGGCTCTTGAGCGTGGTATTTTTATTGGTTAAAAGCCAAACTACCACTTCTACCCTTCCTGTGAAAACCTTTTTGACATTTTAGGGCCAGCGGCCTGTATATCGGACAGCGTGTGTGACCCGAACAAAAAACTGAAGTATCCTTCTCACTAAACCCCTTTTGTAAACAGCCAAATAGCGAGACGGTTGTACTTGGTTGGAAGCGCGGGCATCCTGTGACAGGTCTGAAATAAACCTAGGAACAAAGGAAAACTGCACGATACCCAGTGAGTCTAATCCAATGTCTCTTGCTACATTTTCTCTCTATTATCTATGTAGATGCAGTACGACCTTCGATAATGAAGTGCAACGTGGTGACAAATGGGGAAACGGGTACTAAACTCAATTAGACCCATCTAAGTATACGACTGGCATGCTTTGGTGTGCAAGTAGCCTAGCGTGCCAGGGTCGTACGGTCTGTTGAGTGGATTAGCCGAACGGAGTAGAGGAAGGGTTAGGTGCACGTGCAGATTCCCAAAGAGGGTCCGTTCTGGCGAATAACGTGTATGGAAACTGCCCCGATATCCCCCAACTTCTGTGCCTTAATAGACGTGACGAAACAGTGACGTGTCATCAGTGAAGCAACTATATGTTGAGCAAAGCTGGCTAAAATCATCCACAAATGCTCAGCACCCCCCCCCGTCATCTAACTGCATACCCTTATAGCGGTGCTTGTCACTGACCTGACCTGCTAACATTATCCGTGGGCCATTTGAGTAGTAACAAAAGACATCAGGGTCATTATGGAGGAATCTTGCGAACTAATTGGGTTTTAATGGGAGACCACCGAATAGAACTGAGCGTTTCATTTATGGCATTCTTCAAATAAATGTGCTGCACAACGCCACTTCGTGGTTTAGGTAGTAGAATATTCGAGAAGAACGAAGCCGCCTATGGTCTTCTAAAGAGCTCGAAGCAAAAGGGCGAAACTGTTCGTGGGCTGTTGAAGATTTTTCAACAACCCTATGAGTAGTGTATTACGCAATCTTTATTATAGTGTAACACATGTTACGGTGGAACGCTTTGACTCAGGTACGAATACCGAGGTAGTCGAATTTTATGGCCAGTGTTCAGACTAGGGGTGTACTAATTGCGACAGAATTTTGGACTTATATTGAGAGATACATAAATTCAGTACAGCTGCTGAAATGCTCTGCATGAAACCTAGTGCCAGTATCCCACCTGAGTGTGTGTAGAACTTAACTTATTCATATACTACTATGGGTAATTCAGTAGCAACAAATTACGATTATTTTTCTATTTGGCCCAGGCGTCCTACTCGCCAGTCGTAGATCAACCTAATGGCGAACATTAGTGTAAATGACATCAAACTATGGACCGATTAATCATGTTCTAATACCGTAATTGATGCGTGAGCAATCATACACATAGTCGGCTGAAATTGCATTCCACCGAAGTTGCGTCGGACACTCCCATCGCTCTTTCATCTTTATTCAGCGAATTGCGTCGGACACTCCCATCGCTCTTTCATGTTTTTTCAGCGATTCTGAAGGGGGAGAACACAAAATATCCGTCGCCAGTTAATAGAACCTTTCAAACTCCCACCCGACCCAAACTAACTAGCCAGATTATAATTTTGCCATCCTATTCCTACTGCCACGCCACTCTCCATGAGGCTACGGTCTTTGTGCATAAGCTCCACCGCTTTTGTGAAAATGAAAATACGGTCACCCGGGTAACATCAAAGCCTCTTTCTGATAAGCCGCCTACGTTTTTCTGTGTCAAAACCCCAATGAATTACTTTACCGACTTTTGCATGGCAACTTGAGAGATTAGGGAAATTTACACTTTTGATTGGTCATTCCATAGTGACCTTGAGCATTGATAGCCCTCGGCAGGCTGATGAAAATAGGTGTTCAAACCCGTTTGAGTATACTAACTAGAAGTTTCGAACTTGTGGGGGTTAGGATTTCGTGACTCCGCTTCGGCTCCTTTGACCTGATAAACTGGCAGGCACTTTGATTTGGTGAAATAAGAAGGGATAAAATTCAGACAACATCACAAATATTTTAGTTTTTTGCAAGCCCACTAACTACAGACTTCGGTAGCCCTGTAAGTTCTTCCAGTAAAATCGGCTTTTTGCGCTGACAATGTAGTAACATGCAGAAAATATACCAAGACGGTCCGACCTATTTTTACTGATAGACATCACTAATCGATATTACGGCGCATGAATTTGAAGACAGTCTGGATTTTCTAGAGTTTACTATCGGGAGGGTTTCGCGCGGAACGGCTTTTCGTTGACAAACGCTCGGAAGTTTAGTGTGACCGAAAAGTTAACTAGGCTCAAATGCGGAAAGTGGAAACTCTTGAGTTCCGTTTTCGAGGTAGAATTCTGACTTGCGTTCGCTCATCAGCTTTTGAGCTCTAAAAACTGGCCCAAATTTCTTTTCAATTACATGCTACTTGAGGAGTAAAAGTAGTTAAAATATGGACTTACACAGTTTCAGACTACACTGACCAGAGGGTGGGTGCCATACCTCGAGCTAAAGTACTCTCACGTAGTACGTCATCAAGTTATCTGATTCATACAGTGAGACGCGCTGAAAAAAGACATCACACATGTTCAATCAAAAACTTGGATGTTTTTCTTTGCGAGGGAACCATCTACTGGCACGCTTAACTGCGTAAACCGCCAGATCACTGACTGTGTGAATATCGCCATCAAGTTTCGCTTCGGGCGTTGCAAGCAGTGGATAAATAGTGGAGTTGTTCCAAACAGATCTACGCTTCATGTTGGCAAAACCGATGTTTCCATCACGCCAAATTTGCGTTTTCTTTGCTTCTCTTTCTGAGTGTGGTCGCTACACATTTGAAATGCCCGAAATTTCTCAACTACACTTGCCGTCTGAAGGTTTTGCTCGTTTCATTTAGACGAGCAACGTGTCCAGTGACTTGACAAGACGTGACATGAACTACCGTGAAATGGGGTTTTGGTTCCCGCAGAGGAAGACCAGGAAGGATGGGAACTTTACCGGAACATTGTACTTCAACTGGGTAAACTAAGGGAAAAGAAGCAAAGAGGATTTATTAACTTACGACACTGATAAGGCAATATACAGGCACATTGAGTTCGATCCAGTCTGTCAAACTTTTAGGACAAAATAAGTTCAGAAACACCAACCCTTGAGGATCCCAAAGAAGCTAGAAGGAACAAACTGAGTGGGCGGGAAAGCATATTCATAAAAAGCAGAACACAGACCAAAAGGCCAAAAGGACGAAAAGTTACGAAGTGAAGAGCTGTGCAGCTCAGCCAATCAAGAACAAGAAGACGAACCGGAAGCTTTGAAGGGACCAATCAGAGTAGGAAGTAGCAACAGCTAAGTATGAAGGTCGGGTGGACGACCAATCAAACAACAAGAGAATTGAGCGCGTCAAAATAGTAGTTGTGAATGGACCAATTAGAAAAGGAAAAGGACGAACAAAAAGGATGGTGTTTAATGGACCAATCAAAAGCAAGAAAAGCGTAGGGGTTAATGACCTCCGAGGCGTGAGGTTCCAAAACTCAGGAGTAGTATCGGAGTCAATTGTTCTCATAAAAGCATACTCCAATGACTCACTTGTGCACCATCTGGGAAAGGCTTACCAACTCTTCCGTACAGTGCATTCCGAAGCGTCGTACTCAGCCCCTCACCGAGGTGACATCATTAGTACGCAGCTGCGTGAATGATTCCTCCTTACCTACTTGAGTTTGTATGGGTAAGGAGGAAGTGCACAAGCAACTGCGAATTAATGATGCTACTTCGATTGGTGACGAAACGCTTGCAAGCTAAGTGCCAAGCTCGGCGAACAGATCAACGGGCATCAGATAGATAGATAGATAGATAGATAGATAGATAGATAGATAGATAGATAGATAGATAGATAGATAGATAGATAGATAGATAGATAGATAGATAGATAGATAGATAGATAGATAGATAGATAGATAGATAGATAGATAGATAGATAGATAGATAGATAGATAGATAGATAGATAGATAGATAGATAGATAGATAGATAGATAGATAGATAGATAGATAGATAGATAGATAGATAGATAGATAGATAGATAGATAGATAGATAGATAGATAGATAGATAGATAGATAGATAGATAGATAGATAGATAGATAGATAGATAGATAGATAGATAGATAGATAGATAGATAGATAGATAGATAGATAGATAGATAGATAGATAGATAGATAGATAGATAGATAGATAGATAGATAGATAGATAGATAGATAGATAGATAGATAGATAGATAGATAGATAGATAGATAGATAGATAGATAGATAGATAGATAGATAGATAGATAGATAGATAGATAGATAGATGGATAGATAGATAGATAGGCAGACGGACAGATACCCTTGTTAAAGTACATGCTTGTCAAAACCATCACCATGAAGCCAAAATTTGTTCCTGTCTTTATAACCTGATACCTCACTTGTTGATTTTGTCAAGAAGGAGCACCTGAAAATTTCATGAAAGAACGGTATTCGGAAGGCTTCGCCATTTCCTTTGTTTGTGTATGATGCCGAAGAAACCAACGATCTACGTGCAACCCTAACTCGGAAGCCTTTACAACCCTTATGCCAAAATCGACTTCTGGTTACAGGCGAGTAACATCACCTAGATGTTCAAGCGTACGGAATGTAAAACGCCTTTGTCCAAGATGCAAACAAAAGAAACTGGTTGCCTGTGAAAGAAATTTTGGACGTCGAAAAAGCGTCAAAATGTTGTTCGGCTATCCTGGTACCTTAACTGTCCACATGGGGGTCAGCTAGGTATCCGACCGAAATAAGCACAGGGCACCCAGGTGGTTCGCCCAAATGGTGACTAAACATAACCATGAATTGCCTATCCGGTCGATTCCTGATCAGAACAGAGGTACGTGTGCAAAATACATACAAACAAAAATGATCGTCCTGGTAGATGGTGACTACAAATTTAGGACAGCCACTATCCGCGAAACGCACGAGCAGCCTCATGGTACAGAAGTTTCTTGTGATAAAAATTCTTCGCAACTGCAAAAGTCTACCTTCCATTCGCTACAAACTACCAAGCTTTCGGACAAAACCGTCTGGAAATCAATTTCCGTACGGAACGAATGATCAATGCAGTTCTCAAATCCTGCAATGTCATGGGAAAACGTGGTTCGACGAAACTCAGACTTCACGAAGTTTCGGACAACCTGAAAATTGTCCATTGAGGTGAAGATAATGGCGAAATAAGGGATGCAATTTTATTGGTTTCGAGTCGGAAGTGAGCATCACTAAAATGGATTCTTTCCAGAGAGTTCAAAAGAAGGTTGAATTCTTCATGTTCAATTTTTGATGGTGACTGACGTAACCTAATTGCAATTGTTTATGCTTTTCCGAGTGTGGTTTCATTTGAATGCTTCAGTGGTAATCAATAAACCCCGTCAAACGATTCTGTCGCGTTCGTATCGATCAGTTGGTTCGCAGCTGCATGAGTCACCTGATTAACACTAATGGTCCTACTGCGGGACGATAAATACACAGCAGCCCTCTGACATACACGCTGATTGGTAGGACCCACATCGATTGTGAAGCACTCACAGACGTAGCAACAGATTACCGTCATTGACAGTACTGGACCGACAACATTTCTTTTAAGTTACCGCTGAAAAGATGGGCAGTAGCGGAACAGATCACTGAATGTTCTTCGGGCGAAGCTTTCACAGGATGTTTGAGGTTTTCCGAAACGTATAATCTGTAAGCACCTAGTTGATCAGATACATTCACGTGCGAAACAGTGTGGTTTAAAAGGGGAAATCTCTCGTTTATGATAGAATACAAGACTGATCATAAACTCGAGGACTGCGTCAACCTGATAAGCCCGAATTAAAAGGGCTTCAACAATCTTACGAGTTTGTGTACGCACATAGGCTTCCCGGGAAATGAAACACTGCTTCTGGGCTCTATTCCATCACGAAGGGTCAAGCTTTTCATACAGACTTCCCTCTGTATCTATTTCCGGTCGGGTTCTCATTAAAGTTGCTCTTATTTTCAGCTCTGTCTGCCACAAACCCGGCAACTGTTTGCCCGTATTTCACGTCAACATATCTATGGCAGTTTGTGTATTCAATCGGTTAAGCCCTTTTATGCTAAACCCTTCTGTGTAGCGTTTCTTCTGGGATGTGAACTACCCCTCCAAAGAAACTCTGTGTAGAATGTTTTCGAGTTGAAATTCCCAGGGTAACACCGGTTGAAATTTGTGGGAATCTTGGATGGTAAACTGTGAGCTGGAGGTTAAAGTGCAGTCGGTGAAGTTGCAGATCACCATTTCGGTACGGATCTGCTAGGGCACACTTGATTTTTGGACCGTATAAATTTCTGACCGGATAAGTGCTTTTTGCTTGGCCAAAAAAGCACGTAGTGGTTTTACGGAATTTATGAATCACAGTGGATGCCAAGTCCGCTGAATTTAGGTCCGACGGTTCGCGAACGGTTTTCCCCATTACTCCAGAAATTGATACATTTTTAAAAACACCATTTCCGAGAGACTTCTACTGAGCTGATGTAGAATCGGTGAAAGTTTCTCAAGATACATTTGCGAAATGTTTCGATTCTGACCTCAAAACGACCCATGCGTGTGATTGTCTGCCTCGTTTAGTCCCTCGGGAAGCTGCATTGTTTTGATGTATCGAAAATCAGCATCCATTGGGTCAGTGCTGGATGAAGGAGGATTTTCACTGTTGCGTGACCTAGGGCGGTAACATGTTCAGATGCACACAGACACAGCGACACGGCGTCCATCCAAATGAAACAGGTCGGTAGAACCCTGCGCTGTCTCGACACCATCTACTCTCGGGGGAGGAAATGAGGCTAGATGGCGAAGAGGAGGACGCAGTTCTGAAAACAGCAGCATGTCCAGGTGATGGTTCAACTTTACCGTCAAGAATCAAATTGATCTGTACAGCGATAGTAACAGAAGAAGTTTTCCGACACCTCTGTAGGCTCAACGTGCTGGAAAGCTCTGAGCTGTAAGGCGGGTGGATTACATGCAGGCCCGTAGAGGAATGCAGTAATGTTCCAACTGCATGTGATGGATAGAAACATGTGAAGGGATTTCGACTTGCGACTGTAACTTGTTTAATCCGAGCTGCTGTGAGAACCAAACACCATGTAGACTGCGACGCCTGCCACTCAGAGTGAAAAGAATTCAATTCATAGCAGGGATCAATACAAACCATCAATGCAATCAATACAAAGCGGTACAATCGGACCAATCGCGCGAGATGACCAGAGCGTGCATGTGCGTCTGTGCATGGACGCAACGACAGTGCTTTTTCCGTAAGTGCAATCTAAATGCGTGTTTGGGATTGAGATCATGCGGAGGAAGACGGTGAAAAATTTTTCACTGCTGATGCAGTAGTGGCGCACAGAATTTTCTCCACTTAATCATATTCCCTAAGCTGACGAATTACTGAAACCCCGCTCTACTTCAATCCAGTGACTGGCTGCTTTCTGACTGAAACCACGACCTGTCAACCGCAACAGTGTGAGGAGGTTTGGTAACTTTCATTCCAGAATCCGTCCAGTAAATGAAGCCAATCTATGCCGAAAAGGTAAGAAGCACTGGAGTTTTGTGGGGCGCACACTGTTGAGGATTTGCTATAAGGTTGAAGCAGCTCTACAGTCTTTCTCGGCTTTTCAGGATAGATTAACTCCACTTGTAAGGCGAAATCTCAAATAAAGATTACTTTTTTGCGCTATTTGGTGAACCTAAGCGGATCATGCATTTGTTCATAGTTCTGTTACACGCACGCACGCACGCACCGCACGCACGCACGCACGCACGCACACACGCACGCACGCACACGCACACACGCACACACGTACACACCAAAAAAGATGGGCCGGGAGTCCGCTTAAGTATTCATTTGTCATACACCGTGAGTGCTGAGTTAGAAAGTCGTGGTTAGAGGGCTGTCATTTTGAAAATTCCGGTAATTTTTTTCAGGCCGAATGAGGCGACCCAGGAAAACCAGAAAAACAGCACAAACCAGAGACTCAATCCCCCATTAGAACCAATTCGATTCCCGAATGACTGCGCGGCCACACATATGCTCGGGGAGTGTAGAAGTCTGAACGTTACAGGTAAACCGTTCTAAGAAAAGCTGTTTTCAGCCGTTTGTTTAAACACAGTGACCAGTTTGCTGACAGACCTTGGCAATTATTTCTTTTTGGCTTCTAATGATGATTAGTGCTGTGTTGTTGCTCATGCTACAATAACCATTGCGGTCGACCACAGTTCTCCACCTTTTAGTGGAAGCTGGCGCTGAGAGAGTGTAAGACTTAAACTGGACTGTTCGATAGCCAGGTGCTCCTATGCGGCGGGTTCTCCTCAGACTCCTTGTGGAAACGGAATGTGTTCATGAGTAATTGGATCAGCCCACTCAAAGCCAGAGAACCTTCATTGGCCTGAATTGAGTACGATTGATTCCAATGGTGACCAAGTATCACGGATGATTCCAGATATCACATGGACCCCTTAAAAACTTCCAAGCTCGAAACATATGGGTTGAAATGTGGTGTATTTTCCTAAAGTAAACTATCCATAAGATTACTGGAAACTCTTGGCTTACCCACAACCGGTTTCGCCCTTCTTTGGACTCATTAGCTGGGCTCTGTTCCCGAGTTTTCCCCTAAAGTCAACCTTGTGTTCCACTTGAACGCAAATTGCACGAAATTATTTAAATATACTCATATGCCCAACAATTTGCTTTTGACAGGAGACTCGACTGAATCCCAGTTGAATCGCCCGTCCTTCTGATAAGCCTGAAGAAGGGCGAAACCGGTCGTGGGCTGTCGAAGAGTTTTCAGCAACCCTGTGAGTGGTATCCTCTAGGAAAATATACTGGGATATCTCCTAACAACTGAAAATTAGGCGGTCTTTGTGCAGCACATTCAGTTGTAGAATTTAATAGACCAGCAATTCAGCTGAGATTCAGCTGGATCTCCCATCAAAACTAAAACTGACGTTCGATTGAGTACTGTAACACCGGACATCCAGGTTTCAAATCCTGGCACTACTGAAGAGCGAAACTCGAATCCGTTGCCCCTTCCGTTTAGCGAGGATCAATCAGAATGATTGCACTCGAACAGGAAAAGAACCGTTCAAATAAGTGTGCGGAGATGCAGAAGGGTTGTGTGACAACTCCTGAAAGACGAATGTGCGAACCTCCCTCCCGAACGGGAGGTTAACCGTAGTGTCGCGCTGACAGAATAGACGTGGTCATCACGCGAAGCCGTCATTTTCACACTAAGATGAAGGAGCACATCCGTATTCGACCTATATTTATCGTGACGTGCTTATGAGTTTCACTCATATCTAGACAGCATCATTGTTGTCAGGCCCAAAGACGATGCATCTAAGCTGGGTAAGACTTCACTCGTGTTTCATTGTGATGAGTTGTGTTCATGTTGTGATTGGTAGTTGATCGGGTGACTGTTGAGCTGTTCGTCAGTTGATGTTTCGTCACTATTCGTGTGCTGTAGTCCGTCCTCTGATCGACTACCCATAAATTCACCCACCTACCAGTATTTCAACAAGTTCATGTAATGAGCCCGGTTAAAGAGTTTCCTTGATTGGAAATTGGATGGCCGGCTGGCCACGTGAGCATCGGACAGCGCCGGATAGCATTTTGAACACTCTGGAATTGTGGCCGATAAACGTATTTAAGCAGCATACTTGACTTGGGACAGTCAGTACTTTCTGAACAGTGAGTGACTTGGTGATCACAACTAGTCAGTTCCATGCCTTCAGGGATTACCACGGAGGACCTGAACAGGTACAAAACGATTTCTGCGCAACCAGCTGTAACCAAGAGCCATGTACTCAGGTCTAAAACTATTACGCTTGTCGCTTACATCAAAACCAAAATTGCGACAATCCTCAGCCAGTTTGAAGACCGATAATTAAGGAACACTACTAACGCTCAGACTGGTTGCTGTTTGGACTTTTGTAGACCTTGATGTTCCGGTTCTGAGTAATTTCAAATAGACTGCTTTTAGCGTCGAGCATTTCGGTTGCATGGAAAAGGTAGTTGTATTGTTGTGGACCACAGTTTTCCTTATGCCTTCTTAATACCGTGAACCTGAGTCTGGATAGTCGCTTGATAGCCTGATGCGCTCAGCCAAACCAGAAAATCAATGAACGCGCGAATCAGCTGATCTATTGAACACTAACGCGTACAGGCGTGTCATGTGCGGCCGAAAACGGGCTGTTTATAAAGCTCACGTGGAAAGTTCTAGGCGGGCCAACAGTGATACTAAAAATAGAACTCATCTGTCAAGGGCAAGTGAAGAACAACCAATTAAATCTGTCCCAACGAAAACGGTTATTCCATTGGCAGTTGTACAGTCCAGTTACGTTTGGAGCTGGTTCTCCTATTATGTATTAACTGGAAAACTGTACTGGTCACATCGAGATTTCGTCCTGTAAGTGAAGCCCATCTATGCTGAAGAGACGACTAGGCACTGTACAGGTGTTTTATCCTTGATCGGAATCCTCAGCAGTGCACAGCTCACAAAACACCAGGAAGGGGTCTTCTATCCGAAACCTCCCGGCTACTCGTTTGAACAATTGGCTGTTTGGACACGAGCGACTGACCGACAGTGTGAATATCTCACACACCACTCATTCGTCAATCACGGGATCCACATCACGTGGCCATACTTGTTGACAGATCAATCTTCTGATTATATACTGGTTTTAATCAAGGCTTGCAACGATGAGCATGCTATACTGCGTTCCTCATGTTTGTTTGGCACCCAAAAAACAGCTGAGCAAGTGAGACTCCGTTTTTCTCACATTAATACCAACCGAATCGCCCCTGTCGGTCCTACAAGCACACCAGTGTCACGATGTTTGCATGGGCAAAGCAACCGGTGATTTTGTTCCCTAATGGATAATGGGCGTTGCTCAGCTTAGGTACTGATGGCCCCATTATAGTAACTGGATGGCTTATCGGCCGACAAACAGACAGACAGACAAGAAGACGATGCTAGGAAGCAATTAGATGAAGACAAACATCCATTTCGGTTGAGCAAAAACGAAAAAGCTGAGAGAGAAGAGCTGAGGGTTGACTGAAACAAATCGTCCTTATCTCTCGGTAAACACTGGGACATCACTGTCGATTAGTTGTTATCTCACCTCACGCTGGCTCTGCCATGCTCTGTCAAGCATTACCCTGGTTGTGGTCCTCAAACAGGGAGCAAGATTTGTGAGTGATAATCAGCAGCATAGGGAGAAGACCTCAGAGTTTTTGTCGCCAGATTGTTTTGGTGTACAGTTTCTGAAATGATGTCGTATGTATGTATGCGATAGTGTTTCTCAAGCTTTATCGACCCGCCATCAGACTTGACACTCAGTCATGCTTCATTGTTCTGTAGAATGAACCTACGTAAGTCTGGCAAACTTTACTCATTCCCCTGACAACGTGAAACTAAGATTGGTGTAGTAGTAAACAACGAATGATAACAATTCAGGACCATTCATTCGCGGGTCAAGTCAAGCCAACGGTCGTCTGCTAGGATCGGATGTTCGAGGCCGATGTTGAAGAGGCCGGTTTGTGATGGGTTGACATATCGTCCAGTTGTAACAATCTTTTGGTGTCCAGCTGCCATGCCACCAGAAGGAGGGCTGAGATACTGCCAGGTTATCAAAGCCTAGACAAGGGAAGTCGAGAGGCAGGGGTCGGGTTCGAACCACGAACCTTCCGGTCCGTAAATTCACACTCTAAACATCGAGTCATCTTGCCCTGTAGAAAATAACATTAAATAATGACTCAGTTCTCCAAATTTGATGAAATTAATGGGCTGTCTATTCATACTAGTTTTCCGAGACGGTTTGTTCGGGTTATCGCCCCAGCAGTTTTTATTCAGAGACCCGTTTAGCATTAGAACACAAGTTGATGAACGTGAACTTTCAATAATCGCTTTTTAACTCATACAGTTATCGACAACTGTAAATGTCCAACGGCCCAGCAACAAACTGCTCGAATGATCTCTAAAGAAACCAGGGACTGACGGTAAACTCAACCACTACAATTCTGTTTGAGTAGGTATGAGTAGGTATCCTATTTAGTCGCCAAAGCCATTGACTAACTTTGGCCACATCAGTCGGTACTTATTTACTCCAGGAGTTAACCTGAAGCACCACAAACTTGTTGTCCCCCCCCATCCTGGAACACTGCTCAACCATCCATTGCAACATGTGAAGTTACGGTAAAATGACCCTTGAACGCCTAGTAAGGCCCTTCTTGGCGCGTTTACCCTACCCCTATCATATGGCCAACCAAGTGTTCTTCTCCAAGTTCAACCAGCTTCGACTGAGTTTAGTGAGACACAATATTAGGTTCCTTCTCCATTCTACATTTTGGCAATGTATTCTGCGAGCACTGCTCACGTAATATGCATCATCCTTTTCTTACCGTCCAAATACCCCTATTAAGCTTGTCCACATTCGATTCGCATCCATCTTGAACAAAATTCCCAGTGTGTTGGAACCATGCCTATCACAACACTGCTCAGACGTGGTGACCTCAGCCTCACGCAAAGACCCCATGCTACCGATAGATATTGTCTTTGAGCAGTGTCTTACCGGATTATAACTCCCATTTTCATACTGTACCCACTCTTACTGCGACACTTTATTCCTCGTTAAGCGGATTAAACTCACAGTTCTTCCTCATTTTCTTCACAAGAACGGCGTACTTGTTGACCAACCACCCCCTTCCTTCTTTCGCAGTAATTCTTCACAGAGCCAAACAGTATTGTCGTCTACACACGAGCTGAGTTCGGCACGCAGCCTGGAGAACCCTAGTGTTGTCCATTTAAACCTTACCTGACAGTCGGACCAGATCCTGATTGAATATCGATTTTATTGGACTTGTAACCGATGTGCCACATTTAAATCGCCACCACTCAACTCCCATCAACTATAAGTCGGCCTCTAGCAAATGCCACAAGAGTTTTTAACTGTTGTCGCTCAGTGACTTTCTAGAATTACCTGCTCATCCGGAATTATTGAATTTTTCGCCCCATTTTTTTAGCACAAACTTCAGAGTTCAAGGTTAGTTCATTTACCAGTTCAACTGTGCACTCGGTTAAAACCCACCATTTACATGCCGGTAGTGATTTTATGCGTCGTCCATATCCAATTTCTACGTGTCTGCTCTCACACTATGCTGAGCCAGGTCTGATATCCTAGTGCACTGACGAAACAGAATTTACAGAGAGGACATTAGAACCAAAAGGAAGGAAAATTTCATCTCAGGACCGAAAGGCAAAGACGATTAAAGCACACAAAATAATGTTATAGGTCAAGTCAACTTCGATGACAGTCCAGTATGCACTAAAAGCTGGAAGAAATCTCTCGACACGAGGGTTACAAATACTACGACTTTCAGCGGACATGATCGGCTTTCAAGGTTAACGTACACAAAAATCAAACACACTCATTCAATTTGAAAAACCTCAGAATTTTGATGCGCAGAAGCATGAGACAAACAGGGGAGCTCCGCGACAAATTTGATCATCAGTTGGGTCAGATTTGACGAAATAACTAAAGTGAACACGTCCAGAGATCACCTGACTAGCCAACCAGCCAATAGAAGGGCAAATCCGATCAACCAATAATAGGTCAAGGTCAGTATGGACGAGCGGACTATGGTGAATTGCACGCAGAATACATAAGCGCACCCTCCAGCAGCAGCTCACTGCTGACTTCCACTCCATAGTGGTGAGACGTTTGCGATCGGATTGATCAACTGACCAAAACAGACAAATGGCTATCTTTACAAGTAACAACAACAACCTTCAATATGGCAGTAGATGAACGGTACACACGGTCTTCGTGTTTACTTTGGGTTGCAAAATAATTATAGAACAAAAAAGCGCTTCAACCGACTCAGTTAATTCTAGCTGGACCCGCTAGAGCACGTGGGCACGAAGTCGATTTATTTTGTGTGTTTGTTGCAGCCAGGAAAATTTTTTAGAGTTGGGAAAACTTCCCTACTTTAGAGGTGTTTATTTTCATTTCCCAACTCTATGTATGACTCACCGCGTGTGGGTGAAGAAAATTATTCGCGGGCTACACTTTTTGAATTGTTCCCTCAAAACAGATTCTTATCGAACAGGTGAGACGAAGTGGATTTCTCTCGCAGGATGCTTCCGCTCCAACCCAACTCCCACGAGTTCCTTTCACAGACTGATTGAAACATCTCATTAGGCGTGTCCTAGCTATCTGATGTGGGGAGAAATGCCATTGATTGAAGTGCGTCAGGCGAAAAACAACATTTTCGACAACAGAGAGAATGATTTTAAACCGTCCATTGCATGTTCCATGAATTTCGTTAATCTATGCTTCAATTTAACCACAATCGAGGTCCAAATCAGTGCAGATTCTTCCAAAAACACAAATACCTTTCGACAGAAATGAGCAGAAAGTTTGAAATCGGAAATCATGAAGTTTGAATTCGAATTTCCCACCACAAATATGTGTGATTATTGTCCCTCTAGGTAGTGAAGGAAATCCCGAGTCATGCCCTACTAAATCCTTGCAGAAAGGCTGTCACTATCCGCATTTGTTCTACAAACCTCAATGCGGGACTTTGAGTCACAAGCCTCTGGAGATTAGACAAACGTTCTCTCATTCAACTTAATGCGGTTTTCGATGTTCCGATTAACTTGCATCAAGACAACATTTGGTGCCGTCCATCACTTATTCACGTGATGCGCGACATCTGATCAGGGCATTGCTCGTCAGCTGGACGCACGCAGGCAGAACACTAACACCGTCCCCCAAGAACACAAAAAGATGAATATTAATGTTTTTGGAATATCGTCATCAAATAAATAAATATCTAGCAGCCGAAATAACGACGACGTTTTGGGAGCAGAATTTTCTAACGCTTATGTGACAAAAACTAGGACAACGTAGACTACCGCGGTGACTTACATCACTGACTATGTAACGACTTGGTGAGGATACCCAGACAGCATCACTGCTGGTTTAGGCGTAGTACACTACTCATGAGTTCGCTAAAAAATCAGTGCAGATTCTTCCAAAAACACAACTACCTTTCGGCAGAAATGAGCAGAAAATTTAAAATCGAAAAGCTTGAAGTTTGAATTCGAATTTTCCACCACAAAAATGTATGATTTTTGCCCCTCTAGGTAGTGAAGAAAATCCCGAGTCGTGCCCTACTAAATCCGTGCAGAAAGGCTGTCACTACCCGCATTTTTTCTACAAACCTCTGCGGGACATGAAGCATGCGGGACTTTGAGTCACAAGCCTCTGGAGATTAGACAAACGTTCTCTCATTCAACTTAATGCGGTTTTCGATGTTCCGATTAACTTGCATCAAGACAACATTTGGTGCCGTCCATCACTTATTCACGTGATGCGCGACATCTGATCAGGGCATTGCTCGTCAGCTGGACGCACGCAGGCAGAACACTAACACCGTCCCCCAAGAACACAAAAAGATGAATATTAATGTTTTTGGAATATCGTCATCAAATAAATAAATATCTAGCAGCCGAAATAACGACGACGTTTTGGGAGCAGAATTTTCTAACGCTTATGTGACAAAAACTAGGACAACGTAGACTACCGCGGTGACTTACATCACTGACTATGTAACGACTTGGTGAGGATACCCAGACAGCATCACTGCTGGTTTAGGCGTAGTACACTACTCATGAGTTCGCTGAAAAGTCTTCAACAATCCACGACTGGTTTCGCCCTTCTTTGAACTCATCAGGTAGGCGCACTCCCCGAGTTCCCATCAATCTTATGTTCTACCTTAAGGCAAATTCGACAGAGGTGGGTCTTTATAAACGAGAGGTTCAGCTGGGGTTCAGGTGAGTAACCCGTCAAAATCAAACTGCAGATGATTTTAGAACTCAAATCAACGGTGGTTCTTTTTGTGCTCTTGGTAGTGAATTACTAAGCAGCTGTATGGATTAATCATTGACCCACTGTTTCTCACCTGTTTTTTGATTGTATAAAGGGCCGCTGAAAATTCAGCAACCTTATGAGTAGTGCATTACGTATATACATGTATCGCGATATCTCGAATATCGTAGCAACTGGAACATAAGGCGGCCTAGTGCAGTACATTCAGTTGCCTGGAAACATCACAAACGGGAGATTCAGCTGGGTCTCAGGTGAGTCGCTCGCAAAACCAAACTGAGTTGCAAATGAGTGTATTTACTGTACAACTGTTTGAACCCTGTTGAGCATCCGCAGCTGCGTGAAACTCAGAGATTTTCGAACTTCAATATCAAATCTCGAATATCAGTTGGAAATGACCAAAGCTACTCACACTACCATCCATCTATGAGTGACTCAGAGTACGAATAATTCCACAAGTCTGGTGACGATCCCATCTGAGCAGTCGAGAAGCCAGTCATAAGTGTGAGCAAGTGATGCGTCATCGAAGGATGAGTAGAGTGTCTAACTGGAAGTTATTCACACAGCGATCCAGCTGCTCGTAACCGAACGATTAAGTGTTCAATCACTGACCGGAGGGTTGCAGCTCCGAAGCTCTGAGTTACGCGAGATAAAACAGCTGCACGATGCGTCCCGGTCTTTCAGCATAGATTGGCCTCACTGATTGGACGAAATCTCAATTGAAGAGTGCGAGATCTCCTCACACTACCATCAGCACGTTTATTCTAATTTCATGCGTGAATGCACAGAAAAGTCATTCAAACTTCTATCTTTCCACTCACTCTGTGTGAGGACAACTTTGTCAGTGTGGCACAGTGTGTTGTCAAAATACAGGTACCACTGTAGCACGATGAGGGTCCTCGTCTGTTCCGTTGGAAACTGCACGGGTTCCAGACAAAGTCAGTGCTGTGACATCGGAAAGGAAAGATGAGACAGGGTCTCAGGAAATGGTAGTTTTGATCTCAAACTGCAGTCGATCCAAGATTTCTTGGTACAAAGAGGACACTCACTAATAGTCATTTTGATGGTTATCCCAAAAAAGACTTAATCTATACATCCGGAAGCCGTTCAGCCTCCAAAGCCACCGTTTATGCATGCTTCTCTTTTAGAAGGAATGGGACACCTGACTCGTTGGGCTGCGACCCTACCACCTACAATCAAGAATGTATATATCAGCGGCAGTCAGCTGCTCCGTTCTAACTTGAAGGAATGATTAGCCTCGGTGTTTGCCAGTGCCTGGCAGCCATGGGAGTCACACCGTTCAAGATCTGTCTGAAGTAGTTCTAAGAAGTAAACTAAGAAGACGTGTCAACCGTTCGATCGATAAAAAACACTAGGTGAACCCAGTGGAGCCACTAATTGTTTTATCGGATGTAATTAAATTACGTCAAGATTGTCCATCAATGAGAACAGGAAACTCTGAGTTGATAAGCATAAACGAAGTGCCTAGACGGCGTTCTAGACCACTAACACGATAGATTGCGTTGCCTGTTTAACGACTGTATCTGTTGGTTGTTGCCCAAACAGCTATTGCTCTTTTCATATAGGAAACTACTCAAAGGTTGCTAAAAACTCTTCGACAGCTCACGACCGGTTTCGCCCTTCTTGGAGCTGGCTCATCAGGTAGGCGCAGTCCCTGAGTTTTCGTTCTACTTGAACCCAAATTGGACCGATTTGGACAAATACATTTATTTGAAAATCAATTTGGTCTTCACGGGAGATTCAACTAAATCTCTCGTTTATGATATCATATCATATTTGTCGACTATTGATCTGTTTGTGGAGCTTGGCAATTGAACAGCAGAGGTGATGTCATCAGTGTTTGTTTGGGTATATATTGTATCTGCCTCACGAGACATTGGCACAAATTCTTGGGTGGCTAACCAAGGATGGAAATCCTTAGGTAAATGAAAACCTTGATAAAATTGGGGGAAAAAGACAAACTTGCTGGTATTTGAAAGTTTTTAATTGAGATTTCAACCTGTCAGTGGAACCAATACTTGTTTGGAATCATGGGCAGTGCGCATCTCACGAAACTCCAGTAGGTTGTTTCGAGCCCGCAACCTAACCGTCCGGCCACGAGCGGCTGACCAGTAGTGTGATTAGCTCTCACTTAGACAGGACAGTGTCACTCATCCCTCAATCACATAAACCCACATCACGTGACCACATGTATTGACTGGCTCCTCGAGTGAAGACTTCTCAGGTGGAAGCTTCACTCATCGTGTGGAGTTGTTTCTCCTCTGAGCTATTTATATAGATTGGAGGTGACCTGTACAAATTTGAAAATTGTCCACTACTTATAAAGTATTCAAGCGTCTTCCAGGGACAGTAATATTCTGACAATTATACTGAACTTACCGAGCAACTATAAGTTTAAACTTTCCGGATTTCCCCAGAAAATCCAAATCAATACTCCTTCGGCTACGCTTGTTTGTCTGAGTTGAGTTCAACTCAAGCCAAGTCGGATAAAGCATGGGTGAACCCGAGTAGGCGAGCGCATGGGTTGGATACGTCAGCTCTAGTTACGCTCTCAATCATTCAACAAACGCAACTTCAACCAATCTGTCGTCCACCGTGAAGCGTTCCTTCTCAGTCTCAGTTGCGGTAGCAGAAAGCTCATTAGAATATAGACCTTTTCAATCACACAATTAGTCTAATCCGTTTTTGTTCTGCTACGCAAACGTATCAGGTGTTTTCTAGCCCCTGTCGCCCGGGGCCGACAGTTCCCTGAAGGCGAACCATCTGCAGTGTGATTTGTTCAACGGCGTGTCTCATCCTTTGCGTCTCTAAAAATTATTTACAAACTAATCTTCTACGGGATGAATCATCTGCATCACTGTGGTGAGGATTCAGTCCAGCGTTGTAACAAAAAAATCAATCAGTCAATAAGTTTAAACTGTGGGAGGGTTTGAAATGTGTCCGACAGATAGGGAACATTTGGCAGCATGGAAAGTGGATACGTCAGGGTGAAAGTGAACAGTGTTCAGTCGTTTCTGTTTCGAGTTCTGCATACCAGGAAGGCCCGAGTCCCGACCACCGCATACAGAAAGTTTCTCTTTGATTTCCAATCCAAACTGAAAAAGGTCACATGGAGAGAGAGCGAGAGCGGGAGAGAGTGAGTTATTATATTGTTGCGTAGATGAATCGTGAATAGTCTCCCGTCAATAAACGAGATATGATTGGGAAAGCACAGCGTGTTAAATTAACGGATGCGGGGTTGTTGTCGAGACAATATCAAACCTGCATCCCAAATCCTATTGGAAAAGATTAAATTCTCACCGCAGACCCGGACAAACAGCAAATCAATGAAGGACTACATTTGTGCTGTACTTTGGCTAGCTAAAGAGAACAACTTTAGATGACAGAATGATTTATAAACGAGAGCGAATCGCATAGAGAAGCGAAAAAGCACACAGCCACGGTCACGTGATTTTTTGTGTTAGTGGTTTTCAGGAAGATAAAGGCGGCGGGAATTCCACCTTCCGCTTTTACCTATCCAACCACAGTACTTAAAACCTCCAAATTTATCATAAATAAATAACTGTAAGTAAAATTACTCAATTGCCCATTAATCGATGAGAACGAGGGATCTAAACGAAACTCTCACTTGAGATACCTCTCAACAAAGTGTTACATTGCAAAAGGTGTCTCTCGATTTAGTTAGGCAGATATTCAAGCTACTGAAGTAGTTCTAAGTAACATTACACACAACATCTATGTACGGAATCAGACTTTCTGGGCCAAATATTGAGTGGCTGATCAAAGACAAGGTGTGGCCATTCGTGAAATGCACTCATTCGCACATCAGTTTCGTTTTCACAGCTGAATCTCTCGTCTATGATGTTCTTCAAGTGAGGGTGCTGCACACAAGTCGCCCTGTTACATGTGGAAGACATTCAAGATATCGAGGAAAATTTTCATTTTTTAAAAACCACTCACAAGATTAATCACGATCAGCTACACCCTTCTTGAGGCTAATCAGGCAGACGGAGTCTTCCGTCAACCTTATATTCTACTTGTAACAACTTGCTGTGAAAATAAGTACAGTTCGCAAATCTCGGGCAATGTCGGTTCAACTATGACTGGCCTCGAACAAACACCAGGACTGTGCCAACCTGATATGCCCCAAGAAGCCCCACACCGACCGTGAACTATGGAACAGTTTCAGCAACCTTATAAGTAGTTTCCTTCAAGCTACAGTCAATCTTCACTTATTGTCAGGGGTAATATTCAACTGTTTGACTACCACTTCTCGGACTCCTATCCAACAAAAAATTGATTAAACGATCAATCCCAAAGGACATGGCTTCTTCTTGGGGAGACACTCCTGTATGTTTGCTTCGCCGAACTTTGGGCGAGTAGATTAACTACACTTTGAACAATGTTTTCCAATTACCACTTTAGAGCGTAGGTTTTTGTACAGATGGCTATAAATTGATCCACTGTTAGGGCTGTAATCGAGACGGCTCAGTACCTTCAAAAGGCGGAACGGAAGCCAGTAATTGATGGGATGTTGGCGGTGGACCGCTGCGTAGTCTTAGCGAAAGACCTCTTAATTTGTATACTGTTGCTGATGAATTCCTTGTTGAAAATGTATGCCTCATAGTCTTAACTACTGATTAATATTACCGATTTTTTCGTTTAATCTCCGCTAGATCTACGTCCTATAAATCAATACAACTTTAGGCTAAACGTGGCTGAATTTGAAAAGCCTCAATGACCTTGGGGTCTTTATCAATTTAGGCCAACTCAAAGACTCCAAAGTGAACTTCTCGCAACATCAGGTGGATATAAGATGGTTAGTCACGTGACTTGTTTCCTAACAGTTACAGGTTCATGATTTGAAAACCACGAGTAGTTTCACCTATGAAACTATACTGCGATATTTTGAATATCGTACCAACTGAAACATGAGGCAGCCCTTGTCAAGCGCACTCAGTTAAAGAACATTATAAACAGGAGATTAAGTTGGGTCTTTCGTCAAAACTAAATTGATATGCAAATGACTGTATTGGTCAACAGTCTAACATCTTTAGTGTGATTCAAAATGACACCTGAGCCGACCTTTGTGCAGAGAAACTCGGTTGAAGTAAGTCACCAACCGGATTTCCTTTAAGTCCTCAGCTAACACCAACTCATTCTGAAGATGGATCTGTCTCGAAATTCCGTGAAAACATAATCACCTTTCACAGTACGTTGATCTCAACTGTTCTAAATTGTACGTTGTGGCTGAGAAGTAACTTTTGGAGGAGACCAGATGGCACTGATGATATACTGAGCCGGAACAAGCCACAAGGAATGAGGTCAGTCACCAATGATTACTGTAGCCGCCACAAAGCGACACAGTTTTCAGACAAAGCCTTTTTCAAATTTAAACGTGACAAAGCCAATAATCATCTCAGGAGTAAGTAAACATTATTAGTACTGATTGGAAGCCATTTAAGGATGCATCCTAATGGGTTCCATTAATTTCAAGTGGATTTATTGGTCTATTTTCACCGCGCGTTGTCTGTTGTCTCCATCTGAAACAAGGTTCGATCCTTTTCAATCAATTGGAAAATGATTGGGGGTTAAGATTCACACCACAGCGACTGGTGGCCGAGGCGGTGGAAATCGCCAAGCATCCCAGCGTGAATAGAATAGAGGGCGTAGAACTGGCAAGCGTGTGGAGAGCGGTTTTAGATCAGCCGAGATGAAATGAGGTGGTGTGCAGTTATCAGCAAAATGGTCTGGGTCTAAAAGTATAGAATTCAAGCAGAGTAAGATCCAGTTAACCACCCCCACCAACACTCCCAAACCAATTGTCCAGGCACCCCTCGACTACTACAGGCGAACAAAAAAATGAGTGAATGACCCAAGAGGAATATTCCATTGAGGTGTCCTAGACAGAAAAATCCGGGTTCAACATGAAGACAACTCCTCCCTAACCAATCTAACGTAGATGTAGTCATCCCCACTAACCAACAAACAGGAACATCAGGCTGATACCCAGCACTGATCAAGTCGGCTAGGCATTAGAAATCTCACGGATTGGTTCCCTGACTGCCTTAAAACCTAATCAACCTGCTTACTTACTCACTTGGCCTGACGAAGCTTTTGTTTCAAAAGCGAACCGTTGCCCAACAATTAATCCACCGATTATTTACCAAACCTCTCTGAAAGGTTCGATCCTTGTTGGCAGAGTGCTTTCTCCATTACGAGTTTGGAAAAAACAAGGTGTTGGTCCTAATGACAATCTGGTTAAAGATTTGGTACTAGGACGGGTTGTAACAGAGTGCCACTGAGTAAGGACGTATCGTGTAGTTTCAGGTTAAATCTGGTTGGGGTACACTCCAAATAGCTCATCAACCCAATCGATCAAGCTAACTACATATGCCAATCTGTTGCGGGTATTGCGATGCATAGGAGAGACGGTCAGATAAATGAGAATGCGCATTACACCAAGGACGACAAAATGGTAAAATGGCCAACTCCAGACATCGATCGCTCTGCGCGCGTTGATGGAAAACCACACTGTTTTATTTGACCTGACTGAGCCAGTTCACAAAGGTCTGACAAGCGGAACAACGCTATGCCGGAGCACTGGTAACTCACACGCCCTGTCAGCGTGAACCTAAGCGGCTGTCAGTCCATATCCGCCCCGTAGTCAGGCCCTATAAACTAACCAATAGCGTCATTAGCTAACCATGGCTTCCACCCACGCACATGCGACTGACACATCTTGACCAATCAGACAGTGAAATGAAGGCTGACGCCACAGCGGCGGAGACCCATCCGCCCTTGTTCCTGCTGTGCAATGCGATACCGATCAACCTACACATGACGAGAGTTGGCTAAATGCCGGGGGGCTTTGGGGGTTGGCGCTGTTCACTACCTCGCATTTGACTGGTTTGTCTGGGTACGTTCAGTCGGTCACAGTTTGTCAACTGACCGCCTAAGCTCACACCAGCCTGTGCACGAACCTGCACGCGATGCACACATGGGGTTGTCGATAGTTTTTTTGTCCGTTCCGCAGATGTGTTCTCACTCGATCGAACTGATTTTTCTGGACCAACACCGGTCCGTGGACAACACTCTCGTGATATGTAGTGGGGTTGTAGCGAACCATGGAAGTTTTCATGACATACTAAACCTCTGCTCGTTGAGACACTATCCAGTATCGTGACTTCATCCGTGGTTATTTTGTGGCCGTTGGACATTCAGTCTCCGGGCCATGTTTTTCACCCATTCGATGGAACCTTCTGTTAGATTCGAATATTCTGGACAAAATGGACTAAAAAGTCTGAGAAAATGGTTGCATACCAACCTTGCAGTGTATAAGAAGTGCTTTTGATTTGATCTGCGAGACGGTCTGAGCTGCAAATCAGAGCAGTTGTACTCCAGCAAATGCAATTGGACATATATATTAAGTTTTGTCCTGTTATACAAGCAACAGGAGAGATTTCACCGATACGATGGAGCGTTCTGATAGCTACAGGCAGTGACCTTGGTCAGAATGAACTTCGCCTCAAGTTCTGCCAAGAAGTAAATAGCCTTAAGTAATCATACCAAACAAAAATCAGGCTCGTTTCAGAAAGGTTTTTTGTAACTTTCAACTTTTGACATAAAGGTAAAGTCAGGCCAGACGGAGAACCAATCAGAAAGACCTCTTACGATGAGTTAAAGGTCATATCGATCGGGGTGGGTGCCTTAATCTTACGATTGCTGGTTTGGGGGGAATTTCACATCATTTTTGATCAGATGTGGATCGTTGATTTTCCGGTTTAATTGATGATTCATCTTGTGTGCCACAGTTAAGTTTCGCTGATCTGTATAAGTGGTACGTCGATTTGAATGGGGGTAGAGATGAGATTACATGGAATTTTTTGCCTCGACCGATTTGAGACAGTCCTCCACACGCTTGCCAGTTCTACGACCTATATAGACCTTAATGCAGTCGTTGCACCTAATTTTATGGACAGTCCCTGATTCTGTTCGCCGGAAGGCGGTCGTTCAATTGCACCAGTGCGAGCCGTGTCGGCCGTGTTTAGAATCCTTCGACTGACTGCAGATGCCCCTGTTTTATATGGAATAGCGGCAGTTCCAGTCCATTCCTTGTTGGGTTTGGCTGCAGGCAGCAAAACGATTCGCAACTGACGCCTAAACAAACTGGCTGGATATCCGTCATGCACTACTCATAAGGTTGCTGAAAATTCCTCGATAGCCCACGACCGGTTTCGTCCTTCTTGGGACTCATCAAGTAGGCTTGGTCCCCAAGTTTCCGTCAGCCTTATGTTCTACTTGAAACTAAGCTGCATGAAATTAGCAAAATACACCCATTCGCAAACAAATCTGGTTTTGCGAGAGACTCACCTGGAACCCAGCTGAATCTCTCGTTCGTTTGCAAATGAGTATATTTCGCTAATTCCGTGCAAATTGGGTTCAAGTAGAACATAAGGTTGACGGAAACTCGGGGACTGCACCTACCTGATGAGCCCCAAGAAGGGCAAAACCGGTCGTGGGGTGTCGAAGAATTTTCAGCAACCTTATGAGTAGTGCACTGCGTCTATACATATATCGCGATGTCTCGAATATCGTAGCAACTGAAGCATGAGGCGGCCTGATGCAGCACATTCAGTTACCTGGGAACATCACAAACGGGAGATTCAGCTGGGTTCCAGGTGAGTCTCTCGAAAAAACCTAATTTGTTTGCAAATGAGTGTATTTAGCTAGATATCCACTTCTCCAAAGTTTGTTCTTTACTTCATTTCGAAACGCTGTCCGATCAACCGCAACTTCTGGACACAGCGCTTTTACACGCTTAAACACTGATGAGGTAATAGTAGCGAATACCTACTTCGGATGGGCGGACGAGTAGTTCAACAATCGCCCCGGTGTGAGTCCGATTCTCGTGAACTGTGGTTTTTAGTTTTCCCTCTAACTAATGTGTCATGGAGTCTAAGAACAGCAGTGTACTCAAAGTCGTAAAATTCACTAAACTTGTCTCGTTTGATCACGACGAAGGTTTGGTTCTACATAACGTCAGTGGGTACGTGAATCCGGCGAGGGCTTTGCGTTCGAAGTAGGGCACAACCCAACCTGACCGAAAAATTCCTTGTAATCGCATCCCTTCCACCCAAACAAACTGCCGCGGTGATTGAAAAACCCAGCAGACTGACAAAATGTACCTTGAACCAGAGGATCAGAGCCCAGACTGGGTCAAAAATGATTTAAAATATCCCCAGTCCATCACTGGTAAAAATTTAGACACCAACATTAACCGAGAAGACCATTTAACTGAAGTTCAACATTGATCTAGTGGGCTAATCTGAGGAGGTCTTACTGATTGGTTTTCCGTCTGCCTGGTCAACTTGGCCTGGATTGAGTTTTCGTCAAAAGCAAAACTGCGCCTATCGGTTGAAACAGTGACCTATCAATCGATTTCAATCTTTTCTCCAACTGATTAAAAATAGGCTTATTGCTGGTGAGGATGTGAAAACTCGGTGCAGAGGAAACCACGACAGGAAGGAACCGCGCGATCAGTCCGGACTGGGATTATACCCAGTTGGAATTCCAGGACTTGTTCGATCAACCAACTTCAGGAGGGTTCGAGACCACAGATCTGTTTTGAGCGCAGTATTCTGAGACGAATAGGAAAGGCAGATAGATGTAGATAGATGTCTTTTGTAAGCCCAATTTTTGCAGCTTATGTCCTCCTAGCTACTTGCCACAATTGTATTTTCTCTTCCCAGTTGAGGCGCAGGTTGATTTCACCTAAAAAACTAAATCTCTGTTGAAAAAACCCTAGTGGTTTCAGCTAATGCTGCTTTGAGCCAAAAAATAATCGAACTTGGCAAACGTACTTTAGCCAAGAAAGGAACTGGTGCACCTGTGGACAAATCAGCTGATTTTTGTCAAAATTGCTGTTCTCGTTTTCAGTTCTGCTGAAAAAATAACCGTTGTTTCCCCTCGTCAGTGAGGCTCCACATCCAAACTGCACAGTGGTGATGTTCGGTTGATAGGGGGAACGAAATATGTGCCACCAAACTGCCTATCTCGGCGAAAGATGACCCTTGTCACTTGAGACACCGGACTTTTCCCTAAACAATTCTGCATTCATTTGAACAGGTACTTTATACGAAATAAACGCCCTCTGTTGATACTGTCCGTGTTGGGATATCGTTTGAGAGTGTCATCTTCAGGCGCTGGTTTCATATCGTTCGTTTTACCGACGAACTCGTATAAGGAAACGTAGTTTTGCACATAAATGTAACGAGATTGTGATGTGGCACACTACTCATAAGGCTGCTGAAAACTCTGACCAGTTTAGTCCTACTTGAGGCTCATCAGGTGAGTGCCCATCCCAAATTTTGGTTGACTGTATGTTGTACGTTAAAACCAGCTTGTACGCAAATGGCAAAATACGCTTTTTGGTATTTGAGTTAGTGGTGACGGGGGAGAGTCAGCGGAACCCTAGCTGAACCTCTCGTTTGGAGTATTCTTTCTTTGAAGAAGTTCTTTCTGGAAGTTTTCGTGTTAGAACTTAAACGAACTGCGCACGAATAAATTATCCAACGTATTCAGACGCGAAATTACAGAAAACTGCAGAGTAGCAAGGCGAACTAAGGGCGCCCAGTGATTGGATGAAACAGCGACCTTCTCATAAGCAAGAACGATCGGCCAACCGGAACTGGAGATATGCAACCAAGCATCTGTCCCAGTTTCCGTTCAAAGCTTTGGTTGGTCAAGGAAGCACGCGCGGCGAAGGTGCTTCTTCGGGCTTCCGAATCCAGATGGTATGTAGGCGATTGTGCGTAAGAACTTGAGCAAGCTTACGAATCAGACTATGTTCAACTGTATGGTCCCTCGCTACACAAGTGTCAAACTAACAACATACTCAGTTGCTGAATCACATGACAATCAAACAAATAGCAGGATCGATTTAGTACGCGCTTTCTACCGAAAATCGATAAGTTTAAAGCCGTGGGTGTTTTGGCAGAGTCACACACTCATATACACACTTGGTAATAGACCTGCTTATGAGTGTGACAGTATTAGGCTAACTGGGGAATGGGCAAGGCAGGTGTATCGGAAAGCGAGCACTTTTGTGACGCAGTTATTTGCACTCGAGGCGAACGAAAAGCCCAAATGATAGGTTGGGATAAGAATCAATCAATCTACGGCCTAATATTCGAAAGTGGACTTAGCGTACATCACGTGAGTGGATAATAGCTGAATCCGTGACATTGACTTTATCCCGTCTGTTAGATGAACCCAATTTGACCGAGTTGTGATCATCAGTTCTGGTCAACTATAAACCATTTACCGTTGGTACACTGGTTTCAGCTGCTACGGCTTCGAACACCGGAAAGTGGGATGGTGCGGGAAATACCAGCAAGCACTGCAGCCGATGGCATGTTCATGTCAAGACACAATAAGTGATAGATACTTTGTGACTGAGTACAGCTCACATCATGTGTTTAATTTGCGGAATGGCCGCTAAGTGATTTTGGCAATGGCTTCTAGTTTTTAACGTCGTAGCAATCCAAACGCGCGCGCGAGAGAGAGAACAACCGGAACAATGCGAGTGCCTACTCTAAAGGGAGTTGTTGTGCCAAGTATTAACGAAGCAAAGAGGCAGATAGTTCGTGTGAAAAAACAACTCCCCCCTCTAGCGGATGCCCGAATATGGCTTATTCTGCTTGGAGAAAAAGGTATGTTATGCAGTGCATGTTGTAAATGACAAAGGTAAATGGCTTACTTCGATGGATCATCGCTAACCATCGCTGTCCAGCCAGGACCGAATCGTAATCGAAGTTGTTTTTCCAAGTACGCCGGCGTACGTCTGCTTGAGACGCTTCGGCATGCGGCTTCGTATATCAGTTCGGCGAGTTCCTCTTGCCAGTCTGTGTCAAAATCGGTTGCTTTAATATCAACAAAAGCGCACATCAACGTGATGGCATCTTCAGCTTCAGCCGTCGCTAAGCCTGTACCGATGAGCTTTGACGAGTCCGTTGTCAGTGTTACCTGCTGACCAATTAGAGCGCGCCATCCTTTCGCTGCCCTGATTGGTTGACTGATCACAAGCCGACATTCATCCCTTTTTCTCTACCCCAATTCAGCTCCACAGCAAGCAACCATAGGGATGAAGTCCTCTCAACCAAATCCCCACCCCCTCCGTATCTTGGTGAGTGTACGCAGATTGAGGTTGAATGGTAGGGGAAACGAAGGGCAGATCATCGAGACCATTGAGCATGCAGAAAATATTGTTTTCTGTGTATACCTGTGCCTAGAAGAATTATTGATCGCCAACCAGAACAGACGGTGATAGAGATTTTGATCAAGTGAGAATTTTCACTGGAAAGTAAACCATCTTCATAGGTTTAAAATCGATTTACTGAAGTGCAAAGGGTGACATAGTTTGAGACGTAGTTGCTACACGGTTTTTGTCACCGAGGCCTACTTACTTAACTGCAGTAAGGGTGTCATCTAGTTTCTTCTTGTACGGTTGCTCCAACAGCCATATTTTCATGAATACCGGCCACTAACGGTAGGCTTTTGCCTCCCCACCGATTGGGCGATTTGAACTCGCTTCATTTTAGTCAGCCACATAGGCATTATTGATTACTCTACGGCAGACACGTTCCACTGTTTTCGATTTGAGCAAAATACCCAATAAGCCGCGAAAATCGAACAAGGACACGGGTTTTTAACGATTTTACCAAAAGTGGCTGTGCTGACTACTCACTAAGGGTTTTCTTGAGTTACTAGGCGGTTAACCCGGTTAGACTTGTCACAAAAGGTGTCAGTTTAACTCCACCCTCCACCCTCCAAACTCAAAGCCTGGTGGGTCAATGAGCGTTTACGTCCGGACCACTTCCAAAATGACATTATCAAGAATGCGGCAAAAAATTCAACTTCGATGGCATCATTTGGAAGTAAGAATACTCCAGTATTCAGGCCCGAAACAATTTACGTCTACAAAGTGACACCCTGAGGAAAACAAAAACTGACTCTGACAAGAATTGCTGATAGTCTGACCGGCGATCTTGACCTCATTTCACGTACAATAAACCGTCTCCAACCATTCAAACCATGTCACATTGGCAAATGAGAATGTTTATGACTGGGTGTAATTCTTTAAGAGTCCTATTTGTAAAAAGCTCTTACGGTGATCTAACTGATATCTACTCTCCACTGAACTGGTCATCTTTCGCCGAAAAGGATAGGTTTTGTCTTATTGGTGTGGAACGACTCGATTGAAAAGTGGCGAAAAGTTATAAGCTACTGTCTACTGTGGTGCACAGTTCAGAACGGAAAGCATATTGGTAAAACATATAGTAAGGACCTTTGTGCCCCAGCGGAGAATTGTTCAGTTAAAAAAGCCTTTTCTCAGAGCTAGAGGAGATTGATAAACAGTGACCTGCTCCATGACTACGCTGACACCGGATTCATTTGTTGGTCCCGTTTGTTCGTCAAGTTCATTTATGACTTTATCGTAGCCGGGAATAAAATCTTTCATATGTTAAATGGATTCTAGTTCCGTTTTGGGACAGTTAAACTATAGCTAGACAACTTGGGTGTTTCCGAAAGATGACTTTTTTAAGAAGAGAGAATACCATATGAGTCGATGTCTGGAATTGTGTGAGGGAACAACACTATAGGGGAGTCAGCAACAAAACCTTTTTTACAAAGCGGAAAAATTTACATTCCAAACTACAGTTTCGCTCCGGAAGAAGGCGATAAATGAATTGCGGTGCATTGAGCTCAGATGCGTCTATGGTCTCTAGGTCATATTGTACTTCCTTTTAGAGGGTGGACCGCGGGCAAATTTACTACAGGATAATTCGAGGAGTATCAAAACATTGAGGAATTTCTCCACGAAGAAGGGTACGCAAAAGACGGAGTGGATTCAAACGGACCAACAGGTGGCGTGAAACATCTTCATACCACTGGGAGTGCAGTGCGTCAGACGACTGCTTGCTACATAGTCCATAGGCGTAGGCACCCATTCTGCAGTATTTCTCATCCAAGTACACAAAAATTTCACTCCTCTAGAGTGCTTTACGTGACATCTTTCTATGTCGGAAATTTCTTTCTTTCGAAATTTTTTGTTTGGAAACCTGAATTTGCAGTAACCCCCTTTCAAAGAAAGGCTATTCAACAGGAGCCTCTATCAAACATTCGCTGCCGTACTCCGACAAGAGTCTCTATCTCTTAAGAGGCCATCTTTCAACATCCTGGAGAGCATGCAAGGTTCTTCCACTAGGAGCGGTTTTATTCCCGGAGATAAGTCACTAACCTCAGAAAACACACGAATTAAGGACCACATGGTAATTTTGAACCATGCATGTTTGAGAAGCAACTCAACGATGACTTCAAGCTGCTCAGTACTTGGTTACGTTGAATACATTTAGAATCGAAATCCTATCGTCACTACTACAGTTTGACTTCATTCTTATATTGTAAAACTCAACAATAATCCTAAGTTCATCCTTCCCAATTGAGCATCTTTGGCTGTTCGATTCAAACCTTAGCAAACATGTAACGGTCAGTTGATGTGCAATATCAGTGCACCGGTTATTGGTTTTAATGAACAATACCTTGTGTGGTAGTAGGAAAGAGTCACCATACACTAGTAGTAAATGATGGCGAGCAACAGTACCCTTGTAAAAAGTGAAAAGGGAGAGTGAGGATCAGGTGCAGAAAGTCTACTATCCTCAGTGTGTGTGTGTGTGTACAGCACATACATCACATGTGTCACATCTTTCACAGCTTGTATAATTTTCCGATTTTGTCGACAAATTCACACACTTCGACTGTTTCGATCAATAAAATACACCTAACTACTAGCTGGGCGTGATGAAGTAACCAAAAAAGCGAATAGGCAGGGTAATTTGAAAGCTGGAATGGCAATGGTCCAGTCGAAACAATCTTTAATGTCTCCTGGAGCCAGCCAAAACCAGGACCCACTAACTGGAATTGGTTAAATGGAGTGGATTTATTTACTACTCATAAGTAGTTTTTGAATCTGTGAGGCGGCAATTTGAGATATATTGAATGGACTGTAAAGTGTGAAGCAGGTCGAGGGTCATCAGCATAGGCACTCATAATGGTAAGGTGACAATGGCTCAAAGTTGGTCTGTTTCTTAAGGAACCCACATAAAAGGTAGCGTTTACACAGAATTAATCTGGTTTTTGTGGGATCTAACCACTAACTGGCTCCCTCATTAGACACTTTTTGTGTGACTTTTTGTGTCACACGTGATTTAACACTTGAGATTCTGATCAGGAAGGAGGACGCATTGATTGCGGCGGGTTAAGCTGGATTTCCAATAATTCGAACCAAAACACTTTCCATTTCATTCCTCAAATGAATGGCCTCTCATTCATGAATCATTCGGAATCATGAGGGTTCAGACTAGCAGCTAGGCAATTTTGCAAAAACCAAACTATCCCAAGAATAAATTCGTGGGGTTTTATAGGACATCCATGAAATATTTGCTGTGGGGTGTATTAGGAATACATCACTAATGCACAGTACAAAGAGGGACAGTATTTCTGTAAACCTACTTCAAAGATCCCTTTCATAAAAAGTTGAAAGATTTATCAGTCGAATGGCAACGACCTAACCCATGTGTTGCTATGGTCCAGCTGCATTGTTGTTATACTGATCTGTGATCCAGACACTGTTAATGGCCACCATCATATCAACCTTCCGCATGCACCTTGCACCTTGCCCCAGTCAAAATTCAAAACGTATGCTCCTTTCAATTCAAGGAAAATCACTGGAGGTTGTGGAAACTTTTACCTACCTATTTGTAGTTGTATCAGCTCTGACGGAACTGTGTCTCACGAAGGCCCGAATAGAGTTTGCTAACTGGCGTCACTTGTGGCTCCAAAAAGATATATCACTGGGTCTAAAGGGTCGCGTGTGCCAGGCTACGTTAAGGTCTATGTCGAGGCGTGGCCTCTAAGGACAGATGATGTGAGGCTTCTCCAGGTTTTCGAGAACCGATGACTCAGAAGCGTGGCTGGCATCAGCAGACTAGTAACGAGGTGATTAGAAAACGGGAATTTGGTTATGTAGCAGGTACTTCTGTCGCGGAAAATATCTGGCACCATCAACTGCGGTGGCTTGTCCACGCATGCCGAAACACCGTCTATCGTTGTCCTCTTGAGGTTAGGTCCTCTATCCGGGAAGAAATGGCGGCTGATTGACGCAAGTGGCATTCTTGCTGTCAGTTTCTTTCCAGACTGCCCAACTGAGTGCTTGCAGATGTAGGCACCTCGCCTACTCTCTTCCCTCTTTGCACTTCAAAGCTTTAAGTACATTTAGGTAAAAAAACTTTTTGGCTGTATGGCAGTGAAGCATCAGTGTCAATACTGATGTTGCTGTCTCTGGGGATGACAATGATGTTGGTGGCGACGGTGATGATGATGATGAAGATGATTCAAAGACAGAGCGCTATGCTAGTTCAAGGTCACTGGTAAACGCAAATGACGTAATGGCCTATGGATAATGCCAAACGATAGGCTAGTTGATGTTTTAGGCCTGGCTTATGGGAGTTCTGTGCTGAAAAAGCTATTGAATAGGTTGACTATAATAGGACTGGAACCGTGTAGACTGTAATGTGCTGCGTTGTTTACACCACTAGCTTCGGGCATAGTGCTCAAAGCGATTTTAGATTAGGTATCTTTAATGACTTTCTGTCTTTAACCCAACTGAAGTATTCAGATAAACGAAATTACTCACTAGGTTGCTGAAAATTCTTCGACAGAAACCTTATGAGTAGTGCATTACGTCTATACATGTATCGCAATATCTCGAATATCGTGGCAACTGGAACATGAGGCGACCTGGTGCAGCACATTCAGTTACCTAGAAACATCACAAACGAGAGATTCAGCTAGGTTCCAGGTGAGTCTCTCGCGAAAATCAAATTGATTTGCAAATGAGTGTATACCTAAAGTTTGTACAGCTGAAAGAGCGACCGGACAACTTGGATGGACTGGAGACAATATCGTTGATTGTGTGACAAAAATTGGGGGGAACGATTTTGAACAGATTGATGAGAAGTGAGCAGAAACATGAATCTTTGGTGATAAATGACGAAGGATATCGCACAGTTTGAAATTTACGGAGTTTTGAACTTAGTTTTGGCTGGCGTCTTGATGGCGTTTCTCTACCTATCCGGGTGCAAGTGCTCAACTGGGATTTGGGCACGTGAGTCAAGCCAGTTGATATGTTTGGAAGTGTTTAATGTTTGAATTTGAACGGAAAGGGAGTGAACCACACAAAAAAAGCCGCACATCGTGGCACTAGCACCAATCAATTTCGATCGACATGGATTATTGATCGGGCACACGTGACATGACCAGGCACACTGACAGGGCGCGTGTTAATGCTTCTACTCAGCTGAGATCTAGATAAAACCAACCCGAATATAGGTAGGATAGCGATTTTACAATTTTATCTGAAGCTTTACGACAAAAAAATGAAGTGTTCAGAAGGCACAACTTCGGTTGCAAGCTGAACAAGGTCAGTAAAGAGTAATGCGTTGAACAGACACGACAAATGAAGACAGTGTTCACAAAATCCTGTGGAGACTATAATAAGTGTGCAGCAAAAAAATAACATTTGAATTAAGCTGAACTTTATTGCAGACAGCAGAATATGCGAAAAAATGAGCATTTCGAACAGTTGAGGCCATCAGTAAGTGTGTTTATGGGGGGAGGGTCAAGTATGGTCAAAATATTACAAGAAATGCGAATAAATGTTACAGATTTGTCGAAAGTTTAGTCGAGATAAGATATGACACCTTCACTGCTTGCTGTTTCGCGAGATTATGGCTCCTGCACCAAAACCCTTCAAGATTCATACTGTCCCATATGGGGTAGATGATTTATTTTAGGAGCCAAATTTGGATAAAAGGACGCGTGGAGAACCAGCACGACTTCGACGGCTACACTTATCAGACCAAACATATAAGGCTGGTTGTAAAGATTATGAAACGTGGAAATACGTATAGATGGATGATAGGGGTTTGTTACCAAGGCCTATCAACCGGCAAACAAAAAAGCTTAGGAACAACGACTACTTTAATCAATAAGAATGGAGAGCAAGGCTTGAGGGTCAGTTGTAAGAAGGGAAATAGACCATGTGTTGGACAGCGCACTTTAGGGACCATAGGGATGAGTTGTAACTATCCGCTGTCTCTATGTCCTTCATACATCCGGTTGACGGTGATAATGATGAACCACTGAACGCGCTAGAGAGTACTATTCTCAGAGGTTGAGTGGCACGGTTAATGGGCTGAAGACCAGTGCATTCCGCGTTGAATCCAGTCACTCGATGACAATTCGCAAAGCATTCCGACCCAACTACCTAGCGCATTAAAGACAAAACGACAGCGAACAGTCACAGTTTGTTCACAGCTCATCGCTCTGCTCTCAAGAGCGCGACATCCACACCCTGTGCTCAAAGTGGCCTATTGTCCATGCTTTAAATGCCTTTAATTTGTGCGCACTGAAATTGATAAAAGTAGTTAGAATGTTGGGTGAAATTTTGCATCTTGTCCCCACGGTTTTTGCCAGACGAAATGAAATTGTATTCAAAAAACGTGCTCCTCGTAGAGAGTACTAGAACACTTACCAAGAAGAAGAGAGGCTTATGACCTATCCCGTGAAGATGGATATCGTGGTCCCAAAGCGGGATTCCAGTGTGGAAGCAGCGAACCTTCGATCTGAAGAACCGTTCGACTAGTTAAATGGTTTGAGATTTCGTTACTGTTTCAATCTAACTTTTATTTAAAAAGGACCTTGAAGCAAACACTTTTGCATTCGCTTTTGGTATGAAGCAGTCATGCTTCAATAATCTGTTTAGAACAATTTGTTTACATGAGGAAACTCACAGAAAGCCAAAACAGCCATCCTACTGGTGAATGAGAGGTTCCAAAGTGACCTTGTTCCCTGTCTGGTCTTGAACTTGGAATGGACCGAATTTTTTCCAACCGAAAGAGGAAAATACAAAAATTATTGTCATTTTAAGGGTGAATAACTTTACTGGTCTCCCACTGAAATTACTTGGGGGTCTGTGCTCCATCCAACTTGAATAAATATTATTCATCCATAAAAAAAGAATTAAGCCTCGCGAATCATTGAAAATTAAAGTTTAGTGAATTTACGGCTTTTGAGATTTGCACACAACGTGGGGAGGGGGAACAATATGAGTCAAGAATCACCCTGAGTGCCCCTGATTAGTGTTCCATAAAGAGGGTTTTGTGGTGCATGGTCGATATTTGAGCTGTAACTGCGAGCGGAAAACCCTGCAAAGGAAAACGAGCTCACGGAATAGGAACCCTCCATGGTGGTAGTGTCCTTACTTCTCAAGCACTCGTTTAGCCCTTTGGCTCGGTGTTTGTGACGTCATCCAGTTAGGGGATTGTTAGCTGGTCAAGACTCTTCCTTGACTCTTACCGAGCCTCCCATTTTCTCAACTGATGAAGTTCGGTTTCCAGGCACTTCGTTTCATTTTTATCCTGAATAACAACTTGTCGTCTCATAATAGGTTTACAAATCAGGATCTGTTGAAATTTTTGAATAATTATAGACTACTAGTTTGTTGTTAGTAGGACAGTGTTAGATTTTCTGTCCGTCAGACTGGTTGGACAGCTTCATTTCATTTTCGTTTTTGTTTTCGGGACCCATAACCTTCTTCCGGAAGCCACATTTATGGATTTCTACGAACGTCCAGCGCAGAACCTTTCAGAGAGTTTCTTACCGCTGTCATAAAACTGTTCGCAGAACAGTAAAGGGATGTCGTTAGACAATGTTTTTTAAATTTTTCAGTCAGTTGGCTAACACGGCTGATAGGGATCGATGGAAATTACTAAAAAGGACCACGGTTGAAGCGGGTGACGACGTGGAGCACAAGCGTCTTGTTCCACTGAAACTGTCCGACCGATAGAGACGGTGGTAAAAAAAATCAGCTGTTCTGCATAAAAACTGGTATAAGAACAGTGCAACTAGTTGGGCTACCTACGGGTCTGTTTGTTGTTTACCAAATGGCTTCAAATCGCAGGCCTCAAAATCGATGCAACATCCATCTGATCAGCTGATCCGCAAAATTGTGAGTAGTGTTGAGAAAATATAATTCGTTATCTCGAAGATCATGCTAATTAGAACAGGAGATGACCTTTGTACGGCGACTTTACATGTAGAACAAATCCAGATGATCATGTATTTGTCACCAGTTTAGGTTGCAAACGTGTTCAGTGCACACGCTCCTTCCTTGCTGCGGATTCGAATGGTAACCTGAAGGGCTTTGCTGACGCAAATGTGCAAGACTTTCCATTTAAAAGAGCTACAGACAACCGCCAGTTGTTCGGCTCATTGAAGGCCATCGAAGTTCAGTTCAGCAATCGAGATAATAGGTGAATGAAATGCGGCTCACCAACAGACATCTGGTGCACGGCGCGGAAATGATCGTCAACATTGTCTTAACTGAAACCGACTTCTCCGCTTGCTGGCCTGAATGTCAGACCACTGCTCACCAAATTCAGCCAAAAATCTAAGCGTAAACTGGTCGGCATCTTTTTCAGTCTGACTGACTTGAACACCGCAAACCAACACCTTAAACGACAGGGACCCCTAAGTCTAGCTCGGTTACAGCGTCACCACAATCTTAGTTCTTACGCAAATTTTTTGCTGTACAAGAACGTGGAGTTTTTTCACACTTACGCTCATGAAAGTTCATGTGTCACAAGTGTAGGCAACTAATTGCAAGGTGTACAAAGTGTTGCCATACACTTCGGGTCATCCTTTGGTGTTCTGTGCCTACTGGATTCGGGTCGACTCTGACAGATTCTAGGTGACCTGTTCAGTGCGATGAGAGCAGGTCAGAAAACGGTCTGTCAGAACAAACAGACATACACACAGAAAGTAGGTTAATACGAGAATTTGCCACACTGCTTACTGTATAGGACAGTTCATCGGGAAGCAACCTCCCAACAAGTGACAGGCTTCAAGAAGACAACCATTTTCGGGAAACTAAAATGTATGCCTTCGAGTTGACAAGAATCTTCCACAAAAACAATAGAAATGGCATTGAATGGACCCTTGCCCAAGAATATGCAGTGCTTTAATGTGCGTCTACGAATGCTGGAACTTCCAATGGCAGTTTTAACTGCGTTCCGTCCACAATCCCTCGGTTATTCTCACATCGGACAGACATCGGATGGAGTAAGACTCTATTAGCTCTTGCAAGATGTCCTGAAGAGCACAGCAAACGTCTCACTACGGTTGATTTCTACCTGGTTCTTCAGGCTTAATCAGTAACCCATGCACAAAAAGTCCGCTAATTTTGACCGTTTTAAACCCTATGTGTTGGCATTATAGCTATCGATACAACGATCAAATTGACGGGTAGAACGCGCGTATCTTTGAGTGCTATAGGGATTCATTCCTTGGAGTCTGAAGTGTGTGCATTTGGAAATGCGTTTGGAGTCTGAACGGAAATTACGCTTCTCGCTCTTCACCCACAATGCGTGTGTTTGTGGGGGGTGGCGTGGCATTTCGCTAGCTGGATGTCACTTTGTGTGGCCCTGACACATTGCTTCACTTGAAAAGTGCCTTTGTTGCCTAGTTCTACTCTACTCTGTGATGTTCTAGCGAAATCGTACAACGATAAACGGACTAACCGATTGGAAAGTCACGCCCATGGGTTGGCAAATTGTGGCTGGTCGGTAGACATGGGCAGCGTGAAGGATATTTATCAGCCAATGACACAACCGGACAGTCAAGCTGCATGTACAAGACAAGCTTTGCTGGGAACAGCTTTTCAAATGTTTGAATGATTGGCAAAGGGTCCTTTCAAAAAGGCTACACGAACTCCTGTGAAAGGCCAGCTCCATTTTGGACTAAATCTAAGTCAGACCTCGAAGAGTTTTGATCATAAAACACCTTTAAGTGCCCACCATAAGAGACACGTTTAAAAATTTGAAAAAAAATAAAAAAAAACATCTGGTGGTGAAACCACTGTAATATGTTCCCTGCATGTTAGTCACCCACTGTTTACAGTGCTTTGACTACGCTGTTAGGATATTCTGTCACTTAAGAAACCATACTTCGTCGTGGGGAACGCTTTTGCCGGGTTTCCTTTATCCAGGACACGGTGTCTGTCCAAAGTTCCCCAGGAAAACATTGTTTCTCGGCGGTTAATTCAAACAGAGAAGACTGGTGACCGTCAGTTCTTCCAAACTTCGTGACGGGCGGCAAACCAATGAGAACACCTATTGGCAACATTTAGCCACTTAGCGCTCCAAGGCGAAACGAAATGTTTGCTGCATCCTGATTGGTTTACCTCTCTTCTACTGTGACGTCACGTGAAGTCACGTGATAGTCAGCCTTCATAAATGACCGTATTTATGTCTCTTTGAAAAACTGAGGCCCAAATCTTGTTCAGTACCACCAAGGCAGTTGATTCTGGTTTATCCAGTTAAACCCCCGGTCCTGACACAAAGTACAAACAACCACCGCATTATTCATGAGTGATTTTTACTCAAAAGAATTGTTTGACGCGTCCAGATGAGCATTTTTTAAGATACAGTGTATCTTGCTCCACGGCTTTTTTATAGTTGAACTGTCATCAAATGGGTCCAAACTAACCAACCAGGTCTCACGTTTTGACGTCATCCGGCCGCCAATTCTACCATTGGCGGGCTCATTTGGACCATCTAAACTTACCGATAGCTACTTTTTTTAGCAGGTTCTTTTAAAACAACAACCAGCCCACTTCCAGGAAGGCAATCAACTGCGAATAGAATGTTGCGTTTGCTCCGCATACAATATAATAGGGAGAAAAAATGACGACCAATCTGAGAGGTTAGGGGGGGGCTGACATCATTTGTCTGACTACAGGATTATCATGTGTTCACTGAACCCCTCGAGAGCACAGTGGCTAACTGAGTAGCCTAGTTGCGCCGAAAAGCACCTGAACATGGTACTACTGCTAGGTTTTACCTTATCGCTCATGTATTCTAGCATTATGTCATGACAGGGCATTGCCAGTTTCCAGTTCAGGGTCATCGATATTCATTTGTGGTTTACAAATACGTCTCTAAGTCTCAGAGAGCATGCGTGGTGATGCGATCTCAGATAAGAGGTTATCAAATCTCCTAGTCGGTTTGCTGTAATGGCTTGGACCTCGTTCCATCCATCACGCTGTCGCATAGAATCCAGATATCGTAATTTATCGTCGTACTACAATGAGATACCTCAACGACCTTGGCAGCCGGCTGCATAGACAGGCTAGGTTGAGTAAAAAACGAAGGAGTGAATTTGGCAGTGTGCTGAAAAAATCGTTACAGCCCTTGACGAAGAACTCGCTGTCGAGTGTTAGAATGACTGATTGCCATCTTCAAACGCTCTGCTTTTTGTTTGACCAAAATCTGAATGTCAAACCAAGTTTTCTGAAGGTAATAAATTCACGTCTGGCAGGAGATGGACCCAGAGAAAAATAAAACTGTGCAAAGTATTGAATCTAACTTGACCTCATGATAATTCCCCCACCATTCATTTGCTTATTCCGCCTATGTACTTTTGATCCCCACTTGTTTTGCTCATCCGTGCCCGCCATTCACCTTGCCGCAAAGACCGCCCCTTCCGACACCAGTATTTTATCATGCGTATGCGTGTTAATGTACGTCGCTAACCTAACCCATGCATGATCGTGCTTCGTCCGCTGAGCTTTCCCTGGTTCGGTCGTGAGCTCCGTGTGATCGCACCCGTTGTTTGGTGTGCGGACGTTGACACTGCACTGTGACGTAGGAGTTCGAACCCAATTCTTCCTTTTGATATTTGGGATTGTCGAACCTACGCGTCACTCAAAGTTTCGCGTGGAGAACCAGGACTCGTGACAAACGCTTGTTACTAAAACTCCTCTTTCAAAAATATAGCCCTCCAAAATCTTTTTGCAACATGTCCGTACAGTCACAGCAAACCATGTTGCTTAGTTTTGCCAGATCACACACAGACAGCCATTTATTTGCCTCATTCCTGTGGCTATAGGAGGTAAGCGAAACTATTCCATTCAAAACGCATGAGATAAAAGCGACTTACTGAGGCCACCAGTGTCAGAACCATGTCTGGTGCGGATCTACAACTCGCCTTTTCTGCCAAACCAGAATGCCTAATCCGGAAATAACAACGCAGACTGTCCTCACTGCTCAGTATTGTGCTGGCGTGTCTTGCGCGCCTACTCACGGGCTTGCGCGTGGTGCAAAAACACAGGCCTTTCTCGTGCTGTGTTGTCTGGGCCCAGAAATTTTGAAGACAATGTTACAATCCGAAAAAGACCTGATAACACTGGCTCGGCTCACGGAAGCTCAAAAGAGCTTTGATTTAAGAGCTGTCAACCCCATCTATTTGCTTGTGCCAGACCGATAAAAAACCGCAGTCCAACTTAATCACACTCAGGGTGTATTTTCCACAAATCAATACCAAAACTAAAGTGTTGACACTTAATGGCAGTATAAACTGAGAAGAAAACCACGAAAATCTGTTATGGATATGTGTAATGGGTTTACAGATATTTTCGTTCAAAATCGACTTATCGATTTAAGAGAGAAGTGTGTGAGTGTGGCATTTGTCAGCTTGATAATTAGATTGCGTGTCACCTAGTTTAGGGCTAATTTCTTCGCATCGATCTGTTTGTTGAGTCGATTGTTTTTTTTTTCACTCTCGGTTGGACTGTTTTTACTCAAGTTATGCATGTACTAACAGTATTCAGATCTAATCGTTTTGGAGATAAAGCTGGTCACCAGAACGTGACCTTTTTCTGCCTCACAGAAGTTGGGTTAAATGACGGGAGCAAACATTCGGAAACTAAGAGAATGGGGAATTTCGCATCCTTGCAATTCTGTTGGGAAGAGACACAAACCAGTTTGCCATTCCAGGTCAAAGGGGGAGACTTTTCCACGGCTCCATGGCTGGGCTTCGTAAAAAACCACTCTCACTGAGACGTAGTTTTTTTTGTAAAGTTTGTAGAATTCAGTGGCCAGAGCGAGAAAACATTCACGGTGTGTCCTTCCCTTTAACCGTTTTGTCATATTACATCTTACGCTGGGTTGCACTGCCTGTTGATTGTGGACGGGGCGATACACCACAAAACGTGCTCTAAAATGGCTCAAATGTTCGGAAGACCCAAGATGTGCAAGTTGTGTGCAACGAGAACTGGACGAATAGTACGGACCAGTTGCGCAACAACATAAAAACAAACTATCTCTGAGATTCTTTTAGACCCAATGCGTCAAGCGTGCTTCACACGTTCTGTCATTAATCCAAGCCACGGATCTGAAAACTACGGATAATGCTGTGCAGTTGGCCTCTCTCAAACACTTTTGTGGGACGTTCTCGGACCATACTATTACGTTTTGAAGCAAACTGGGTTTTTTTCCAGGGTTCAGTTGTGATTTAAACAACTGCGTTTAGCTTGGTGAATCCAACTCTTTGCTCAAATCAGGCCTAAAGTGGTTGTATACAGTCTATTGCTCCAGACTACTGACACCTTCCAGTTGTGTTGCTTGATGAAACGCTTCGCAAGACAACTGACTGGCGCACCTTTTGCTCTCTGGACTACAACATAACGGAATGTTTCGCTATGGTTTTTTCGATACCCGGTGCACACACACAAACAAACAATGAGACACATCTTTGACAAAGTATTTTGGCGACGGAGACTAGGCGGATAGGCTTGGCAGGTAACGAGCAAGGCCGTGAGCACAGTTGTTGACAAAACCATGGAAGCACCTAAAGTATGTCGCGTCTTAAACATTGCTCGGCATAGGTTACTGGCTAGTTAAACACACTCGAGTTTCACGTTACTGGTATGTGATAAAAGGCGAAAACCTTACAATACATTTTTTTGTAATAATATAGACGAAAAGTTTCTTTTGGTTTTTACAAAAACCGGATGACTCTGGGACTGGTGATATGCTGAAAGCCTATATGGTGTTAATCTGGTCAGCATACCTAGTCTACTTTGGTTGGAAACAGAACAATAGTCAACACTTAGAGACCTTGGACCTGAAAAGTTTTCAAACAACCAAGAGCCATGACACCAAATTGAAAGTGTGGCGGACAAAGCCACAAACACCGACGGTACCCTACGCTTTCTTCTCAGCTTTGATTAACTGACCCATGTCGAATTCGTTTCAAACCCAAATGTCACTTTCAGGAGCTACATAGCACAATGCATCCGGTAGATGCAACCTCTCACGAGAGGTTGATCCCCATCTTCAGTGTAAAAACCAAGCAGAAAGCCTGATCTTTCTGGAATGAAGCCGTCTGTCCATAGTTCTACGGTTCATACAACCCAAAAGGGGCCAACCAGAAGGCCAGAGTGGATAGGGGAGTACTGCAACTGATTTCAAACCCTCAGGAAGCTTTAAGAAGCGCGTAATCCTAGAACCACCGAACGAAACAATAGCTGGAACAAAACGGGCATAGTCGACATTCTGCTGGGAACCTATAGTTGCCGAGCACTTGTCCGAAAACAGCGAGTTCACCAACCTCGTTCGTTTATCCCGCCGAAAGCGTCCCAACAGTCCAAACAACGGAGGAAGTATTTAGGATGATGAGGCCCCATTTGAGTAGTCCCATTTGTGAGTAGTCTGGTCAAGTGTCAAAATGCTGTAAGGTTGGTACGAAAATTATGCAACCGCTTTGTAGTGCTTGTTCAGTATTATCTGATATTCAAAGAACGTCCAGGAAGGTTCAAGAAGACGCTTGGTACTGTTCACATTGCAACTACTGCTGTGTCTACTAGCTTGTAGCCTTTTAGTTCGAGTTGGTCAATGAACAACTCCGCACTGAAAGTCTCTCCCTTTAACAGGTATACTGACAATCAGTCAGTTCAAATTTCAGTATATTACCGCACACCACCTGCTGGAGGTTGCCCGAACGAGCCATCTTGATTGACATAGCTAGGCAGGCGGTAGGGGTGCAGTAGTGGCACTGTTTCATCAGCTAGAAACTGGAATGAACTCATAAGATCGTTGAAAATTCCCGACGGTTGACTACTAATTCCGTCTTGCTTGGAGCTCATCAGACAGGCGCATTCCCCGGTTTTCAAAACACAATCAACCAGCCAAACTAACTCACAGCTGATGTATCAGACGATGAAATATTTAGTGAGTTCTGTGCTCAACATCTCAAACTGGGATACAAAGTTCTCGTCACCTTTTTGCTGAGATTCACCAAAATCTCAATAGGAAAGCCGGCTGACATCCAGGCCAATCAAGCATTCAATCAATTCAGCAACAGCCTGGATCGATGAAAGTAAAATTTAAAATGCGCGAGGTCCCTTGTAAGTGTTGCACTCACACGCACTCGCTTGTTCGCAATAAACCTGTTGTGTTCCTTACCCGGTGAGTCTTTTTCCGGCACTAGGCACGAGAGCGGGAACGGCAGTCAGCTATAACAATAATGTAGCATTTATGGTTGAAAAATATTACAAGCGAGAGATCCAGTTGACCTTTAACTGGGTTTTTCGTTAACAAGAACCCAATTCGCACATGAGCGTTTGTCGCAACATACGTAAAGCAAATAGGACATAACGTTGGTAAAGACTCAACTGATTCGATTCACTGAAGGATCCCAAAAAAGAAAGGAACTTTCAAGATTTTACAGTGATATGATAAGTAGCATTAGAATGTATACAATATCGTTTCAGGTACATTCATGTGAAGGGTAAAATAGAGAAGGGTTTCCGGTGAATTTCGGCTGTCTTTCCTATCAAACGAGCGTTTAGTATAGTAGAGTACAGTATAGTATTCAGGCACTAAACAAGACCAGTCTTGAATAGTATTCTGTGAAAAATAGGTGAATATACTAAAAATGGCCCATCCCGGGTCATGTGACATGGAGTGAATACTACTCAGAGCGATAAGCAGTGTTGTAGCGAAAAGCATGTATTGGAGCCTACGGCCGTGTTGGTTGTGTGATCCCTGGCTGACACGAGCCGTGCGCAACGAGCGACACTCAATGTGTGCCCATTAGATACTCCCATCTTGGGGTTTTCAACGGGACGTCGTCACACGACGTAAACTTACCACGATACAATCGAAACAAGAATATTTCGACCCTTAAACCTTGCATGTATTTTGCTAATTTCATGATACTTCTGTTGCGAGTAAACAATCTAATCGATCGATTTGCTAAGTAGCAGAGTCTTGTCTACCAAATGCTTAGCTCATCAGGCAGTCAGTTGCTCCGATCAGCACGCCTCACGATCGCATTTGGAGGCGCATCAAACTACAGCTGGCCTGTGACCCCTGCTGCGGGAGGGGGGGTCTAATTGGTCTAATTAGTTGCACAGTATGATAGTCAACAGTCTTTTTTCTGTAACTAAATATGGCGCATAAAACAAAATTCAATTTGGAGAAGGAATGTGAATTCAGTTGATCAAGTAGAGGAGACTTGTAGGATCTTTTCCAGATAAGCCCCGCCACTTTTTGCCAGCTCAAATTTAATGTACGCACACAACTTTGACCTATTTTTGTGGAAAACAATCCCTTATCCACATCTAGGCTCATCTTGTGCAAAAATTTTCTCCCTTAGGACGTAAAACCTTAAATGAACTTTCTGACGCTTTCAACTCTCGTTCAGGACAAAGAGACGGCAATACGTTTTTTGCAAAGCCACGGAGTGATCCATCAGCAACGTTTATGCAACAATGGCCACCAAATGACACTTTCAACTGTTTCTGACAGGTGGAGATGTAATGCTCGACAGTGTCGGCAAGAAATCGGTCTTCGAAAGGGAACTTGGCTGGAGCGGTCTAGGTCCAACAGTTATCGGCGGCCCAGGTCTACAAGTCGAGATCGATGAAACGGTAATATCTCGCCGTAAAAACCACGCAGGACGAGTCCTTCCCCAGCAGTGGATTTTCGGAGGGATCTGCAAGGAAGCTAAACAGGTGTGCATGTATGCAGTGCCAGATCGAACTGCGGCCACTTTGATGGACACAATCCAGGCCTGCGTCGCTCCCGGCTCAATCATCATCTCCGATATGTGGGCATCATACCAAGGAACTGAAACGACGATTGACATGAATTATACTCACGAAACGGTCAATCATACCGAAAACTTTGTGGATCCAACGGCTGGAGCTCACACACAAACCATCGAATCTCTTTGGCACGTCTACAAGATGCAGGTTAAACGCCAATGCGACACACACCCATCTTTAGTGGACAGCTACTTGTGTGAGTTCGTTTGGAGGCAAAGTTACCGAAAACCGGACGTTTTCATGCTAATTATTAATGACATGTCCCAATTTCACCCTGTTCAATAAAAACTAAAAGTACAGATTTCATATCCTCTTTTTTTCTAGTCTTTTTTGGGTGGCGGGGGTTAATTTTTTGGCGGGGCTTATCTGGAAAAGATCCGACTGGTACAGAATAGTCGAGCGTCTTACTTTTAAGTGAAGTTGCCTGTTTATTCAAACAAAACTGTTTGTAGTGTTGAAACTGATTGGGCAAGAGCATGTAACAATCTAGATTCCTGTGTAGCACTTTGGGGGACGGGACGAGCTGGCGGACAATAATTCAGTAACAATTTATTAACCTCGGAGCCTATTGATTTTCAGTTCAATGGGTGCTTTCACTCGCCCGCGGGTTTGAACCTAAAGAATTATTGTCAAGGGATTAAACTAACTGTCAGGTCGACTGTTTACTCCGATTTGTCCTATGCGAGAAGAATGGTAATCGTTCAAATATGGACGGAATCCCTAACGCTGTCGACGCCTTTAGGCTTTGAGATTCCCATTTACTGAGTGCCGTCTACGGGTCGGGAAACATCGAATTGCCGCGTACAGCTTCCATTGCTCCTGGTGTTCTCTATCTGTCGAATGGGGCCGTGTGATGATGCACCACAAACCAGTCTCCACTCGATTCCCGCCCTCCTATAAGGATATTCTCGGGGTAATCCGCTTTACCTGCTGCCAATGGCGTTTGTTTGCCCCTTTCAAGGATACTCGTTAACTTTAGTACGCCCCTAAGACACCATGCTGGTCTCATCTCAATGTAAACCAGCGGATGAAAAAACGGATCAGATGGACAGCACAAATCTCCTGTCAACTCTTCAACATTTTATCTGATACTACTGTGACTTTATTGCCACTAGTTGAAATCGATCTTGACGTCTGGGAAAATCAATATTGACCAACTGATTAACTGAAACTAGCGTTCTGATTGGTCACTGGTGTGCGCCTAAATGAGGACAATTTTTTTATTGACCAAGTAAAACGTCTTCCAAGTAGACAAAAACTTGGTTACATGGAGTACGGAGAGATGGATGAAAACGCACCAGTAGGAATTCTTCTATGGTACTTAAAATGAGAATGGAGCCCACTGTTTTGAATTTTGGAGTAGCCGAGGTCTGAGACGATTCTGTGCGACATATGTGGATGAAGAACACAGTGAACGATAAATCTGTTTGAGGCTTGTTTGAATCTGTTGTCCAACTCAAATAAGTACGCAAATGAATCGTAAATAAGATCACTCATAAGTTTCCTGAAGACTCTTCAACAACCCACGATCATTTTCGTCATTCCTGTAGCTCAGCAAGTAGTAATAGGCCCCACGTTTCTATCAATCTTATGTTCTGTTTAAACCCAAATTGGACTGATTGCGACAAATACACTCACTTGCAAATCACTTTGGTTTTCACAGGGGAATCAAGTGAATCTCTCGTTTATGGTGTTCTTCAACTGAATGTGCTGCGCACAGGCCGCCTCATGTTTCAGTTGGTACGATATTCGAGATATCGCAGTATATTATATATTGAGTCTGTGAATGGGTGTGTGTCTGATGTTGTGTGGATGAGTCATTCTGATTCGGATTGCCAGGCTAGCCACGGTTCCTCACTCGACGTGACCCAATTAGACCGTCACAACGTTCCAGTAGAAATTTGGCGGTGGGCGACTGATAGTTTGTTCACGGGTCGACGATGATTCGAACTTACCTGAACGATGATAGTGGACTGGTGAGTTAACTTCCTTCGACTGCACTTGTGATATCGCGATACTGTCTGTGGTGGATGCTTTGTCGGCAGGTGCTCCCCGCAACAGGACACTGTTAATCTTTATGGTACGGTGGTATCGTATCTCTCTCCCCCTTGAGATGCAGTTCTTACTAGACGGTAAAGAATGGACATCTGATATTGCACAAGCAAGCAACGGAAAACAATACGGCATGCTGGTAACCTAAATGCCTGAACTGAAAATGCCAATCTACGGGTGGGTGGGTGGACGAAATTTTCAACAGCAACAACATCCGTTGTGCAACAAGCCATCATTCCTTTGAATTTAACTCATGCGAGTGTCCGAACAAGGAGATTAGGGGTTTTCACTGTCAGGATGTTTTTTGTCGTCGTAGTGACTGAAATTGTGTCAAAAGTCTCCTTTGAAAACCCAACGATTGTCATGGTGGAATTGTTAGCGGACATCGTGAACAGCCTGTTTTTCACGGGGGGGGGGCTTATATCCTTCAGAGCTCAAAGTCAGTGTGAAGCTCACCCAACGAATTTTGTAGCCAACTCCCATAGTTTGTCATGTTTGCTATCAATCGGTGAATGTAAGAAGAACAACTGTGCTAGCGAGGGATAGAAAGGAGTCTGCAGCAAGTTTCTCAGTGATCCTAAGCTCCTCTGAGTTTATTGTACTTGAATGATTCTGCATCACTTTATACTTAAGTCTTGAACGTGTAAGAAACGTCCGATTCTCGTCCGTTGCCATGGTAACTCTTGAGTTCCAACTATAAGTCCTTTTCTACATTCAGGATTTTGATAATAAGAGCTCTTGCTGCAGAAACGTTTCCAGCCAAATGGGTTCAAGATAGCTTAGTGGTTAAGGCGCGAACTTACGGACTGGAAGGTCCGTAAAACAAAATAGTTCAGCTGTAACACCCTTTCGGTGCCTGGCTGCCATGCCACTCGGGGGAAGCACGAGAGCTGGGATACTGCCAGGTTGCCCAAGCCTAGACAGGGATGATTGAGAGGCAGAGGTCGGGTTCGAACCACGGAACTTGCGGTCAGTAAATTCGCGCTCTAACCACTTGGGCCAACTCGTTTACGAAGGTCCGTGGTTCAAACTAACGTCGGTATCTCGACTGCTTCTGTCTAGGGCTGAGCAACCTGACAGTAACTCAGCCCTGGGTTGTTGTGGCAGCTAAGTACCGAAGAGGTGTTACAACTCAATGGTTAATTACTACTGTGCAACCGAGACCTTTCCTCTTGAACACTTCAGTTTCTGCTGTTCATGTTTCATCGGCCGGTTTTTGTACCTATTTATTCCAGTAGGAAATTCTATCGTATAGATGGTCACATTGGAACACATTGCCTCGACGTCATGGTAGCACAAGACTGATGTCCCCAGTCCGGACCGCCTTAGCATTTTCAGGGGCACGCTAGAAGCGCGAAATTGTTTACAGCGCTCCTTCTACAAAAGGTTCTATGGCCAAAAGCGAACAAAGCATGTCGATGTGCCATCGTATCATGCAAAATCTGCTCGTGGTGGTGATGGTTAAAGGGGTTTCCGTTCACATCAGCTGATTTTACTCTGCCACCTTCCATCCTGAAGGCAACTCACGTGGGAATGAGTAGACGTCGCGGACGTTTTGTCCGCCTTTGATGTGTGGAGGTAGTTGGTTGAGTATGCTAGCTCCTCATGACATTGTTGAGGGTGTCAAATGGTTCAGTTGCGCATGCTTGCACTGCAGTCATCCACTGTGAGTTCACGCATTGTAACACTTGAAGGCTAACTCACACCGGACAGAGGAGGACCTTAATGTTCTCCGAATACGGTTAGTTGCAAATGAATTTTGTTTTATCTGAAGATTCCATTGAATACCACAACAAGCATATCCTCACGAAGACCTTCACTAACATCCCTTAAGATCTTCATCTTTGGAAATGTTATTAAAAATCTATTACGAAGCCACCAGTTTGCAAAAGTCGTCTGGAACTGCGAGAGAAACTTGTTTGGATCGAAATTGTGCACGAACTCACTGGAATTATTCCCATCCTGATGTAGGCGTTTTATACAGCAACGAACAACTCGAATGTCGGGGCTATCTCCAAGGTTTCGTTACATTTACACTTTGTTAGCTGTTTGGAATGGATGGTATGGCACCATCAAGTGATTTTCTAGCTCAAGGGTCCATGTTACACCGACCTTTAGGGGCTAAACTCATGGATAAGCGATTTTCGACCTCAAATCCCGCAGGGTACAAGTGCTAAGGATATAGTTCGTTTGGCCTGTAGTAGACATTCTCCCAGGAGAAGTCAACTCGTAGAAGAGATCGCTTTCGGTTGGTCCTTTGAAGCAGCGACTAAGTCGTGCAACCATAATATAGCATGGCATATGCGTCCCAGGGGTACATGTGGAAGCACGTGGGTAGACAGTTGTCTGCGCATAGCGGAGCACCTTCCACAGTGGTCTTTCAATAAAACTTCTAGGTAATCCATTACACGACATATATTGGAGTAAACCAGAATTCTTCTGCGTAATCAGTCGTCGGAATATCGTCTACTCCTGCCCTCGGTATGAGATGTGACAACTGTGGAAACCGAATTTGTGTTGACCTGGAAGTGATACTCGGCTATACCCTGGCAGCCCTGCTGTGAGCGGACAGCAGTTTCTGACCAGTTCCTCATTCGTCCTCTATTCCCTCCATTGATCCGACCCTGTGTGACACAGTATCATTGCCATCCCAGTAACTTAGCGGCTGTGTGCGACGACCTTGAATCCTATTATCTGATTGGCTGATTTCATCACAGCTACTCTTGCTGCTGACTGGCTAACGTATGATGAGAACCTTGTGGTGGCTGTCATTTGCCTGCACATGTGTTGTCGCATACAAGATTTGTAGCTCATTAACTAGGGAAAAGTGTGCGTCCCTGTGTCACAGAAAACTACTGACGCGAACTCGGATGAACTGGGCAAAGCCTTTATAAGCAAAACAGCATGCTGTGCTCCGTTTGGTTATCGGCGGACTTATCCAGATGGCAAAGAGCGGCGCACAAGTAGGGTGGGGAATTCTTTGGTTCCTGATAATGTTTTTCGGAGCATTTCCATTGGCCATGTTTGTTGCCTGGATTTACATTATCCTCACAATGGTTGCTGAATGTGCACCCTCTGCCCAAAAGGCAGCTGATGCGCTTTTCAAAGTTGTCAGTTGGCCTGCACTTTGCATCCGAAACATGCTTGACGGGAAGAAAATTTGCTGATCCGACTACGTGGAGGAACTTGATTTACCTCGTGAGCTCATTTGTTATCTATTACTTTTTGTACCTTTTTTTACAATTAATAGAAATACATTCATGTACAAGCTAGTTGAGGCAATCATGAAATCGTTCGACTGCTTTGTAAATTTCACTAAGCTGGGCAAATTCGGGACCAACGCAGTGACAGGCATGAAAAAGAATGTGGAAATCCTCTAAAAGTCACAGTTAGTTCTCCCCGTCGTATGAAGCCTGCGCCCCCTTTCAATGTTTTGGACTTTTGTGGAAGTGGCCTTGGTTGCTCTGACCGCTGACTTTGCCCCGCTGTCGGATCGGTCGTGAAAAGAGTGGTCGTATGATGCCAGAGAGTTCTAAACTTCTTGTTGATTGGAGAAGCTGTTGGGAATCCAATATCGTGCGAGCTAAAACCCTAAGCCGTTTACCGCTGATACAACTGCTGCGCTCTAAGGAGGGTCTTGAGCTGTTGAAGGGTTTTCAGCAAACTTTTGAGTTGTGTCCTTTGAAAAGAATAGTCTGATTCTGTTTAGCCATGCAGGTTAGCATGTGTTTGCAGGGAAGCCCATCGGGAGTGCATTTTTTGATAGCGAGTAGTATAGTGATTCCCACTGAGAGAGATTGCACTAATGGTTGGGATTTCGCCTTCCAGGAGGGGATCCACGTGAAACTGTCTGTGCTTCGTTGGAGAACATGGCAGTTAACCGATGTCAGTAGCTTTCATGCTTCCAGTTTTATCCCGATTCTGTGAATAAGCATTCGAAGTATAGGCCAACTCTGATTTTCGTTTGTTGCCCCGTTTCATCTTTTATTGCATTTTCTTATTTTTTTCATTTTTTTCACTTTTTCATTTTTATTGCATTCTAAGGATTTATTCATGTTGTACGGCGCAGAAGCACCAGGGTTCTTATCTAAAGTTACTGTCAGTGATGATGATATTGATGATTTGGAAAAAACCTCCACAAAACCTGACCTAGATCATTCCATTCCATGGGGAATCCTTCAAGAAGAAGCACCCGTTCTTGGTTTAAACATCGAGGGATGTTCCCACCTGCTGAACCCCAAGAAGAACGGAGTCGGTCGATTGTTCTTCAGCGACCTTATGAGTAGTATATTCCACTGCATGGTTCCGTTGCAGGTCTGCGTCTCTATTTACTTACTAACTCATCAGAATCTAATGTATTTTTGTATACCTGGCTCAGAGTTTCCTAACAGGAGAAGGACCCTCCTTCTTGAGGTTTTCAGGGTAAAGTAGCTCAACAAGGACAGCAGTTATCATCTCGTTTTTGTCTACATTTTTTCTCACTTAATATGGCTGTCCTGATTGTAAAAATTCTTATGGACCCATTATATAGGGAGAACTATTAACATCTGGTTGTACAAAGCACCGTCCGAATAAATCTTTGTTTATGGCAAGTCACCTGTGGATCATAGATTTTGAGTGTGAGCAAACAAACGAGCAGTAACGAGCCCTATTCACTGCTAACAGGTTTGAGTAGTATTCGGCGTATAAGTTTTCTTTTAAGCATAAAAATCCAGGACCAGCGCTGATTTTTTCGCTAGGCCAAACTGTGAGGGTTGTGTACACAAGCTGGGCCTTCGGGAAACTGATCATCAGAAGCCCATCGCTTCGACGGAACCCTGGTAATGAGTTTTCGCGACCACAACTAACCATGGTGCATTTACACACTCCTGTCTGTCTACATTTGTTGCCAAGTGACTCATTCCCCAAACTGGGAATCGTGCGATTTTACCGAGAGACTGTCACCGACCCCATCAACTGTGCAATACTTCCCTTGGAGACGAAAACGGGTTCGGAACTGAGTTGATTCCGTTTGGGTTTCCTTGGGAATGACGCCCTGCGCCAGCAGTGTCCCAACTGAAAACATGTCCAAACGATTTACAGAGTTGCGGAGGCGAAGTCCTCAGAATTATTCAGTGCGGCTATTCCCTCATTCTGCAATTTCGTGTCTTCTTTTCTCCACATTTTGTGACTTTTTGCGTTGGTTCTCTCAACGCCTGTTTTCCTGCCACCTCATTCCAAGAAGCAGTGGTGTATTTGCAGTGAGAACCATGGATTGTCTCTTCCAAACTAAACAGAAAACACCGCCCACAAACTAAATAAGTAGTATGCATCTGTCGCACCATTATAGCATATCGCATGTTGATGGTACGGCACGACAACTATCTGCTAGAATCCGAGAGCATCAGCCTGTCCGGGAAGAAACAGGATACAATGGTGTCATCGCAAATGGGGTTACTGGTGATCTTGCTGGCTACTGAACAGACGGCCAATCGATTCAAACAAAGGAACCTACTCGAAATAGATGTTCTATCTGTCAGTCAGATGACTGGAAGGCTGGCTGGAACGTAGCTTACTAAACGAACCAAACGGATTCAAGTTAATCAGACCACGACACAATCTAAAGCCCCAAAGGACAAATCAGCTTACATGCTTCCAAACTCTTCAGAAACTAAGTGAGCGAAGAAATTATCAAATCAACTAGGTCTTGTCGACATACTTTGTCGACATTGGTCATAAAGCCGACTCACAAGAACATCTAAGATAGATCAAATTCCGTAAACATATACACACCTGCCACATCGGATTGTTCGCAAACCTAAGCTTGACATGGTGTAAATTGCAATCTGACGACGGTGCTCAGCTCATAGCTGGCGCCTTCAGTTTGACAACCGGCATTTATTTGTGCTACGTATTTGCTGTGCGCCTCAATGCAACTTGTAGTGAACTGGAGAAAGTCGACGAAGCATCTTCGTGTGGTTTAAATGAGTAGTTACTTGACGGAACACAAATCAGAGTTGTTGATAGCTCTGGCGTCGGTTCGGGGTGTTATCAGATAGACGCAGTCTCCAAGTGTCTGTAAAATTTATGTTCTAATTAAAAAATTGGTGAGATACACACAAATTCAAGTTGAGCTGATGCAAACAGAAGACTCAATCTAATTTGCAACTGCGTGATTTCGTGAAATGAAAGTTCCTCCACTATAGCCATAGTTACGATCGGTCGAATAGTCGGAAGCGTTTGATGAGCACTTTCAATGTACCGAAACTGTGTCGAGTGTCATTCAGTGAAGTCTTGATACAAGTACGACAGTTTGGACAGGTGGAATGTTAAAGAACGAGAAATTGTTCAGTTATTGTTTTGCTTTAACGTTCTTCTAGTGTCCAGATGCCAACCACCTAGTGGAAGCACCTGGGCTGAGCTACTGCCAGCTTGCCGAGGCCTAGACAGGAACAGTCGAGATACCGGGGTCAGGTTCGAACCCCGGGCCTTTCGGTTAGTAAGTTCGCGCCTTAACCACTGAGCTACACTGAGCTTAGTTTGAAAAACGAACATTATTATCTCATGAAACGTTAGGATGTGACGAAGTAGGTGGAATATATCGATCAATCTCTCATCAGTGGCTGAAGAAGAGGAGCTCTTCCAGTGAAACCTTGGAGGATATCTTGGGATGCGGTACAGCTTTTAGATGGTGTTTCTGCCTTTTTTGTCGACAGATACATTGTCCTGCATTTCCAACAGTGAACTCCGGACAATCGGAACTTGGACTTACCCGGGAAACGGAGACCCCAGAATACCCTTGGATGTCCTCAGAAGTACAGTACGAGGTGTAAAACCTGATCACCGATTTTGTCAGCCATAATATCTGTATGACAACGGAGCGTCGGTGTTCAAAACAGATGCAGTGTTTTCGATGAAAATGATCGTGGTGATTGTCATCGTTTGCCACAAGATGATGCGGTTTCAAGAATGCCGTAGACTGTAAGATCACCACGCGGGAAAATCGGTGGAAAAGTTTGTGAATATTCCTATCCAGTCCCGTTTCCAAGAATAACTTAAGGTGTTTGAGGACTCAAACAACCAGTATCGGATTCAGTTCTGGTATGTCACATTTTTACCTAACCCATGGAGTGGAAGTGTAGTAACGGTATTTTCCTCAGCTTAGTTCTCGGTCTGAACCTTCCAAGCTAGCGTTCACTTCAAAATAACCACCAAAGGTGCACAAGGTATATTAACGCCCAAAACCGAGTCAAGAACACTCGTACAATGCGTCATATACAGCGTAAGCAGCGACAACCTTCTGGAAATTCTGACGCCTTCTGGATGCGCCATCGACAACCGGCATTCGGCCAATACTGGGTCATGATTGGCTGTTGTGTCCAGACTTTCGACCAATCAGATCTCGGCTCCATGCTGGACCGGCAAGCGTCCCGAACTTTTGGCCAATCTTGTAAAGGGATAGGCTTCTCAGCCGTAGCAGAGCCTAACTCCGGGATCCGTGTGGAATTCCGCCTAACAGGTGTACTCAGTCGTAAAGTAAGCCGATGTTAACTGGAAGTCCAAATGAATCTCGACTGATATGTCTCAACTGAAGCGATGCATAAAGGCCGCCTTACGTTTCAGTTAACACGATCTCCGAGATCAGGTCAAGGAAGTAGACTGCTTTGTATGTATTTAAGATATACGAATTGTTGATTCCGGCTTCACACTAAGCAGGTCGCGTTCGATCATGAATATAAGCCGCCAAATTTTGACAGTTAAACGTTTGGGTTGCGAGAATTCTGAAACGTGATATACGCCAATATATGGACACAAATCTAAACTCGATCGATAATAACACAGCATGTGATTAGCGAACCCTAAGGACATTTTTGTTCAACGGACGGGAATTTCATATGGGTGGTCACCTTTGTCCTGATCGGACAGATTTTACTATAGGTTTCCGATAGTGATCGATTCTATAAAAACCACAAGGTTTAAACTGGTGGTGAATATAATACTTCATTTGTCTTCTCTGTCAACATATGTGCCACACAACTGTCACGATAACAACAGGTGTGGTAAAAAACTACAATAAAATGTTCTGTGGTACATCCGCTGTCAAGGAGCCACTTTCGGTAAGACAGCGAGATGTTTTCTCAAATAAAATGCGTGTTGCTCGTGAGAGAACTGTCTACTGTGAACGGTGTTGCATGCTTTCTGCTCGAGAGTGATGGAATTCCGGTTGCATTCGAATGCTCTAAGACAGCTTTTGGAACGTGCAACTGAGTAGTTCACACCATCTTGAGCAAATTCTCTGAATGTTTAATAGCTGAAACGTACTGATTTAGCGTGATAAACCTCTGTACACAGTGTCAGTTAGGGTGGATGATTTTTCTAAACCACGATAAGAAAAAAAACTTCAAAACGGCGTGAACAGCGGCACTTTTTGAAGGCTCGGTTTGCCTTACGCTGCTTCACTCCATGTTCGCTAGGGTTTAAATTTCGATCTCTGACAACAGAGTCCCCTCCCTACGAGATACCAGCTGCCCCCTGTCTTCGTGGTGGTTCGTCTTGGAGGATCGCTAATCACGAAAGAGTAGAAGACAATTTGATGTGTAGGTATATTAAATACATCTCAAATTAAGGATACCAAGATCATCAGGTTGAAAGAGTAGAAGCCAGGGTGATGTGTACGTACATTAAATACATCCCAATTTACGGATATCAGGACCATCAGGTTGGCAGTCAAGTGGAAAAGGCTGAGATCGTGAAATTTGGGGACGTGAAGTCTACTGAGAAATTTAGAAGTGGTCCTCAAACTTGTAGCCTACCGAAGCAAACAGGGTTTACCGGAAAGTGAACGCATCCAAGCGCTTACAGACAAACGTCGGCATATGAATGACGACCGAAGTTGGCCAGAGCTGAACAGGCTTGGCTTAAGCACTTTCGAAAGCTATGGAACACAAATCTATGAAGATGTACCTGGACGCTGTCTTGGATGAGAACAAAATGTCGGCTGTATTGACGCTATTCTCAAGATCGCTTGAGTGAACATTCTGACGAGCGAAACAAACACTCTACGAGATCTGAAGCAGCCACCATGACAAACGATTGTCTTTTGCCCCTCTCATTGTCCCCTGAAAGGCACAATATCGATCCATTGAGTAACGCTGTTGAACATGGTGACAAATGGAAATATTTCTGTCTTCGTGTTTTTATCCTTGGCGAATAGATCGGCCACTTCCGGCCCTAGAAGTTCCTCTCCTTTTCCGTTTGGGCAGTCAGTGTTGTTTTCTCGGACTGGACTATTGACGAAGAAGTGAATAACACCAACAATCGTGATTCGTTTTAAGCTTTTATTGTTTGCCAATGTGTGACTTGTAGAATGTAATCTCCACGTAGTTGGCGCCAAAAAAATCGACGAAGGAGTATCAAGCGCAGTGGAGTCTACTGGTGTAAATCGATGGTATCTTAACAGTGCTAATTCGTCACGTCAGTGTGACAAATCCTAAAAGTCTTTTCCGATGATTATGTGGTATTTGAAGGAATTTTTGATCGTAGTCATTCCAAACATCGACCGCGCTTGTTTGGGAAATGAGTAAACTCTAGATTTTCATTGTTGCCGACGCATTTGGAATGGTGTTCAGACAGATAGGACTGCTGGGTTCAGAATATTAATTACAACAAGAATGGTTGGTTTTTCTGTCGATATTCAGTGAAGAGTTCACGGAACTTGCGGACCGGAAGGTCCGTGGTTCGAGCCTAGCCCCTGCATCTCGACCACTTCTGTCTAGGATTGTGCAACCTGGCCAGCCAACCAGCTCTCATTCTTCCTTCGGGTGGCATGGCAGTTAGGCACCGAAAGGGTGGTACAGCCGAGCGATCATTATGTTACTTGAGCAAAGATGACAAAAACTTTGTGCCCGTCCTATTTTCACCTAAATGAACGATGCATAAACGATTGATCACCCGTGGATATCCTCTCCCAGTCAACCATCACCAACATCGTTTGAACTTGGATCACTTGACCGATTCCCTCAACTTCTACCGTGAAGACTTTCATATGCTATGTTGAGCGGGTTTTTCTCCTTGCCCTAATAACGTGCTCCCCACCCAAAGTGTAATTTCCGATGATAGCGACTTCAAATTACTTCCACCGAACTTGTTTGGATGGTGTCCTTCAAGGGTTGGCTTTGTGCGTTAGCCATTGACTCTTATTTGGCAAAACCCTCAATCGTGACCGATGAGATTAGCTATCTGTGTGCTGTAGAGCGGCAACCGATGAGTTCACATGACGGCTGGTCAGCTGCCAAGACTTGGTTGGCCTGGGAGGTGGGAGCAAGCGGCGACAAACAGGGCTGAAATCAAGACTAAATCTACCGGTGTAACGGTGGATACTACTGATGAGGCATGCGAGTAGTATGCCTTCTCGTAAATCCGCATCGCGTCTCTTAAAAAGTGAGATCTCTTACGGAATTTGTGAAGCCGCTTTGTAGCATTTGCTTGCATTTGAGTAAAAATTAATGAATATCCAGAAAAGTTCTGGAAGACGCGTTCAAGGAGAAGATGGATCTTCAGTTTTGTAAACAAGATGTATATGAGAGTTTTGCTCCCCTGTCCAATAGTCTGTAACTGTTAAGTTGGTTTTTCACTAATAAACAATTCCGCATCGTAGGCCTTCTTCCTTTTCACCGGTAGTGAGCTTCTGAATGGCGCCCAACAACGAGGCTCTAGCAAAACCAAATTTGTTCTCAAATGAGTGTATTTCGCTAATTTCGTGCAATTTGGGTTCAAGTAGAACATTGGGTTGACGGAAACTGAGGGACTGCGCCTACCTGATGAGCCAGCCTCAAGAAGGGCGAAAACGGTCGTGGGCTGGTGAAAAATTTGCAGTAACCTTATTAGTAGTGTATCGCCCCATCGAAGCATTTGAGTCTTCAGTTAACCTTACTTGAAACTGGATGTATTTCTTCAAAAAACATCCACCAGGCCACCTTACAAATGTCATACATATGTCTGAATCTATGTCCGTCAGTGGATCTGCTTCTGGGAACGGAGTACAACGTTTGGTGACCATAAAGGGCGATTTAAACTGTCCGATCGGCTTTTAGACGCGTCCGCGAAGGCTTTGCTAAGAAAATTTGTTGTGTTCAAAAATTCCGTGCTCGTGATATCATCGTGTATGGTCGCAACATCTTGACGACGACGGAAATAATCGATCTGGAATACTGAATAATATAGTAAACAGTAATCACCCAGTGGTAGCATCTTAGTGGTCACCCAATCCTTGAGTATATTTTGGCTCCTATCGGCCACATCGGGCATTGCTAATAAATCGATTCCCGGCCGTTAAAGTAGTACGTGGGTTTTCAAAGATTGTGGGAAACCTCAAGAAAAACGAAAAAAAACATTTTCAACCGCGATAATTATTCATCAAGTATTATCGGCGGTTATTCGTTCGTTCTTTACCTTGAAGTTGTGGGTTTGCAAACTATTCGTGATATCCGTCCCATTCAGTTAAGTAGTCCTGATGTTAGGAAAATTTCAAACCGTCTCGTCCGTACACAAATAAACAGGCTTAGGCGCAATATACTACTCGTGTGAGTGCATTCCGCTCGTGATATCCGTCCCATTCAGTTAAGTAGCCCTGATGTTAGGAAAATTTCGAACCGTCTTGTACGTACACAAATAAACAGGCCTAGGCGCAACATACTACTTACATGAGTGCATTCCGTTAAATAAACAGCATATTATGGTTATGCCCATCGTATAACTAGGTTTGACTATGCAGTAATTATTCATCACATAAAGCGGAGAACTTAAAAAAGGGGTTCATTGGACCCCTCCCAGAGGACCAGAGATTGTGTTCCTCACAGATGTAAGCTACTCAAAACCGGACAGCTTGGCCAATTCCCGATGACCAAGCACCGCGGTTGAATGAGTCACTACTCAGAAGGAAATGCATGGTTGCATCGACTGTGCTGTAGGGTTTTGAGAGTGTGATTTTAAAATGGTCGTCACGCGAAGATTACTTGTAACTGTCGCAATTCTGAATTCACACTTGTCTGAACAATTTGTTTAATGAAGTCATTTTTGTCGCGATTTCCCGTTTACACCAAAACCTTTGATCTAGGTGGAAATTCAAGTTCATATTTGTGGTGAAAATGATATTAGGAACGTTGTATTTGCTTACAGTAGCCAGAAGAATGACGAAACACAAGAGAGAATACACTTTCTGGAGTAGTTATCCGAAAAATGCGACCATTGTGTACACGAATGGTGCTCCGTTGATAGGTCATTGCCTATAGGTTATGCCAGAAACCAGTATAAAACACAGAGGCTCACAGGGAAGCACAATCCGGTCCAATGTCCTCCTGACCGTCCCAGATAAGCATACTCAGCACAGTTTCTTCCCGTCAAGCATATTTTGAATACAAGCTGCAGGCCATTTCATCACTTTTAGAAGAAAATCGGACCCTTTATCCGCTGAAGGTACACACACAGCAATCATAGTCAAGATGATGTAAAACCATACGATGATCATGGCCAACGGGAACGCTCCAAGTAGCATGATAAAGAACCAGAGAATTCCCCATCCAACTTCCGAACAGCTTCTGGCCATTCCAAAAAAATCGCAGGCGAATGTGAGTTTTACTGGGCACAGTACATTGATCGGTTTATAACGGTAAACCTGACCTCAATTTAGTGCGTCGACGGAACTGCTGTAGGTTGGTGTGCGTGAATGTGTGCTTACATACGCGTAAACTGCTTTGCTGGCCATTTTTCCTCACCATACTTCACCCAGATTGTCATGACTACGTGGTTACCGAAGCCGATTTAGCCAAGCATCGACCTCAATAAAATAGCCAATAGCAAGCAAGAGTCAAGGTCAGTTGCAATCAGTCACCGTCAGGGCGAAATTGTGTAATGTTTAGGTGCACAACCGCGTGGGAACAACGCACACACATAAAATGGGATCATGCATATGTGTGTTGGGGATGTGGGGAGGGGGGGGGGGGGGGGGGGGGGGCGAGCAAGTTCGTTAAACAAGATGGCTAGTGACATTCAAACCTCTGCTGACAGCGAGGAGAAGGTTCGTTCAACCTAGTACGGCATCCGCTACTACTTGACTGGCTTCAGCTCTGGGCGAAGTCCATGATAAGTAGTCTTGAACAGAAAAGTTACGCCTAAGCGAGGTTTAACTGACTTGTGGCCAATTTCGCTCCCCGGCAGCTGCTCAGTGTTCAACAAACGGACCGACAGAGCGATTCCCAAGAGGCATAGAATTCAATTTCACTTTTACGCCCTAGTGTACTGAGATCGGAAATACAACTGTTGATTTGGTTTGGGGAGAATATTCAATCAACCATGACAATCTCTCTATCTCCATAATCAGTCAAACCAGTTTTTGGACAAGAATTCGGACAGACTGGCAGTTCAAAAAATCGAACACAAACGCGTTTTAGTCTCTTTACGAATTTAGTTTACAGAAGTTGTTATCGAGTTTTGATTTGACCCTATCAAGTTGAATCAAACGTGCGCTGGTCTACTAGCTAAAACGAGTGTATTCGTGACACAAGCAGAGAGTCGACTGAGATATTCGCTTGAAAGGGTTAGAGAGTGATGGGATGCTTCAACAAGATTCCGCTGTGCTCAAACCCTGGACTGTCAATGCTGTGAGACTATTGGTAGCTGGAAAGCAAAATCAACAAGAAACGCCAAACCGATATACTATTGGCGACTGTCGGTTGGAGATTACAAAAACTAATCGGATACCACATGCTCTGGTAAATCCGAGCCAATCTCGAAGCCTTGAAGAAATGGTTGATTGTCAGGAAAGGATTCGAGCCTAGCATCCAACGATCAAAATTCGTCCAAGTCAAATTGTTATCCAAAGGTTGACGGACAGTAGACGTGCCGTGCTTTTATGGACTAATATCTCCAGATGCTCAAACCTCAAATTATTCTTCCGAACGAGAGGACAACTCCTGTTGATTTGTTCAAACTGTGCTACTCAGAGCCCGACTCTTACTCTTGATGTGATCGTCCACTGCTGACCCGTCCGTCTTCGATAGTCCGAAAGTTTCCTTTTTCTTTAGATGCATGCAACTGCCTTTGTGAATTAAATCAATTCATCTATCTGCTTCTACGCCTTGTGCCCACAGCTTCAGTGCGACACATCTCCAATCCTTTTTTAGGTTGCTGTGGCGCACATCACAACTAGACCTGGTTTCAGGATTAGGGGAGTGGGGAGGCTTTGGTATAACGGTTGTGGGGATATTTATCTGCCATAATATGAGTTCGTGCATCCGATTTGTCCGAACGAATTCGGGACTACCGCAGCGACAGGCGTGCACAAGAATGCGCGAGTGCCCCAACAGTCAGTTGGTATCGTGCCTACAGTCTGAGTCCCCCTTGGTGTTTTGGACTTTTGTGAAATGACCTTGATTGCTTTGACCGCTGACTGCCCCGCTATCGGACCGGCTGTTAGAAGAGTGGTCGTATGATGCCAGAGAGTAACAAGCTTTTTGTTGGTTGTCCATGAAGAAACTGTCGGAAATCCCACGTCGTGCAAAGTATGATCTTGGGCGATTTGTCGCTGGTACAACTGGTGGACTGAAACAGGGATCTCGCGCTGTCGAATTGTTTTCAGATATCTTATGAGTACTTTTGATGAGGAAAATATCTGATTGCGACAAATACACTCATTTGCAAATCAATTTGGTTTTCACGGCAGACTCAAGTGAATCTCTCGTTTTTATGATGTTCTTCAACTGAATGTGTTGCACACAGGGCGCCTCATGTTTCAGTCGTACGATATTCGAGATATCGCAGTTTTCTCTCATAAAGGAAACTACTCACAAGGTTGTTGAAGGGTCGGAGAGTTTCCAGCAACCTTGTGAGTAGTTTCCTTTATGGAAATATCCAATTCTTTTTAGCCATGCAGATTGGCATGTGTTTGCAGAGAAGCCCACCGGGAGTGCATTATTTGATAGTAAGTAGTATAGTGAGTCCCGATGAGAAAGTTTGCAACTCATGCTCGCTTTCAGGATGGAATCCACGTGACACTGGCTGTGCTTGGTAGGGGACACTGGACAGCACGGCGATTGACCGATGTCAGTAGCCTTCATGCTGTCGGTTTCTATCCGGATTGTCTGACTGACTGCTGGATGTGTATGCACCTCAGATGTCTGTGCTCGGCTTGGCCTAGTTCCCTCTTCGCTCCCCATTTATTTCTTCTTTCGATTATGGGGCTTTATTCGAGTGATTTGACGGTTGTGAAGCAACAGTGCTGCTAACGACGATGATGATGTTCGGTGGCCAGTACACTCCACTTACAGTTCTCGTCTGAGTTCGGACTCCTATCAACAGGATTGAGCGATTCCGATTCCTGAGTCCCACCATCGCCCTACTGGTAAAGGCATAAAGGTAATGAAAATTTGTCCTCAAGGTCGACAGGACAATTTGCCATTGTAATTCTCTATTGATATGACCATCCTTGGTAAAGTATCTGACATCTCTATACGTAATGCACTATTCATAAGGTTGCTGAAAATTCTTCGACAGCCCACGACCGGCTTCGCCCTTCTTGGGGCTCATCAGGTAGTCGCAGTCCCCGAGTTTCCGTCAACCTTATGTTCTACTTGAACCCAAATTGGCATGTTTTCGAGAAATACACTCATTTGCAAATCTATTTGGTTTTTGCAAGAGACTCACCTGGAACCCAGCTGAATCTCCCGTTTTTTATGTTTCCAGGCAACTGAATGTGCTGTAACAGGCCGCTCCATGTATTTCGCTAAACCAAATTGATTTGTAAATTAGTGTATTTCTCGAAAACATGCCAATTTGGGTTCAAGTAGAACATAAGGTTGACGGAAACTCGGGAAATGCGCCTACCTGATGAGCCCCAAGAAGGGCGAAACCGGTCGTGGGCTGTCGAAGAACTTTCAGCAGCCTTATGGGTAGTGAATTACGTATATCTGACATCTCCTTAAGGTCATTTCGATGCTCTAAACGGAGAACTCATGGTCCGCAACGACGAAGGTAAATGGTGCTCTCTGCATTCTCTTTACCAGTTGCGCGAAGTTCTGCTCAGTTATCGACAGACGGCGTCTTCTAGTCGTTCCGCACTACCCTTCCGAAAGCAGTCTGGACACTGCTACACCCAGTGAGCGGCTGGTCAGTCAGTTCAATTTACTAGCTATAAACCGTGTACCATGGGCACATTGGTTCCAGCTGCTAAAGTTTCGATCACCGGAAAACGGGAATGTGGGACGTACAACGAAGCCTTAGAGGCGAAGGTATGTTCGGTTTGTTCGGAAATTGAGTAGCTACGCATTGAAGGCGATAGCTTTGATGCACGAGCGCCACTGACTGCGCGATTGGGCCATTTCTGCCATTGTCGTTAACCACTGGTGATTTGAGTCCCGGGGTCCCCATCCAGGGAGGCAGCAGTTGCCCGCCCGACTAAGTTTACTGGTTAGCGCTTTCGTACTTCGTTGCCAGGTCATACACTGTCCACCTGTCGGTCGCTTCCACTCAGCACAGGGCTGGGCTGGTAAGCTAGGACCATTATCGTTGAAACGACTCACTTCATATGCTCAAATGCCTCTTTTGTTGAACTTCACCCATTGTCCGCGGTACATTCTTGTGCGTCAAGGAACGAATCATCTGCATGGTATCTTCCAGTTTCGGTGGAAAGCGACTGAGATAACTGCCGGTAGTATCGAAACTGACGACCCGTCTAAGATAGATACCCGAATTGTATAGCTCTTCTCCAGATTTGCATCTAGGCCATTCGGTGTGACCACGGATAATAACGAACGAAAGTTTACATTCTAGTTTGTTCAAAGTCGGGCGACTGACTTGTTCAGCACAGCAAATTATAAGTTGGTCTGCGTTGATACTGTGTTCATCTAACGTCTGCAAGAAGGGCGATTGGTCGACAGCAATGCAAATTGTGTTCGAAAGTCGCGTAAACGGTTGAACAAGCCGTTTTCGAAATAGCTTGTTTGATCACTTCAGTTTGTAGGGAGAAAGAAACCAATTATATTATTATTATATTATTGATCCGGTGGATCGATCGGTCATCTGACTTCAGAAGCAAGGTCACACTTAGCGAGCAGTTTCCAATGACGGAGCTAGGGTGTGAATTTCAAAATGTTTGCCACACAGGACGGAATTTATTGTATTTCAATCCAAACAAATTTGTGCTGCTGTTGCTTTAATCGAGCGCATTGCTATCTGGCCGACGCAGTATATCGGTCCTGCGAAGTCTAGCTTCGTCAGCTGGATATTCAACCTATCACGTGGTCAGACGCTTCTCAAGGGCAATGCAGCGACAACTGCATCATCTACAAGTTGAATTACACTTGAGTAAGTGAGAATATTTTTATGAAGTGAAGCTAAACCATGCTGAAAAGTCCAGAAGTACAAGTTTGACGAAACTTCGGGGAGCCTTCATTCTGGTGCACACTGTTGACCAGACATTCAGATACGTCTTTTTGATGATTTCGAGGTATGGTGATCATGCCAGGCGTCGGTCTTCAACAAGCAGATTGGCGAATATTCTCGTTAACATTTTGCTTCGCACGCGGTTACTGTCCCCTTCCTCTGGCATCGTCTGTGTCAGTTTGAGGACAATTGCTCGGGGATGACTCGCGAGTTGAACTCGTCTGCTCACCCGAATACTCCTGCTTTATTTGTGCGCCTAAAGTCTCACTGAGCATTCCATCGTGATGAGTTCGGTATTTAGACCCCAAAAATGGATATTAGTAAAAGGAAGAAGGCCTTGGCTGCGGAGTTGTCCAGTTGAGAACACCAACTCAACAGGTACAGATAATTGAACAGGGGAGCAAAACTCTCATATGCATCTCGTTTACAAAACTGAATATCCGTCTTCTCCTTGAACGCGTCTTCCTGAACTTTTCTGGATATTCATTGACTTTTACTCAAATGCAGGCAAATGCTACAAAGAGACTCCACAAATTCCGTAACAGATCTCACTTTTCAAGAGACGCAAAGCGGATTTACGAGAAGATATACTACTCGCATGCCTCAGCAGTACTATCCACCGTTACATTAGTAGCAGTTTCATTACTAAAAATACTGATGCGCTGGTCAAAAGATGGATGAAAACACTTAACAGATATCCTTTTCTCATAGACGCTCGGAATGAGTGGGCCACTTTCTTGGTACCGTCGCAATAGCTTGTGTGGTCATTCAACGCCAGCGCATATTGAACAATGGCACTTTCTGGCGAACGACCTTGACAGGACTGCTAGAATTGTTAGTTGACTTTGCGCCTACTCTCATAATTTGGTTGAAAAATGTGTTCTGATCTTTCGTTGTTCTCCTCGGCAGTGTTCAGCGACACTGCTGGAATCAGTCATCGGGAAAATAGAAATCTCCACAGAGGTGAGAATTTGCTATCATGTATGCGAGAATCTTCCAAAAGTGAAATGTTTTTTTACCATCAATCATGGCGTATTCGAAAGGAAATATTTAGGTTTCAGCCTGACAGGGAGGAGCTTCAAGCTATGTGGTGGGCATTGTGAGAGTTCCAACTTCCTGAGTAAACTGAACAACAGAAGAACTCCTGCTGATGCATGGAAGTCCGCTTCGCTTCAAAACATGATGTTCCGTAAAGTTCCTGATAAAACCGTCCACCTCTAGTCTGTCAGTTCGTACGTTCGCCTTCTCTTCGAATTCAGGTTATCTTTGGTGCGAGTGAACTTGGTTCCCCCTTCCAACGGGCTCATGAAGTTATACGCAGTGCCTCCGAAATCCATGACCACTTGTTAGGCTAGGCCAAAATATCACCGGGGTAGGCATAATCCTTTGAAGACCCACTTTACTGTGCCCAAAAGACTGTAGTCTGTTAGTACATATTGTCTGGCTGGAAAGGGTTACAGCGGATCTTCAGTAAAGCGGTTTGCTAAAACAGGTTACAAAAGCGCCCATTTTGAGAGGTGTCACTATTCAGAGGAGCATACTGCCTGGTCCCTGCTATCCATGTTGCTACAAAAGAACTAGGAAAACTTGAGTGACGAAATGCTCACTCAGTCATTCGTCAGTCCGGTGAAGTAGTCATATTTAAGTAATTTAACAGCTGATCTTTGAGCACAGAATATGGTCAAAACAGTTCCACCCGAGATTGTATTCCAAAGTAAGGATATTGTGACGTAACACCTGATTTCGTTGAGACAGGCTCCCTCTCACTTCCTTTACTTACGCGTACCTCGCTACTCAAACGAGTTTAAGTAGTATAGTATTTAAGATATGACAGTTGAACACCACGGCTACAAACACAAACTTCAGCTTGAAAGGTTGCCTGAAAAGAGGGTTCCTTCGGAGAAGTTGAGCTATGGAACTCGACAGTATTGGTCTCACTCAGAAATTGAGTCCTCACGTGGGACTGGGCTGGTAACCATGAGCACAGTTGACATGTGGTCTTTTCGATGAGGATGGAACTACTTTGGCTGGATGAACAAGCAGGTAATAATAGCCATAATAACATATTACAATAAAACAAAGAAGCTAGAGACAGAACATTAGGAAACGGCTTTTAACTCTCTATCATATGCAACCACAATTACGGACATCCTCTCGAAAACCCATCCTAGAATGTCGACACCGAATTCCGTTTGAATGAAAATTGGTGCTCAGATCCGTCCCAATTTCAATACCCTATTGATTGCCAAATTCTACCAAGTGAGGACTTTATGGCTTTGAGAGAAGAGGATACACCATACGCGTAGACTAGTCCAGGAGAACACCCAGCAGAGTGAGAGCTTTTTCAAACCACAGGAAGTGCTCTTGGGCATCTTTCCTGTGACCCCACCGATGTTCGATAAAACTGGCATCCTCCAAACTACCTGCGCGATATATCCAAACCTATGTTCCAGGTTCAGTACTAGATTTCACAGCCTCGACGGCTCCTTGATTCCCAAAGAAGTCATTACAAAACGTAGCTAACAGAAGCCTTTCTTTAAAAATGGTCTGTGTCAGTCCAGAAAAACTGATGTGGCCGATGTAGGAGGCAGTGGATTTCTGATTGTTCTTCACACATACCCACCCCGTAAGAGAGGACAGAAGCCCAATTCTTGCCAGCCACTATGTAGTATTATCTCGGGTGAAACCACCCTCAAGGTTTTTGAAAACGTCTGGACAATCAACGACCGGTTTTGACCTTATTGGGCTCATCAGGTAGGGACAGTCCCCGAGCTCCCGTCAATCTCAAGTCCTACTTGGACCTAACTTCCATGAAATTCACGAACGACCTCACCATTCTTCACTAATAAAGACCACATCACCTAGTCACGTACTGACTAACTCTTTGAGTGACACTTCTCAGAAGGACTTTTCATCAAACTTGTGAACAGTTTCCCCCTTTCGGTGCCTAACTGCCATGCCACCCGGAAGCACGAGGGATGGGATACTGCCAAGTTGCCCAAACATAGACAGAGGAAGTCGAGAGGCAGAGGTCGGATTCGAATCATGGACATTCCTGGCAGTAAATTCGCGCTCTAACCGTCGAGCCATCTCGCCCCCTGATAGGAAATGATGACAAGCAAACCATGACTGCCATCGCGAGACACTACTGACGTTCAAGCGTGGCGTTAAACTTATGTTGTACGAATGTGGCTTCCAAGAAGGCGTAAAAACAGGTGGATAATGGAACACTAGTATCAGTGGGGATCCGTTAGTTTGTGGAATAAATCAATCACGGCGTAAGAGTTATAGCAAACAGTAAATCGAGGCCGATGCAGCCACTGCACCATTCCGACGTCGCTTTACGGTATCATTTGCACAAATTAATAAAAAATCAAAACACGTATCTGAACCGAAAGGTTTAAGGATGGAATTTATCGTTATGATGGCGTTGGGCGTCACAAAAAAACGAACTGACGTAGATGTCATCGAAACGGTGCCTCAGGGCCACATGATTTCGAGTGCGTTTTCAGAATTCCTGAAAACAGTGTCTATGGGGAAAGCTCGGGAGAGGAGAACTGTGATAGACTGATTCATAAACTAAGGGCTATTCGATCTGAAACCTTGACTACGAGTGCTTCCATGAATATGAACACACCATATCTACGTAGAGTGGTCCGCTTTGACCAGCAGGGTTCGTGTTGGCAGTCAGTTGACCTCGACGGGCACGCTGACCGAGGTCTCAAGATTGATTACCATCCTGTTGATTGGACATGGTATCACGTTAAATACAACTAATCGATGTAGTGTAACAAATAAAAAACCCAAGCTAATCAATCGGATCGGGGGGTACTGTGAAGAACGAAAAATTTTCGAGGTTCAGTGGAGTGTCACTATTAAAAAAGCACTGTTAAAAAGCAACAATGATAAGCAATTTGGTACCTGTCCGGTTACATATCGCTTCGGCCAATCACATGGCATCGCAAAAAACAGTAAGTTATCACAGTTGTCGTTATTGTTGCAATACATATGAAGATCGATCTGAACGATTTAAACAGCGCTTGAAATGCCCGTGGGATGAAAGACCCGAGTGGGGAAAAAACGAAATAAAACACAATTGGTAAGTAGGGTAAGCAAACATGGTAAACAAAGTCAATAACAAGTATCTGTCACGGTTGAAGTCTCAACTACGAATTTCCTATTGTGCCCTTCAGATCTGGTTTGTTCAAGAATGCGCGAAAAAAACGCATCACTTTGATTTGGATGAAGAACAGCTGCTAATATTGTTGCTAGGTAGCTCGTCGAGTGGTAAATTCTCCTTCAGATCCTGTTGGAAAAATCGTCCCAGGCGGTCAAAATATGCGGGAAATTCAGTGATGTCATTGTGTCCAGCTCCGCCAACCCACAAAGGTTCTAGCGGATTCGGTAGACGGGAGTACAACTCACGTCCGTGATTAACCCCAATGACGTCGTCCGCCGTCCCGTGTATGATGAGGGTCGGTGACCGAATCTTTGGTATCTTTTCGATGCTATAAAATAACAGAGTTGTGTCACATCAAAGGCAGTGAACTACACAGAACAAATGAATCACTCACTGCATTGCTCTCGGCGGCATTAAGTGTACCACACCAAAACCTACATTTGTTCAACTACTAACACCTTGTGAGTAGCACAAATATACAGGAGTACTGAACAAATGTACTCCAGCGGCCCGTTTAGTTAAGACTGACAGCATACTGCCAGAAAACCTGTACAGTACGTGCACAATAAAAGGATTGGCATAGAACAATGATGCTCAACTAGCGAGCACCTCTCTCTAAGGATGTTTCAAGGGAGTGGGAGGCTGAAGTTCGCAGACCCGAACCCCGATAACATTCATTGATTCCATTTTACCTGGAGTTTGAGGTAAGTGACATTCATGTTGAGGAGTTTCGCGGCAATTATTTCCAAAATACTGCAGCTCGAAGTGCAATGTTCGTTCATCAGACCGCATAATATTCCACAAAAATCCCACAATGGATTCACATCTCCAGCTAAATGTTGTTTTTGCGTTTGGAAACCTCCACTAAAATAGTAAGAAACGTAATAAGGTAATAAAATAAAGGTGGTAAGAGGCGCGCCGGAAAAATAAACAGGCGATAATAAGATAGTATCTTTAGAGACAGGCAGTGTCAAGGAAAGGGGGAACTGGTAGTGAGATTGATGCTGATCTGGGTGCAATGGGTAACAAAAGTTGAGAACGACTGATCGTTCAGCGATAACATCCTTTTGGTGCCTAGCTGCCATGCCACCCGAAGGAAGCACGAGGGCTAGGATACTGTCAGGTAGCTCAAGCCTACAGGAGAAGCCGAGATGCAGAGGTCAGGTTCGAACCACGGACCTTCCGGTCAGTAAATTCGCGCTCTAACCACTTACCTATCTCGCCCAATTCTAGCAGTCTCCGCCCGAGCGCAGTAGGGGTCATGGTGACCCTATCCTGCACCAACAATACACAAGCTTTTCGTAATTTCTTTCACACTCTTTTGCAAAGTCATACGTTGTCCACCTCGCGGTATCCGCCACTCTGATAGAAACATGGAGAATAACACTCGTCTCGGTGCCTCGGCATGCGTAGCACATGGCCGAGCCGGCGCAATGGATGGTGCCGGATGTTTTCCACGACTGAAGTATTAATCTATACCCTCACATCCAACATGGAAGTGGAACGATTTATGGAACTTTGAGCCGACGCATTGGCAGCAACCTAGCTGTTTTGTCCGACTAACCGAAGCGACCAGTTAACAAAAAAGGAGAAACGCCTGCTCGGTTCGCAACCCGTTCAAAGGTTGTCCAAGATGTTGGAATATTAGTAGTCCGGGTGCATTCAATGGTCGCTGATCAGGTGGCTGTCGATCTATTCGCCGAGCTTGCAGATGTTTCGTCGCCATTCGAGGAATCGTCATCAGTGCGCTGTTATTTGGATAGTTCCTTTCTTCGTGCTTGCGCCTATATAGTTTTTAAAGAGCAGCTTCAAGCGACAACCTGATTGGCCATCGATAATAATCCCACTTAGAGTCTGACTGGTCCGTTCTTGATCTGTGTTGCGTTGTGGTCTGCATGCCTCGGCACATTATAAACCAATCAAACAACACCAGGGTGAAGCACAGTGAAATATAGATCACCAACCAGAACAGGGAATAAAGGACAACAAGACCAGTATACATTGGAGCAATCGAACGCAAGAGATCAATCGTGTTGCCTACCAGTGAAGCGGTTAAATGCGTTAAATACCTGGACAACTGGATATCATCAGACGGATAGACCAGAGTCGAAGTTAGTAACCGAATGGTAACGAACATGGCTGCTTTCGGGAAATATCGGTGCACATGAAGACGGCGAGAAAAAACTCCTAACTAGAAGAAAGGCTTCAGAGCATTTCAGCCATGTCCTGAACATACGAAGCCTGGCTATTCTCGGTCCGGAGTTTCGGAGTGCCTTGTTGATTCGAAGTACGGACCTTCCAGCCAGTGTGTTCGAGCCGTAACAACTGAGCTACTTCGAGCTCAGTTGAGGACCGAAGGTCAGCTGTCTTTGGTTGAACATTAGCGGGTACGGCGCAAAACCAGTTCTGGTGGCGCGCTTGCTAACTTCAACCACACTAAGTGTTTAGCTCTTTTTTACTACTAGCATATATTCTACGATTTCGCCGAATTAACACGTGATTGGCTTTTTGACAGACACAATAACTCACTTGGTAAAGGCATCGAAACAAAAGCTCGTTTTTAGGTTAGGCCAAACGACTCTCAGGCCGGACATGAGAGGGGAGTGGAGGACTACGCCGGCAACCTGAAAGTGAGCGTGCAGAGGGTGAGATGTATTCACATTTGCGTTGATCACTTTGTTTTAAAGAGTGAATGTGAAGGGAGCACTAGATACAACACATACAGCAAGAACTGCAAACGATGGTTCACGGCTGGCCGGTACAAAACCCCTACGGAATGGACTGACAACAACGAGTTTCCACTGACTATTTAGCCTCGCAGGATGCTACATATTCACCACACTACTAAAAAAAGGTGAACTCGAAAGCAGCGAATAATACGATCGATCCTGCTGGGACAAATAAATGGTCAAATCAATTGACAAAGAGTGAGAATCAGAATGGCCGATGACAGCACACGTGTGGTTAAATCCCGAATATTCAACCATACGATGCCTTTCGTCCATAGGAGGACGCGGAGGGGTCGGTTCTATCGAAATACTGCAATAGATTAGCACCATCAGAAAGAATAGGGTAAACTTCAGGCCGTCCCACGTCCGTGTGTAGAAAGTGGGGTTGAGAACCGGACGAAGTTGGTACTTTAGAAAATATGGTAGTGTGGGCTGTCAAGCCAATCCTAATGTCGGAAAACGGTCATTATTGGCGACGGGGATCGGATAAACAAGAATGAGACATAGCACTCAGCGGTCAACGGTAATACACGCTGAGAACAGTACATGGAGCATGTGTAAAGGGAAGGGTCATTGTACCTTGTACTTTGTTGCCAGTTCCACTGTCGGTGCAGTTCCGAGGCTTTGTCCATAAAGAATCGTGCGTTCGAGCGGCACGTTGAAGCGCTCACGGAGCTCGGTCATCACGGCCTCTGCGTCAGCGTACACATTGCTTTCCAAGAGATCACCGGTACTCAGGCCATAACCGGAATAGTCATAAGAGAGGATATTAACGCCGAACCGACGCGCAAATTCTTGCAGGAAATCGGCAGTCTGAGTAAAACAAATAGGGACGTAGGTAAGCGAACCAGTTGCAGTTAGAGTTGAATATGGCGAGATGGCAGCCGTTTCCGGGTCGGCGAGTTACATCGAACTACGCCGAGGGACACCCGCGCACAGTGGGTAACATCACACGCGGTTTGCATCCAAACACAGGTGTATCAGTCTGAACTCCCTGTACCAGGTTTAAACTCGAGGGGATAACACCGGAGGGTGGACACGGGGGACAACGTATGAAAAAAAAATCGTACTCCTACAATTGTTTGAGGCGCATTGACTCTTGAGCTGACTCATAAAGCGGCTTCAGAAGGTATTCCATTTGCCCACGAGGTTTCTGAGCGGTTGGCAGTCATTTCAGAGAATGGTTTACGAGGTGATCATGAGTATATCATCTCAGTGTCAGAACAGGAATGGCACACAGCGAACGAGTCAATATTGATCGCTACGTGGGTGGAAACGTAGCTCATATTTAAACCGGGTTTTGCTCGTGGTTTGATCAGTTTTGCCGTTACACAATATATATAAAAACACCATCGGGTGTCGCAATGCGACCGCCTGTCTATCGCAGCGATCACACAGGTTCTCATATCAGACTGGTCATCGGGCAAAGGGGACAAATGATTAGGTTTCTGACCCATTAGGGTAAACATGGGACTGACGTGGGAGAACGCGGTACCGGCTATCAATGTCGTGCTCCCAGATTTTTGAGCCAAAAGGCCTGCATGAACGCGCCAATCAACACAACATCCTGTCTAGGTTTGAGCGAGCCGGCGTCAGCGCAGCTCTCATACAGCTCCGCCATATCCAAAATAAAGTTAGAGAACTCCACTGTTAGTACAAGGAAGCCGGGTATAAGAATCTACACAAATATACTAACAGGACAATTTCACCAAAAACATGTGTGAAATCGGACATATCGTGAAGCGCAATATGGCTTGTTATTGCAAAAATGATACACACGGGACTCGTATCGAGGTCTCTGACTGACTGAAACAGTTTTAAAGTGAAACCATCAACTATCAGGTACACAAGAGGGGCGACAAAAAAAACTTTCAACACTTTGCTGCTCCAATTCTAAATGCGACAACTTGCAGTCAGATTCTCGCTCAATCATGGTATACTTATTGTTCCGAGTACCACGGAAAACAAGAACTGTTTGAATTAAACGGCTAGTATGGTCTAATTCAGAGGACTTCGATAAACTGTAACACGTTAATCTCACATAGGTTGTGAATTCTGAGTTTATTTACAAGTTCGACTTGATTTCGGCATCCAGGAATGTTCATAGAAAACGTTGCTGTTTAACGTGACAAAAACGGAAAGACTGTAGCACCATTTCAGTGCCCATTGGGCATGCCACCCGAAGGAAGAAGGGGGGGTTGAGATACACCCAGGTTGCCCGAACTTGGACAGAAGCAGTCGAGAAGCACAGACTTCCGACCGGTAAGTTCGCACCCTAATCACAGAGTTACCCCGAGCTCAGAAAAATCGAGGGACAACTCAACCGAGTATAGGTGCAGTAAACTTCAATGTGCGGAATGGAGCACAGTATTCCCAAATACCAGACTAAAGACAATTCAGTCAGTTGAGTTATTCATACAGATTCCTTACAAATGCGAATTTCTATTAGAAATTAGTGTAAATTGATGGTGATAGTCCCGTGTAACGCCCGAGAACGCCCTACGATATTCGGGATAGTCTACTCTGCTCCGATAAATCAACTGGTCACATTCCACAATTTACACCTACTAGACCATGTGCTCTGTATGCCAGAGGACCGTTGACCTCCCAGAACCCTCTTTGCCCTGTTTTGTGTCGGAGGTAGAAGACCAAAAGGCGACTAGTCCATGACTTGACAACGAAGCATGAAAGCCCTCACCAGTCGACTCAGTTGCGATGGTAATTGCCGTCTACCAGGAAGGGGACACCAGGGCAAGACAAATCAACAGGTAGTAACCCTGGCAGATATGGCTGTGTCATGCAACCAATAACGGCCTTGATTAAAAATTGTATTCTTTACTGCATACCTCTCAGATCCTACCATACAGGACAAACAGAACCAATTCACACCAGTAAAATGATTAGGCCATCACCTCCAAAGTTTGGCTCTCATTCCGTTATTCTCTTTATCCTCTGTGACTGAAGCAGAAGCAGTTGGAACGATTGTACACGGTTCGCGAGCTGAAAAAATGAGACGAACTTGTAACGCCCGCACTTGGCAGCAGTTGCAATGTACTAAAAGGTGTCTCCGGTTGCTTGTTACTAATGTTTCCACAAGGTTACCTTTGTATTGGTCCTTGTTACAGAGCGACGCAACTGCCAGTCTCTTTTACGGGAAGCCTCCACATACGAAGTCATGCACCGTGAGCATCGATTTCAACTGCCGTTCAGAACCATTACGACGACTTTCGAACGACGTAATTTGCAAATCAATCCAATCACCCTTACAGTAGAATCAAATAGCACATCTGCCGGAAAGTTATGCGATATGCATCCGGAGACAGCTCACACTAAATAGACGAACACCATTTTGATTGGACAAATGTGTGAAGAATAGGCTATGGAAGAGAATTAGGCATCTCGTGATTGGTCAGAATATGAGCCAATCAGAATCGAGCCATTTTTGCTCGGCGCTTCTCAGCTGATCAAAAGCGTTTTGGTGTGACTTTGCAAATACATCTACGATTAGTTGCAATTGCTTGGCCGTATAAAAAAGCCGTCTCAAGCTACCATGCCTTTTGATATGCCATAATGGGCGGTATTCGAAGCCAAAGACCAGCATAAGGGTTGCATAACAGCGTGATATGAAAACTGCTTTACAAGCCATCAGATTCCCAGTATGGGTGGATGCTAGTTTAAGTGCGCTGTTTACATTGAGTTTTGCAGCCGTCAGAATACATCAAATCGGAACTGCAAGCGATTGCAGGCTACCGATAGTCTCCTCTAAAACCAAAGTTCGTTAAAAAAACCGTTCAGCTGTAGAACCCTTTCGGTGCCAAACTGCCATGCCACCCGAAGGAAACACGAGGGCTGAGATACTACCAGGTTGCCCAAGCCAAGACAGGGGAAGTCGAGAGGCAGCGGTCGGGTTCGAACCACGGACCTTCCGGTCAGTAAATTCGCGCTCTAACCACTTGGGCCATCTCGCCCCCCAACCAAAGTTCATTTGGGCATGTTCCAATCGTTGGTGTGGTTTGCGCCCTTTTAACAGTCCACATTCATGCTCGATATTATTCGCTGACAGCCAGTTCGCATTCAAATAGAACAGTCGGATTCGTGCGTTGGGGGCGATTGGAGCAAAGGCCCGGAGAGTTAAACCGGTGTGCGTTTGTACGTACGGTTGACCTGACTAGTTTTGTAAAAAAGCCAGATGAATTAGGAGGAGTCGATCTTTGGCATTACAGAAAAACAGCAAACGGATGGATCACGACAACCCAACCGGGACTCGCACTTTTGAGACCTAGGGCCAGTATCGGACCTCATAAAATTCGAAACTCATCTAATTCGCATGAATATAGGAAAAATAGTCACCCATCGTCTGAAAATAATAAAAAATACAGGCACTTTCTAGCGCACAGTCCCAGTAGTGACCCCCTGATAACAAGAAAGCAACATACCGCACCCAAATCCACTGCGTTTCCATGACTGAACAAAACTGTGTACGGAGCCTCTGTACTGGAAGCCCAAGCAGTAGCTCGACGTGGGGAGCTCACAGGAGATAAGCAACCGCCATCCGATGGAACATAGAGACAGACTATTCTGGATTGACGTTGAGTTGTTGTGTAGAAGGCCTGGGACGGGAAAAGGGAGAGATGGCTGAGGGGGACGATAACTTGATACCATGAATGGATTGAATACAATTAATTCTTAAAGATTAAGTGGGATATGTGGACCAAGGTCGATGGCGTAGCCAGCCCCATACCAACCGCACGATCGTCAAAAGTAGCGATAATAAGGAGGGTGATGCGATTATTTGGTGGGCTACATACTGGGGTTCCGATCCAGATTGGTGGGAGTTGTCAACGCGACTGAGTTTACTGGTTAGAGCCCTCACAGTTCATCACCAGGTAAATGAGCTGAATAAACGAGGGATTCGGCTCCATTCAAATGAGTATCCCATCGAAACTGAATTCGTCCAGAAAAAGAGAGCACGCAGTGAATAAGTTTCAGGCGTTTCCACTATGCACGTGTATGGGAGATTCACGGGATAGACAGCCCTCTGGTAATTGAATTTATGACCACACTCTATGGAATTGAACTGCCGTTTCACTTCTAATGCTGCCATACACGACCGAAGGAAGCACGAGGGCTGAGATACTGCCAGGTTGCCCAAGCCTAGACAAGGGCGGTCGAGATGCAGAGGTTGGGTTCGAACCACGAACCTTCCGACCAGTGAATTCGCACCCTAACCACTGAGCTATCTCGAGCTCCTGGGTCTGTTATAGGAAGATACTACTCAGACTCCAGAGTGACTATCGTAAGACCACCACCACCACTAAGCAAGGGAATTAACTGAAAATATCTGACAGAGGGAGAGAGGAGTGCGTGGCATGAATGCAGCTTCAAATTTACTTGTCTAGGTTTGGACAAACTGGCATTCTCTTGGACCTCTTTTTTTCCACCGGTTTCATGAAGACAATACGCCGATGTTGGCGTGATATATATATATATATATGCGTAATATGGTGTTACATCCATGTTCTCCGTCCTGATGCAACTCCCAGTCGTGAAAGTCCACGAGAGTAGCGCACCCGTGGAACAGCTGGGTAGCAATGGTGCGCGAGAGAAAGAAAACAGGGTCAGACTGGGAAACACCGAAATTTGTAAATACCGGTGAGATTCGGTCTTCCAAGGGGTGAGACCAACTCCATCCACCAGCGCATTTATCAGGAAGTGGTGCATCTGAGTGAGTGTCGTTCAACTAGAAACTATCGCGACTCACGGCAAAGCAAACTGCGTCAAACGGCCCGGAGCTAGGATGGACAATTCAATACGAATGGGTCTAAATCCACGAACGCCAGCCACAAAAACAATTCAAGCATGTAATTTGAACTCACAAGCAACTCCGATGGTTCCGAAACGTTGGAAATATAGGGAAGAGCGTTCAGATCCAGTTGGAGTCTGTACGATGATCCATCCTCACAAGCTACCACTGAATAGGTCGGTCGCGGCGGATAGAAAGCATATTTGGCTACAATGCGTGCCATGGTCCTGGCTTCGCTTCAAGATCAACCAGATACTCAGTATGAGTGGCCCGTGAACATCGTACGCATGGCATCAAGGGTTCCGTAAGGGTGCGTTCGACCAAGAAATCTAAAAGATAATGGTACTGCAAATGAAATAGAGCCTTCCTAGGCCACACTGATGTGAAACAACAGTCTGGCATGCACCGGGGTTCATTATTTATTACAGAAAGCAACAGGAAAGAGATCTGGAGTAAAGGTATGATGAGGGGGGAAAGTGGAGCGATGGAGGCAGAAAAAAGCAGGTTGTTCAGAGGTAGCGCCTTTTCGCAGCCACACCAGCGGAAGGAGGCACGAGGGCTGGGACACTACTAGTTTGCCCAAGCCTAGACAGGAGCAATCGGGATACTGAGGTTGGGTTCGAATCAAGGCCCTTCCGGTCCGTTAGATGGTACCTTAACCACTGAGCTACCCCGAGGGTTTGGAGCAGGAACAGTTAAGCAATCATCAACAAACCAAAGGAAAGCCCGGGCACAAAATACATAGCCCGCATATAATGTTATTCTATCGTATAATACACGACTCTTGACAATTGAAGCCCGATTTTCGAATGTTCAACCTTATCAATACCACCGGAGATACCGGTCTGAAATACGCTTCACATTGAACTCATGATGTGGAATAAAGCCGATATGGACAGCCGTTAATGACAGTGAGTGATTTAGAGCAAAGTAGCCGAGTTTTTGGAAAGCCGATATCTACTCGGTATCTGTGTAGCACCTGTAAGGTGAGAGTTTGGCTTCCGGCATCGTATCTGTTCGAAAGATCTAGCGACCAATTACAAGTTGTTTTCCTACATCTATGGACCCAGCTTCTATATTCGCTCCATTTACTTGGGAAGAGGGAGCGACGCCTGCAGAGGATAACATAGTAACCATGAAGCATGATCGTGGAGTTACAGGAAGGATAGGATACGAGTGACTGCCCTGATGTCGAAAAAAATCGTTCAGCTGTAACACCCTTCGGGCGCCTAGCTGCCATGCCACCTGAAGGAAGCACGAGGTGGCTTTTGTTCGAGCTGGCGAATTTAGACTATGTAAAACCAGGGACCATCTATGAGGTGACAGGCAGCAGCACTGCCATCACGATCATTGAGTTTCGAAGGCAACCTCATTGGCCAGAGATGTTTCGGGTTCACGTTGCTATTCGTTTAGAACCAGAGTTTAGTCAGTTCCTCCAGCAACACAACTGGTGAACCGTCGCCCAGCATACAGAATCTACATTCTGTACTTCATTTTGGTTAGAACACTTCTACGATAGGAGGCGAATCAGGTTTATCTAAAAAGATTACAACGTTGGCGGCCTCGCGCGAGGCTCAAAAGAAAGCTTAACTCAACTTCTGGACCATTCTGAGATGCTTTGGGCCACCGTTTGTGTGTATGCCTTAATATACCGATTTATTGCATCAAGAAAGCACATGCCATCTCACGTGACAGCACGGAATCTGTCAAATGATTAGTGGTGTGACATTAGACTTGCAATGAGAGTTAAATGAAAGATTTTCACCTTGTTGCACGTTGGGGTACCACAAAATTCTCGTGATATAAAAAATGAAGCCGGTTGCCGACAGGATTTCGCGCCCCACAAAGTGCCAACTAGCCATCCTAGGCACAATCATGTGTTAAGACGTCAAACACCTGTCCAATCACTCTTCTACTCGAACCGCTGTCTTCTCATGTGTGTACAGCAAAATAATGTTGCGTTATAGAGCACATGTCACGTGACGGTATGGAAATTGCCCACGGATTGAATTGAAACGGAAGGCATCGCATGTGGTTTGCTGCGAGATTATGGAGAACACACATGCACCTTTTTTCTTTCGCCTATTGCAGCTAACAAGAACACGTCTACCATGATAAAATAAACGCGTTTCATAAAGTGTTCGGATGCATTTTACTCAAACTTTGTCGTTATATTAACAAGAAATTGACGCAATGAGTCTGACTTACGGGTGCATTCTAGCATTCTAACTCCTTTAAATCATCATCATCATCATCATCATCATCATCATCATCATCATCATCATCATCATCATCATCATCATCATCATCATCATCATCATCATCATCATCATCATCATCATCATCATCATCATCATCATCATCATCATCATCATCATCATCATCATCATCATCATCATCATCATCATCATCATCATCATCATCATCATCATCATCATCATCATCATCATCATCATCATCATCATCATCATCATCATCATCATCATCATCATCATCATCATCATCATCATCATCATCGACAGCATAAAATCAGTGCTCAACACTGATGATTTGCTGCTTATTGTGAAGAAAAGGAGAAAAAAGGGACGGTACGGGACTTCGTGCCAGCTTACAACAATCATTGTGAGGTGTCTACACCTCCAAGCACTCATTCAGGCAATCTGGATAGAAACTGAGAATAAGAACGTCATTGACATCTATTGACAGCCATATAAGTGGTTAATTATCGAGGAATTCACTAGTTAACAAGTGGCAGACAACTTGTGCTGTCGTCCAAGTGCCATCAAGTCCCATGTAGTTTGCGACTCTGAGCGCCTGGGACGGGTGAGAAGGCAACTTGAACTGGAGAGACGATTGATGAGGGAAACTTGTCATTCGTATTTCGATTTCGCAAAGTACTGTCGAAAAGTCAAAATCCCATCCACGCACGACCCCGTCGAAAACCTGATTGCTCCCCCTGTGTGTCGTTTGCGTATTGGCACCAAAAATGCCACAAATAAGCGACTCGGATTCTACGCTGATCAAGTCATCTATGATTGCAACACGTCGATCGATAATGCTTCTTCTATAGATGCAGATAATATTGACAGTTCCACAAGTGATGAGAACTTTCTCAGAGTTCGAGATGTTTCGCAACAAAAACAGGAGCTGAGTAGTCAGTAGTAGAAACTCATTCGGTCTTGGGTTTTCGTTACCGTTGCGGCTGGCTTTGAGCTCGAGATAGCTCAGCAGCTGAGGAGCGAACTTGCTGATCAGAACATTTGTGGTTCGAACCCAACCCAGGCATCTCAGTTGTTCCTGTCTAGGCTAAGGAAACCTGGCAGCGTATCAACCTTCGTGTGGCATGGCACGGAAGGGTGTTACAGTTGAACGATTAGTTGTCTTGCGATTGATGTCTCCAAGTAAATGGGCACGAGCGCTTGTGCTTGACAGGGAACAGGCGATGTTCAGCCCACAACTGAAGAGGTCACTCCCCAATTGACTCCAAATATACTATAAAACTGTGCTCCTTCCAGGTTTAGTGGCTAAATTTGACCGTTCGCATCGCCCGCCTGAATGATTACATGCGTTCTCCTTGTTGGCCAAAGTAGCCATGGTAGATTTCGATAAAACCCAGCTTTAGAAGTGTAGTCTGTCGAGAGGTATGCTGACAAATAGGCACTGTCAACCGCATCATTATCATCATCATCATCGACAGCATAACATCAATGGCTAACACAAATGCTCCGCTGCCGCAGCATGGTACGTGGTAACATGTACCTGAGCTGGGACACTGCCATAGCCCCCAGACCTAGAAAGAGGACAATTAGGGCCTCAACCAAAATCTTCGGCTCAAAAGCCTGACCGCAAGACAGTAGTGTTTGGCGGAAAATGCATGTGTATTACCCTTTTCACAGAATAAGTCGTCACACATGTTCCAATCGTAAACCCGAAAGGACCTGGAAACTGTTCGTCAGACCTTTAGCCATAGAGAAACCTGGTATGAGAGGCTCTGCGAGTTTCGCAAGTGCATGCCCGAGTACAGCTCAGTGGGTCACGGAGGGACACAAACTGTCGCACCAGGATAAGGTCAAGTCTCTGTGATGGACCGCATTGACCTGTACTGAGAATAGTACACAGCAAAGACGGCTACTGACTGGAATCCAGCCCAGTAAGGTACCTTCAGACATGTGGCTGAGTGCAATTCCAACGCACTTGCACCAGGATCACCAGACACCCGAAAAGTAAAATATGAGGCATCCGAGCTCATCCCAAGAGGCTTGAGGTGAATGACCGAAGTGAGGTCTTGCATGCGTGTTTCGAACAAGTTTCCACCACTGGTTTACTGCTGTGCATGACTACCATGACCATTATGACTTGTGTTCTTAGACGCCAGGTCCTGCTTCGTTCATCTGATTATAAATGGTACGTTGTATGAGCCCGGGGGCCAGAAGCCTCAGCGGTTAGAGCACAAATTTACTGACTGGAAGGTCCGGGGTTCGAACCCGACCTCTGAATCTCTACTTCTCGTCTCATCATCATCATTGTCAGCTGTAAGAGCCGTGTACTTGTCGCACAGTGGTTGTGGCTGCCACAGTTTCGTTCACCGATGATTTGGGGAGGTGAGTTAGGTAGCTGCGCATTGAAGTAGGAGCTGATAAATTGGTGCGTAAAAACACCACTGTCAATGGATTGTTAGGTGAGTGGGGGTTAGGAAGGGAGCTATGCATTGAAGGCAATAGCTTGGATGCATGAGCACCATTGAGGGCGCGACTGGGCCATGTCTGACAATGTCTCCAACCATTGATGTGGTCCGTCTCGGGGTCCCCATCCAGGAAGACGGCAATGACCAGCGCAGCTGAGTTTGCTGGTAATGGCTTTTATACTTCGCTGCCAAGTCATTGTTTGACCGCCTCTGGCTCGTTTCCACCCTTCACGTGGTTGTGCGAAAAGAACCCTTCGAGGAAGTCGGTCGACTGGCATGCGCAGCACGTGGCCAAGCCAGCGCAACCTATGCAGTGTGATCAGTTCATCTATCGAGGGTGAGTTATTTCTCCCGAATACCATTCGACGTACTTCAGCATTGCTGATCCGGTGTTCCCACCAGATTCGGGCAATGCTCCGAAGACATCGATGGTCAAACACTGAAAGTCTTTTGACGTCCTCGGCGCGCAGCGGCCAGGTTTCTGATCCGTATAGTAATACGGAGCGCACCGCAGCATTATAAACTCGACCCTTGACGGATAAGCTGATGTCACGCCTACGCCAAAGGTGACGCAGGTTCACAAAAGCAGCTCGGGCCTTCCCAATTCGGATGAAAATATCATCTTTCGCGAGACCACCGGGACTGATACAGCTGCCCAGGTAAACAAATTTGTATACTACCTCGATCGGTTCACCTACAAGCATGAGGCTAGAGTTCGGGCCCATCCAGTCTTGCAGTAGCACTTTAAACTTTGCAGGTGTGAAGCGCATGCCGAACCGTGAGGCGGAATAAGTTAGATTATTTAATATGGTTTGCATTACCACGGCGTCAGATCCAAGAAGAGCTATGTCGTCTGCATACTCCATATCTGTGAGCGGACGCTCCGGGAGCACTTCGACCACACAGGCATTGAAGGCTGATAGTGAGTCTTCCATGGGCAACCTGGCAGTATCCCAGCCCTCATGCTTCCTTCGGGTGGCATGGCGGTTAGGGACCCGAAAGGTGCTGCAAATGAACGATTACTTTATTAGTTATTATTCTGTATGAGCCCAGACAAGAACCTTCGGATGCAAAGCGATTGCCAACAGGTTAGAAGTGATCGTTAAGGTCACTTGGGTCAACAAAATGACGTTTATACTGTTCTGAAAACCAATCAGGAATGTTAAAGTTGAAAAAATCTAAATTTGATGTTCAGATATCACGCGTCTATGGGTGTGGTATACGAAGGTCTAAATACAGCAGCGATCTGGAGAACGCGTCTATCAAACAAATGAGGTGTTAAGGTAGGGTCAAGTAGTTTAACCGCACGTTAAGATTTGATACTTTTTAAGGCGCGATATATCACAGACTAGTACATGTGGTAGATAATTCAAGTCAAGCAGAAAGGGGATTTTCAGTGTAAAAGTTGTAAAATGCAGTGGAGTCCAGGTAGTATGTTAGAATTCTGAAGATAGGAAAAGGGCTCACAGAAATGCAATGCGACTCGTACACTTCATGCAGCTAAGAGTCGCCAGTTCATGAAAAAAGTACTATTACTGAGACATGGGTGTCATGCAAACCATTAACTCGTAATTCTCACTACATTTTCAGCTCATGTACTACCGTCATTAGGCTATTAAAGCGTACATTACGCCATTCTATTCCGTCTTCCTTCTAATCTCGACTGGAACCACTCAACTCAAGCAACAATGGGGTCAAGTGGATAAGCACAGTATGACGAGGAATTAAAGTAGTGAGGGACGAATTGGCTCAGTGACATGACAGCTAGGTACCGAAAGGATCGTTCAGCTGTAGCATCCTTTCGGTGCGAGACGGCCCAGGTGGTTAGAGCGCGAGCGTACTGATCGGAAGGTCCGTGGTTCGAACCCCACCTTTGCCTCTCGACTTCCCCTGTTTAGGCTTGGGCAACCTGGCAGTATCCGAGCCCTCGTGCAGCCTTCAAGTGGCATGGCAGTTAGGCACCGAAAGGGTGCTACAGCTGAACGATTATCTTTTGTTATTGTTATTCCTCTGCGCGGAATAAGATAGAAAGTCATTCCTGAACAACCCGAGGAATACGGTGTTGGAGCAGCGAATCCAGTTATGAGGTCAAATGTACCACTGTATCTCAAGATGCGCGGGACGTTTAGGGTCGAAGAGCAAAAAATGTCAGTAGCCGAAATTGGGTGAAAAAACTAAATATGAAAGGGTTTCCCAGGTTTATTGAAATATTTTTCGGGTAGCTGACCATGGATAACCTGGTTCCGTCACAAACAGACTGCACCTTATTGTGCCTACTTACGCTCCAACGAACCATAGCTCTAAACCTGCCAAAGACAGTTTCTATGATACCACAGATGCTGTTTTAAAACGAGCTAAAAGCTCGGACATCGCTGAGGTTGCTGGTGATATGAACGCTCAGGTAGGTAGGCGAAGCGCCACTGAGGCCCAAACGGGTGGTCGTCTTGGGTCGGATACGAGACGCATGGACAATGGACAGCACCAGGTCCAGATGTGTGCTGATCACAGACTGTTTCTTTGCAGTACCCATTTCAGGAACAGCGTAAATCGTTTGGAAACTTAGTGTTCTCCAACCAACTAGTCCCAAATACAAGTGGACCATATTGTCATCGGTTACCAGTAATGACGGTCGGTTACTACCTGCTGCTCCTTCTGGAATACCGACGTGGACTTCGACCAAGCATTTGTCCGCTACTGCCTTTCATTGCGCTTTTCAGGTCTACGGAGAACGCGCATACCTCGCTAGGCCTTTGAGAAGTTATCAAACCCACAAATCAAACGAACCTATCAGAACCGGCTCGTCGATCGTCCGCCGAATGGTCCGATATCGGATAATGACCACTGGGAAAAGGCATTCAAAGTGCTACCCAAAGTCGGAACTTCCGTTGGAAGGGCAACTTAGCCAACCATATCCTTCAAAAATTGGATCTCCGATGGACCCATGATTTTGCTAGAGCCCGGCGATAGGTTCATCCTGGCCTCAAACAACTAAACCAGACGCCAGGCGAAACTAAGTTTCCGTACAGACTGCGAAGTCTGTTCAACCGAAACGGCTGAAAAAATGGAAGGAGCGAAAAATTCTGGGAACGTCCGCATGCTGTTCGAATTGATTCGTTCGACTGGTCCTCAAAAACCTCTTGTCAACGTGACCATCAAAAAGTAAAATGGCAAAGAACTTTTGGACAGCTAGACACAATACTTCGAACAATTTAGTCGGCTACCTGCTAAATCCAATCCGGAGCGTTGGTCTTCAATAGAAAGGTGAGTTGCGAATATGAATCTCTGTTCAGCTCCAGAAATGTTTGAGTACGTCCTCCTCCTCAGGCGCCACCGTGCTTCTGGTCCTGATGATCCTTCAATCGCCCTTTTCAGGAGGAGGCGAAGAGATCCTTAGCCAGTGCCTATCCAGCCTATTTGTGTATATCTGGGAGGAATAACCGTCCCAGGCAACTAGGCTGAGTCGATAATGGTACCCATCTTCAAAAAGGGCACTCAAAGTGAATTAGTAACCAAAAAGGCGTCAGTGTGACTCTCTTGTAAGAAGGCTCCCAGCGTCACCGTTTATTTGACGTCTTACGGCAGCACGTGATACCCTGACTCGTAAACATCAAGCGGGGTTTCGACCGGGTAGAGGATGCGCTGACCACATCTCCACACTTCGTTAGGTGTTAGAGCAACGCAACATGTATAAACGACCCACAATCTTGGTGTTCCTTGAATCCAAGAGTGCGCTCGGCTCTGTCGACTTGTCAGTGCTGTTAACAGCACTTGCTTAACAGGGTACGGGACGAATTTACTGACCGGAAGGTCCGTGGTTCGAACCCGACCTCTGCCTCTCGACTTCCCTTGTCTAGGCTTGGGCAACCTGGTAGTATCCGAGCCCTCGCGCAACCTTCTGGTGTCATGGCAGTTAGGCACCGAAAGAGCGCTACAGCTGAACGGTTTTTTAAACGGGGTACGCCCCAGAAGTTTACAAACAATCCGGTCCCTATGTTCACATACTTCTGGAGTGAGGGTGCATTCTGAACCCTCCAAAGGCCTCCCTACAAAAATGATGACCGACAATGATATCCATTCTCATCCTTCTTGCTCACATTCATCAATGATGAAGGAGTAAGGCGAACGCCGGAAGGTCTTCAAAGCCCCCATGTTCGAATCGTTGCTGGTAAGAACCTTGTCGATCTGGAATACACAGACAAAACCCTCCTCATCTTTGAAGATGGTGGCGAAACGCAAGCCCTGTAGGATAAACTAACCACAACCATATCATCCTTGCATTTATCTTGCACCTTAGAAGTTCAAAGTCGTCCTTCAGAAGATACACTCTCTGAAAATGCCCCTTACAGTTCGAGGAGAAGCACTAGAGGTTTGGGGAAAATTTTACATACGTCGGCAGTTTTATTAGCTCGGAAGGGAGCGTGTCTCATGAACCCAGTGCAAAGGCCAGAACCACGTTTGCATAGTTGCCTCGCTTGTGGCTTCAAAAAGGTGTATCATTGGGTCTTAAGGGTCACGTGTACCAGGTTACAGTAAGGGCTGTGTTGTTTTATGGGTGCGAGATGGCCTCTGCGGACAGAGTATTTGATCACCAATGCCTCAGATGCGTGGCTGGTTTTGGATGGCGTCAGCGTTAGTAACGGGGTGATTAGGAAACGGGTATTTAGTTGTGCTGCAGGTACTTCAATCGGGGAAAACATCCAGGACAACCGAATACGATGGCTCGGTCACGTGCTACGCATGCCGAAACACCATCTCCCGAAACAAGTGTTGTTTTCCGGACCTCCGTTAGACTGGCGCAAACCGCGTGAAAGAGATCACGAAGAGTTTGGGTGTTGTTGGTGTTGTACGCCTTCCAGGATGGGGTCCCCGTGACCCCGCCTGTGCTTGGCTAGAGACGTTGCAAGAAGTGGCGGCTAATCGATATCAGTGGCGTTCGTGCTGTCAGTTTCTTTCCAGATTGTCTGATTGAGAGGTCGGAGGTGTAGGCGCCTCAGAATGGTTGATATAGGCCAGCACTAGGTTCCCTCCCTCATTATAACGAACCTTACGGTTGTACGGCAGTGAAGCATCAGTGTCAACACTGATGTTGCTGTCTTTGATGATGATGATCTCCGGCAACCACCACGATATCTGAACTTTCAGCTCACATCAACAGGACATTCATGGCGTCGTAAAACCTGTCGAGATGGCTTAGTTGTTGGGGCGCGGATTTACTGACCCGAAGGTTCGTGGTTCGAACCCAACCTCTGCATCTCGACTTCTCTGTCTAGGCTTGGACAACCTGGCAGTATTCCAGCCCTCGTGCTTCCTTCGGGTGGCATGGCAGTTGGGCACCGTAAGGGTGCTACACCTAAACGATTTCTAAACGAAAATCTGCCTTCGACGTCGACGGATCTAAAGTCAGTTGGGGCGTAAGCAGGCACGATAAACAGACATCGATAAACTTTCTACTTGTGAGACTCCTCCATAGACGTTGCCAGACGAACCGCACTGAGACGACTATCAACTCAAGCGAGGATAATTCTGCCCGGTGACTTAGGACGATACCAACCCCTGCATCCCACCGTGGCAGCCTCTGGATCACCAAAGGTGCGTAGCAGGAAGCGAGTGGAGACTGATGGGGAGATTAGCTCAACCACTGTGCTTGCATCCTGAATCCTTGTTTCTGAGACACAGCACACATCAATGCCAAGCAAGTCCAGTGTGAGAACAAGAACAGCTTGCTGCTCTGCTTGTATGTGATTTCGAACATTGAAGGCGGCCAGATGGACTGGGCGTCGAGGCTTGATTTCGAGATACCTCAGGATGTCGGCGCATTGTGACGAGATGTTATACGCAAAACCGATGCAAGACGAACGGAGCCATCAGTACCAAGTTCTGGGTCTACGAAGAGTTATTGATGAGGTGGGGAGAAGGGGAAGAAGTATGTGAAAGAGAAAGAAAAGAGACCTCAGCAGTAGCCTGTCTTCGCTTACCCGCCCTGCTGAAGGCAGCGAGTAAGGCGACCCGGCTGATGGCATCATTCGAAGGTCGATGTGGCATGAGTTTATTGTTAGACGTAGGTATCGTGGTCCTATCGGTCCTATCAGAGATCCAGTGTTTGAATGAGGTTGGCTGGGTTGTACCGCAAACAGACGTTCCGACCTTGGGTAGCGCTTTGGATATCTTTTCCCAGAGGCCGTTTATATCCGACACCGTACCGTCCGGCAGGCATTCGAGGAGCTGGTTTTGATAGATTCGTTTGACTTCTGGATCCACTAGCTTCTCAATGGCTAAGCGAGGTGTGCGCGTTTTGCGTACACCTGAAAAGCGCAATGAAAAGCAGCAGCGTACAAGTGCATGGTCGGAGTCCACGCTGGTGTTCCAGAAGGAGCGGAAAGCGGTGATCGACCCTCGCCACCGATAACTCACGGCGATGTGGTCTATTTGGGTTCGTCGCTGGTTTGTTGGTGGGCACCACGTTGTCAAGCGATTTCCGCTGTTTCGGAAATTCGTACTGCAGAGGAACAGTCTGTGATCGGCACACATCTGAAGCGGTCTCCGTTGTCCGTGCGTCTCGTGTCCAAACCAAGACGACCACCCAATCGGGCCTCAGCAGCGCGTCTACCTACCTGGGCGTTTATATCACCAGCAACCACAACGATATCTGAGGTTTTAACCTGCTGTAGAAGGGCACCTAGAGCGTCATAGAAACTGTCCTTGGCAGATTCAGAGCTACAGTCAGTTGGGGCGTAAGCAGACACAATAAACAAGGTGCGATGGACCTCACTTCCTCTAGATTCTCTCACAGATGTTGCCAAACGAACCGCACAGAGGCGACTATCAACGGGTATCAATCAAGCAGAGACGCTTCCGCTCGTTCGCTCAATACAATACCCACCGCAGCATATCCAGCTGCAGCGGCCTCTGCATCACCAGATGTGTGCGCAGCCGGAACCTGGAAGAGAGCGAGGGGCAGTCAGTTCGATCACGGTACTTGCGTCCTGCGTCCTTGTTTCTGACAGACAACATACATCAATGCTGAGGGAATCCAGCGTACGAGCAAGAGCCATCTGTTGACCTGCTTGCTTCAGTGAACGAACATTAAAGGTGGCTAAGTAGACAGGCTTTCGGGGTTTGAAAACAGACTTCGAAGTGTTTAGGGATGTAGCTGAACTCGGACGTACAGAATCTGCAGCTAAGTGTGATGCAGGGCGGGCAAACCGATCAGTCCTAGAGCTGGGACCTGCGAAGTATTAAAATTGGGGCGGGGGAGGGTGGAAGACGGAAAACGTGAAAGTGTAAGAAGGGAGGCATCAGCAGTAGCATGTTTTCGCTTACCCGCCCTGCTGTATGCAGCAAGTAAGGCGACCCGGCTGATGGCACCACGCGACGGCCGATGTGGCATGAAAGTACTGTTATTTGTGAATGTCACGGTTGTACGTGGGCTGAGATATTGTCAGGGCGCCCAGACCTAAACAGGAGGACGAATAAGGTCTTCAACCAAAGACTTTGGCTCAAAAGCCTAACCGCAAGGCAGCGGTGTTTGGCGGGAAATGCGAATGGATTGCGATTTCTACGGAACAAGTCGCCACACATGTTCCAACCCCCAACCTGGAAGAACAGGAGACTGCGTTTGTCAGACCTCTAGCTACTGACCAATCTGGTATGAAACACTGTGAGTGTCGCGGGGACACCCCCCAAGATGGTTCAATGGGTCGCTGAGGTGCGGAAACCGTTAAGGTTCGTTAAGGTCACGTTAAGGTCCAGTCTCTTCGTGACGTCCACCGAAACCCCAGAAGCGTTGCTGGCGTCAGATGGCGTCAACGGGTTAGTAACGAGGTGATTAGAAAATGGGTAGCTGGTTGTGTATCAGGTACTTCAATCGCGGGAAACATCCAGCACCATCGACTGGGATGGCTCGGTAAAACACCGTCTATCCAGACGAATGTTGTCCTCTGTACTCCCTTCAGAATGGCGCAAGCCGCGTGGTTCACAACGTGTCACTTGGTAGAAGGGTGTGAAACAGACAAGAGTGTAAGCGTTGTTAGTACAGTCCGCATTCCAGGGTGGAGTCCCCGTGATCCCTCCTGCGGTTGGCTGGGGACATACAAGAAATGGCAGCTGAACGATGTTAGTGGCGTTCGTGCTGTTAGTTTCTTTCTACATTGAGCAACTGCAGGTGTAGGCACTTCAGAATGTTGGCGATAGGTCAGCACAAAGTCCTCTCCCTTACGCATTTTCCCCCTCATTTTCACTCCAAGATTCTAAATACAATTAGAGAAACTTTGGTTGCAAGGCAGTGAAGCATCAAGGTCAGCATTGATGTTGCCGTCTCTGGTGATGATGATGACCTGGAAAGGTGTAGGTCAGTTACGTGCATCAAAAAGAGGACGTTGGAGAATAGCGCTATGTGGTGGGAGTGATGAAACGGACGGCTGATTAGGCTTCTCAGTATCGAAGGTAACATTCTGGCCCTTGAGTTCTAACCCATTTCAGAAGGCCTTGCACAAACCGCTCTGCAAGCAGTGGATCGAAGTATCAGATACTGAAGTTATGCTTGTCACTTTTCAACAACAGGGGATTTTCCTAGCGGCAAAACATCACTAGAATAGACCAGTTACTGGTTTAGTGTCAGTGCATAATCAAAGTAACGTAATTTGTCGATTTACAGAGCAGGAAACCGGAAATGGTGATGAGCAAAACACTATCCTTAGCAGATATGAGTTTTGTTGTAGTTGGCATAGCATCGTAACCTTGAGTGAATATATCACCTAACGGGCACAACAACCTACGTTATGCGACAAGGAGATTGGTCAGTTTAGCCTTCAAAACATCTGTAATGTGGATGTGATCACAGTGATCAAGTAGTCACGACCGAGTGTCACTTATGTAGTATGCACGCTATGGAAGCACCAGGGGACAGTGATTCTCCGGAGGCAGGTATGCACGACAATTTCTGTGGATGGAAAACAGAAAGAAAGCTCATGAGCCGAAGCCCAGTAAGCAAGGTTGTACATCACCAATACTTACATATAAAGCAATCAAACTGGGAGACACCGTATACTACACTTAGTCACCCGCAAGCGACACTTCTATCCACTATTACTCAGCTATTTACACACAGAAGGCAATCCCTGACAATACACCACGTGAGCGAAAGCAAATGATGGTTTCCTAACCGTAAGTAACACTACGTCCTTGTCACCACCATAGTTGGAATACTGAATCAATAGGAACAAAGTAATAGTGATGACGATTCAGCTGCAACACCCTTTCGGTGTCTATCTGCCATGCCTACCGAAGGAAGCATGAGGGCTGGGATACTGTCAGGTTGCCCAACCCTAGACAGGGGAAGTCGAGATGCAGAGGTTGGGTTCGAACCGCGAACCTTCCGATCAGTAAATTCGCGCTCTAATCACTGAACCATCTCGAGCTCATGATCTCGGTCTACTTAATTGCGATCGCTTGTTAAACTAGTATAAGAACAATGAGTCGACCTCATAGAAATTTTAGGCAGAATTCCACACCGATACTGCCTTAACGCTCGCAGTTAGGTACTGCTACGGCCCAGAGCCTATCCCGCACAAGGCTGACCAAAAGTTCGAGCCGCTTGCAGGTCAGGCACTAAGCCGAGCTCTGATTGGTAGAAAGTTTGGACGCAACAGCCAACCACGCGCCAGTATTAGGAGAATGCCGGTTTCCAGTGGCACATCCAGAAGGCGCCAGAATTTTCAGAATCTGGTCACGGCTTACACTTTATATAAGACGCTCTGAACAAGTGTACAACGACGGTGACGAGCCCTGTCACCAAGTTCCCAGTCTCCGCGATCCAGTCCACCACCTCCGGGATTCTGATGATCCTTCCACTTGGGTGAAGCGCCTATCAAAACAGTCGTGCCTTTCTACTTGCCGCTTCCTGTCTAGTCCTTCCTGAACGGCGGTCAAGTCTTCTTGAGCTTTCCTTGTTTCCTCTCCTAGGTCCCTCGGAGTCAAGCTTGCCGTCGGCCACAACCCAATTTCCTGAGCACCTGGAAAGCGCGGATGTCGATCGCATATCAACACGAAAGGGGACTTGCCTATGTTTGGCTAAATCGACGCACGGCGTGCTGACAAAACCACCGGCAAGTTCACGTCCCGGGCACTTCTTTTGTCCGGCAGCCTCTCCATAATCGTTCGGTTATTACGTTCGGTTGGGCCGTTTGTTTGCTGGTGGTAGGGCGCCGTACTTATCCGGCTGATGCCCAGCTTCTTCAAGCAACTTCTTAACTCTTTGCTCTCAAAGCAAAGCACCTTATCCGTTAAGATCATTTTGGCATCAAATAACTGGCCATGATGTCGTGCATTACCAGCCCACAGGTCTCCGTCGTCTGTTCATTTGGTACGGCTGCTGCCTCGACCCACCTCGACAGGTGTTCTGTTACTATTACCGTACACTACTACTACTACTACTACTAATAATAATAATAATTCCCGCCGGTTGTCAACGGAAAGGGCCCATGACATCAGCAGACCAAGACTTGCAGATCTCTGATAGAGGGATGGGTTCCATTTGGTGAGTGGCCTCTGCCGTATTCTCTTTCATCGGTTGGCACCGCTTACCGGTCACACACAATCCACTATCTCACATCTCATCCCGGGGCAGTAAATCCTCTGCCGAAGTAACCCGCATGTCTTGGTGTAACCTGTATGTGCCATCTCCTGGCAATCGACTATCAGCTTTTGTCTCAAGGAGCAGGGTATCACGGGCGGCGCAACATCTAACTAGGTGGCATTCCAGGATATGCCAGCTTCGACCAGACCCAGCTTATCGAACATCGACCCAGCTCTGAAACATCTCCAGTTCTTTGCCCCTCTCAATGTCCTCAATATTCCTTCCATCCAAAAAGGCGGCTGCAACTCCCTAATACAGAATCCTGCCATTTGCACCAACCTTCCGGGCTCCAGTTCGACGACGATGCTATTTGCGCCAAGCATGATCTTGTTGGCTTCGTCTTCAGCCTCTGGTCCTGACAGCCAATCAGCTAAAGGGTTCTTCTTCCTCTTCATGCGCCAGGTTGTAGTGTCGTGCGCTTGCAGCCAGCGTGCCCAGCGCGCAAACCTTTCGTGAGGATCTTGGAAGCCTTGATCCTCTCCAGGGGCTTATGATGGGTCTCGACGTGAAGCCTTTGTCCCAGCAAGTTTGATCCCCACTTATCCAGTACCCAGACGACTGTCAAACATTCTTCTCAATAGTTGGGTACTTCTGCTCACATTTGGGCAGAAAGTGATTGGCGTGTTCGATGACCACATTCCTCTGCCCTACGACTGCACCGATACCGCGGTCACCAGCGTCCTTTGCAACAGTAAGCATCTCCCCGATCTTGGGCAGTTAGAGGGGCCGTTTTTGCTCCAGCATCTTACTTCGACACGTGCAAAGACCTCATGCACTCTTTGGCCCATTCAAACGTCCAATTGTGATGCTTCAAGTCGTACACTGGGGCAGCAACCGCGTCGAACTTCTTGAAATATTCGGAACTTTGACAGTTTTTCTGGAAGTGGGCTCACTTCTCCGTGACCTATTTTATGTCCTAGCAGTGTCACTGAACGTTGAGCGACTTGTGTCTTGGCTTTATTTGTCCAAAAGCAGGCCTCCCTAATGCGCTTTTATACGGATTTCAAGTGAACTGCACGCTATGATTCCGAAGTGCTATACACGACGAAGTCTCCGTATACGGCGACACTATGTAGTCCCTCTATTAAACGAGGTATCAGGCGCTTGATTATGAACGGTGCCCCGAACAAACCAAACTGCATTCACCTAAATTGATAGTCGGTGTCTTCAACCGTGAATGTCGTTTGCTCCTGGTTCGCTGACAGCTAGTTGCCAGTATACGGGGCGTACGTCGAACACTATGAAATATCGGGAGTGCTGGAGCAAATCGAAGATCTCCGCAACCGAAGAGACAGCTACAAAGCAATTTATGGTAGGTTCCACCGTGAATCCACGGAAAATCGGGTATTTCTTGTTCGCCCTGTTTTCAGGCACAACCGAGGAGTTTGGGGCATCACTGTCCTCCTCGAATATCCTTTGGACATGTTTATGGACCATTGCTCACAGATATAAGGGTCCGTATGGTCGAAAACGTTTGGACGAGTGGAGGATTTCAATCCACGAACAAAAGCCAAGCAGATCTTAATCTCATTGGACAGTTCGGAGTATTCTTTGACCATAGACTGACGGCACATTACAAGAATGAAGCTTCCGGACATGCAGTTTGCGCTCGGCAGTGCTTGGTTAACATTTAAACTCGGCTGAGCCATACGTCATTAGTTTGTCTCACTTTAGGACAACCATAGATTCATTAATCTCGAAAAAATCCACTCTTTAAACTGTTTGTTATATGTCTGGGCTGATTAGGAACTCGTACCGCACCAACATATGGCCTGGATACATTGATTGCATTGACGATCCGGTTTTCACTATATATCCACCCAATATCTCCACGGCTACTACGCACGGTCTCAATTCAGCTTCTTTCCTTCTCTGCCGCAGTGACACCCCGGCTCCTGTATAAGTGAAACACAGCTTCCTTTTCCCGTCTATCTTGATAACGGTCTGTATCATAGCCTTCGTCAAAACACTAATCGAAGCCCACTTGGGAAAGAGGAGTAACCCAAAGAGTTATTATCTATAAGTGGTCTGGTACGGCGAACTTGACCCTTACAGTGTCGAGGCATGTCACATTTGTAGCACAGGCCCGTTTGAGTGTGTCTCCGCGATTCTCTCTTTATGGCTGCAAGCTGTGTGATCAGTTGGTTCACTCTAGTCTTCAGGTCCTCTACTGGTAAGTCCTCAATCCTCTGCGACTGCAATATGGCCAGTAGCGCCTCGGCCAATTCCCGAGCAAAATGCACCAGCTCCTGCACGCCAACTCTCTAGCTAACAACAACTGGGCACAAAGTGCGGGCTACACACCTTTGACGAAGCGGTCAGATAGTAACTGCTGGCGAGGCACTGCGTCCAGTCCTGGGAAGGCAAGATTCAACCACCACTGCAGCTTTGCAACGAACACGGTTAAGTCGCATCCCGGCCCTATCCTAGCCGCCTTAAACCGCCTAATATCCTCCTGGCGTTTGGCCGGTGAGTCAAAAATCCGCTGCAAGAGCTTCTTTTGCGTCTGCTCGGTCTATCTTCTGAGGGCCCCTTCTGGCCGCATCCGGGACTATCCTTGTCTGATCTCTGAGGGGTGTATTCAAAGCCGCCAAATAATCTCTGTCTGCCTCCAGTACAGCCATCTCCGCAACGTCCTCAGTGCCCTCCATGGAGGTTTGCACATCCATATCCTCAAAAGGTTGTGGCCACAGGATTTTCATCCGCATCCTGGCCACGGTACCAAATGAAAAGAGAAAGCCCTTAACTGCGGGGTCGTCTGTTAACAAACACCAACTAGGCAATTCCAAGCTGTTGGACACGAAACTAAGTGTCTCTCACACAACTTTTAACAACTGAAATCTCTCAAGCTTCTTCTTGACCTTTCATGTATATTCATTGACGTACACAACCAAGAACGGGCACTGCAAAGTAAATCCACAAGCTCCGCAATAAATCCTACCTTTCATTAACAACGGAAGCTCCAACACGACTACAGACTACTCGCATGCTTCATCAGCGGTGTACGTCGTTACAAAACGAATTAACCGCTTTCTCGGTAGATTCAGCTTATTGATCAAATTCAGGCCCATGAAAGTGACTTTGGGGAGCGATGTCGGGTAACACATAACCTGTGCTACGAGCCATCGAAGCGTACGTAGCAGACAACACCGCCAGTTAATTTCAATTCACCACAAGAAGTCTTGCGGGCACAAAGTTCCGCCGGTTTCACGTGCGGCCTACCAATTAGTTTCCACGTTAGTTCGCCGAGCAGCGTGATGTTGAAGCCCGCAGCAAACAGCAAACGAACTGGGTTTTGGTTGATACGGACAGTCAAAAACTTTCGACGGCAAGCAAACCAACTTTGAATATTGTCATCACCGAATTGTACCGCAATTCGTGAGGCGCGCGGTGGCGTACGGGTGGCTGCAGCCTATGAACTCGGCAACTCTTCATCGTGACAAGGACGGTTTCGCCTGGAACAGTTACGACTGGCAAAAACTAAACACAGGACATTCATCATAATGCCAGTAACTTGTCGGAGGCTCGCTCTGTTTTCATAAGATGGTTTCTGGGGTACTGGAATTGATTGCGTGTGCACAGCAGCTTGAAGTAACAAATGACTGGCCGATTATAGCCGTCTTGCCTTAGGTTGATGAGGAGTTTACCTCAGGTGGTGGGGCCCTGCAATGTCATTTCAGCATTCCGTTCACTTTTGTGAAGCAGCCGGGTTCTAGTGTCAGCATCCTGGGATAACCGGAGACAGGATACAAAAATGAGGCAGTTCAACGTGTTCTCCGTCATTCAGCTGAGCCTAAAGCGCTCGCATTCCTGGCTGACGACACCGGCGAACGTAATGAAATCTTCTTCAACTTTTTATCAGCCGAGGCACTGGTATTGGATATTAAACAGTAATGTTTGATCTCCAAATATCTGGAACAGTGTTCTGACGGTTTAATCAAAGCTGAGGCCGCAGGGCATCTTGGAAAGAATGAAGTGCGTGTACCGTTCATGCTTCGGTGTACCGAGTTTTTGCAGCAGTCATCTGATTTTCCATCCGTCACCAAACGTGAAAAAATCAGCCTTGAACATGTCGTCGTACCGCTTGAACCAGCAATTAAACGTGTGACCAGAAAGGATGTTGAATGTGAACTCCATGATTGAAGCGGCGGTTGCACCAGTTGAGAAAACAAGACCCACTAGTACTGACTGCTACCATCTGGATATGCAGTAGCTGAGCCAGTGATTCAATGAGCTTTAATTTTGCTTTTCTAAACTGTTTTTGTTGCTGCTGCAGTAGTTCTCGGAGCCGATGAAACTCGACTGATATTGTGGGTTTCCTTTTTCTAATTGTAACTGTGACAGCGGGGACATGGTAAGAAGCATTTCAAGCGCAAAGTGCACGCTTTCCTTAGGCATGTTTTTCTCATTTTCAGTAGTCGCTGCGAAGAATAGCCTTTCACCGACGGTTGTCTACGTTCCATATAGAACGCAGTTAAAGGCACTGTTAGCCACTTTTCATGCCAGCCCTTGCTGTTGCAAGCGGACTGCTATGCGCCGAGGAATTAAAGTACAGTCCTACACGTTTTTTTCACTTGTGCCTCTTAGGCGAACGACAGCCGCTGAACGACAAGAACAAACCCGACACGGGAAACTTGAGCGAAAGCCTCGATCCTATGTATCAATCCGTGAATCCGTGATGATCACAGGTTGCCTGGGCGCCTGGTGTACTCTCATTCACGACAATGTGGAAGACGAGCATTTTACTCCTAAACGTAAACCACTTAGCTTGTTTTGGGGGACGTTAGGTGATTGCTACTCATGAATAACTTTCGTTGAGAATAAGCGACAAAAAGGCAGGTGATTAAAACTTCATTTGGCTGCGACATCACGTTCAATTATTGACACATGCGCCTCTCATAACCTCTGTGCATATAGATTTCTGGCACTCTGTGCCAAACTCGACTCCCGTGGCTCGTATGGCCACTGGCGCTCAGTAGGTTTCCTCCTCAATATCTAACCAGCAAACAAATTCCATCAAGTTTGTGAACAATTGTGCCGCTCCGATCTACGATTCACTGGCCGTATATCCGTCAAAAGTGGAGTGTTTTCGCACACTCAATAATGGCTAATCCTAATGACGAGCATTAATCATCCGGAGAAGGCCAGTGATCGCTCGGAAGAACAGAGGTGCAATCCTCGAAGCCTCGAAAATGCCATACAGGAGTTGGCCCGGCATGCTTATTAGCCCACGCCGGAAGATGAAACACACTTCCTATCATTATGGCCCGGAGGAATTCTTGTTGGCGATGGCTACGTTATAAAGGTGGTTTTTAGAATGATCAGGTAGGCGTTTTCCTCTGTTTCGAGCCACTTACGACAACAAACACCGAGACCGCAATATCGTCGAATGCTAACTGACAAGGCGAGATAAAGCCACGCTAACCAACTTGGAGTTTCCGGCGCAAACTTTCAAATGTCCTCAGGTGGTTGACACCTGTGCTGATAAGCGCACGTGCCCCGTCTACCAGGTGATGTGGCCCACTTTGTTCACTTGCTCTCAAGATATTGAGGTCATTACAACCCATGCAGTAAGAAATATTATCCGGTGATATTCTGTTCGGCTGCTTACCCATCCGCCAGTGTTGATTGCGGGTAGCAACTTACCAGAGCAAGAATTCTCGCTTATGTTTCCAAGCTACTGCTGTCTCTCCCCGATTGCCTTTGAAGGCAAATGAATTGGGTGGCAGACAAGCTGCTGTTTTTGGGTACCCGAAAGCGAAAAACGCTTGCAAGATATTGGTTTCCCTGTTGAGGTCTGGATGGGGGCAAAATCTCGCCGGATGACAATAAAGGCCGATGACTGACAACCTGCCGTCAGAGCAGAAGCACACAGTTGTCAGCCAAAACAGTCGAAATTTAAAATATTAATGCCTCGTGCCGTTGAAGTTTTTCGTATCGTTTTTCGTTTTGGTGCCTATCAGTCAATACATATGGAGACAAGATATGACAGAATATGAACCGTTACTTGGGAACGACTTCACGTAAGCAAGAAACTTTATGAACAATGAAATCAGTTTGATGTCAGTCAAGCCGACTTTTGAGTGCTGTTTATGCCGGAGAAAATTCGAACTACGGGAATAAGTCATATGCAAATTACGGCAAAATTTTTGCCTTCTATATAGTAATGGATTACTGAGAGTGCAGTCTATATGCTGGAGGTAGTATGTTCTCCCAAATTGATAGAGGCTACTGGGTGTTACCATCATGATGTTTAATTCGAACAAATGTTCTCGTGGTATGAGGGCATAACTTCCGACATTGGTTTATTCTGGCAAAGAATACCAGAGGTAAAATTATTTACAGAGGGGATTTTCCCAAATATCTTGCGCCAAAGTTTTATTATTAGGCTATGGCAACTTGCGCAAATTACTGTGGCCACACAGCAACCCACAACGTCTAACCATTTGAGGTGAATCACAGTGTCAGGCAAGTCGGCATGCCAAGCTTAGGGGCCCATTAGGTGCACAATGTTATTAGCAGCAAAACCTTTGCGGGTGGAATAAAACCTTTTGCGCCGAAATGTTGCATTTTGTTGCGTACATGCTCAAGCCAAAAACCATCCCAACCTACGTTCATATTTTCGCAGTTCACCAAATTTCATCGCCCACTGAAGCAAACATACCTCTGGCGGAAAACGTCTGGTGGAATACTTTCCTAGCATCACTGAGACCCCGGGATGCCTAGATGGGGCTCAAAAGTTTGAACTGATACTACGAACTCCATTGCCTGCATGCTTAAGTCCATCAGGGACACGTCGAAGCCTTCGAAAAATCAACTCCATTGTGCGAATACTGAGCGCCCCAAGCTTAAGAGACACCACTTCCAATTAGGTGTATCTCTTGACCTTGAAAATCTGCTCACTTTAACAAATCACCTAAACACAGGGGCCACACAGAAACGCATTGAGCGCGGGCATTTTTCTGTGCGGCAGTAAACTCGGAAATCCCCATTCGAAGGTTCCCGTTTTGAGATGTGCACTACATTTGGTCTATCGTCCTTTTAGATAGCTCAGCCTAGACAAAAAGGCATTTGGTAAAACGCTTGGTCAAAGTATACCATTTAACCATTCCAATCAAAGTATCTAGCGGGTTATTCGGAAAAAATGATTGGATTAGACAAAACTCAGACCACTGTCCGAACTGCCTAAGGTACTTGGTCTGAAGTTTAGGGTGACGCACGCAAGCAAACTGATTTTGTAATTAAGCCCCAGTAGAAGGCCACGTGAACCCGGGCACAAAATGGCGGCAGGATGATGGGCAAGGGATGAAGCTCCTGGTGATGGATAGCTGTGGGTGAAGGCCACTTCATAGATTGAGGAAAAAGCAGGAGAGGAGGACCTTATTAAGTAAGTGTTCGTATGTATTGAGTGAGGGAGTCACACAGTGGATTATAGAAGTCTATCTCAAATAGGGAAAACTACCGGGTGAAAAGCGTTTCTTCTAGACCCAGCTGTGAACAGCTGTAGAAAAGCTTACTGAACTAAAGACACCCAAGGAGGAGCAGGGTTTGATAAAACCTCTTCATGTAAATGAGGCATCAAGGAAGGCGGAAGTGTTAAAGTGAGACTGGGACCAGTTTAGATTGCTATTTGTGATATGAAGGGCTGTAAAGCAGTGGCTCTCCGATGAAGGCTCGTAGATGAATTTGCACCGCTCTTAAGCCGGGGAGCCGCAGAATGTTGCAGTGTTCTAGGAGGGGGGAGAATGAATAGGAACGGACAGCATTGTGCTGACCAACAGAGTAGGAGGTTTAGCGAGGAAGGTGAACCACTGTGATGGCTCGTTTACAGAATTAAAGACACACCAAGATAGGAAAGTTCGGGCTTTTCCCGGTATCGGTATCCTTAGGTTATCCCACAGCGAGAATGGGCAAAACATGGCAGGTACACTTCGATGGTAATTGCTAATATTAGGAAGAGCTCTAAGATGAGTGTTGCCAGAATTTGGATGGAGACTGCCACTAAATATCAGACGCCCATTTCGGCGGCTTTTGAAAAAATGGAGTAAAGGTGGTCAGACTCGGATGTTTCGTGGCAAAGCGTGCTGAGCCAATAGAGGCGTTTTGGATCCCGTTAGAATATGCCCAGGAGCTTCATTGACAAACCGTTCTACAATTTTACGGAAGATATGAAGTAGAATGATAATCTGATCATTACTGGGATCGTGTTGTTGATCGGATGAACGATAATATTTATCTGGCGGAGAACTAACAGGAATTGTTTCGGTACACAATGAAAAGCACTAGACTGTGTTGTTTGGCTAAGATAGCGATCTGTCCGAAGTTCTAAAACAGATCGGCAAAATAACTACACCGGTGGCCAGCCGCTCGAGATTTCGCCTGCACAACACGGGGTTTCAGGCGTCCTTTCAGCGACAATGGATCCAGATCCATGGGCATGCAGTTTAGAAAATTTTCAGAAATCGACGGTTATTCTTACTCAGCAAACAGCCCAATAGAGCGACCCTAATGGTGAAGAAGAGCCAGTGATTGAAGCTTCTAAAGCCACTGAGATAAAAGCTCAACTGGCAAAAAGAGGTGCACACCCCTAGTTTTTGGGAGAGAGCAACGCACCAAAGTTGGCAGTGGGACAACCCAACACGGCGAACGGGCAGCAAAAGGTGGTCGCACACCCTGTTGCTTGATTCATTGGGTTAGATATCCCTCAACGACCCAAACGCAGATTTTGTTGAATGTGACATGAGCCTGGAAAGTCCACATGGGCGTCATGCTCTGGTGACCCCCAAGACTGCACACTGAGAAGGGAGTTTTGAAGAAATACATGCAGTAGCAATCTAACGTGATCCCATTCATAAGAGGTAGAATTTAAAGAAATCACTGGAGCAGAAACCGAATTCGTTTACGAACAGGGTTGCCTTAAAGCAAGACGAAAACACCTAAACTGACAGAGAAATGTAGATCAGTTTTATAACAATGGGTGAATATTCGCAGACGCTACGAAACTCTTTCAATCTATGTTTGGTTTGAAAGAATCAACAGATGCCTCGCTCTAAGTCAGTATAAACCTTCATTTTTGGAAGGCTCGCTCATTTACAACAACGCACTTCCACGTTGATAAGAAGTTGTTCCACACACTGACTGAACGGGGTCTAACCTTTGCAACTGAAACGAACATTAGTAGCTCAGGTTGTAATGAGGACCGATGGTTTGCTCGCTTTGACAGACCATCGGTCATTTGCATGAGCAGTCCTTTGCTTTGTTGGTTAGCCTGTCTTCCGATTAGTGAGTATCTGTATTGTTTTGAGACTTGACCTCGTCAGGCTTCCCTTCATGGCCTTGGTTCCTGTGCCACCAAATTGAGGCAGGCTCCCGCGGTCCGTTGTCTTATGGACGAGGTTGAATCAGTGTTATGGTCGATTTGGTGGTTCCTCGCTCGTGGCGGTACGTAGACAGGGTCCATTTCGACATATCAGTTGATCAAGTCTTTTGCAGAGTGATGTGGTTCTCGGAACCTCTTCCTTCATCTTGAACTCCCGCATTCTACGACCCTTGCGGTTTTTTTAGATTTAAGCTATACCCTTCCTGCTTGACATCTATGGAACTAACAGAGAGCGGATCATGTTTTCACAGCTGCATTGTGTTCTTCCAACCGTATAGGAAGTTTTCTTCCAGTCTGTCCAGTATACTATTTGCCGCGGTTCATGCAACTGACTCGGTATACGTCGTTTGTCGCACGTTCCTCGGTCTAGTCCTTCGGTTTTGCAGTTGGTTCTCACAATATAGCTGCTGGTTTGTGGCCTGCTAAGTTTCCTTCTGGTAGCACTAACCCTTTTGGGGATTTAGGTATCTTGCTTTACGGAAGGACTATTTCGCTTTAGAAGGATTTGGTAAACAATCGGTAGTTTTCAACTGAGAACGTTTCGCTTTTGACACAAAGGCTTCATCAGGCCAGGTGAGTAGGTCCAAGCTTTAAGAGAGACGGACAACCAATCAGTAAGACCTCATCAGCTTGGCACACTAGATCAGCGTTGAACGTCAATTAAAGGGTCCCGTCGGTTAGTGTGTTTCCCTAAATCTTACGGTTGGTGGTGAGTTGGAGGGAGGTTAAATTATTTTTGATCGGGTTCGACTGCTTAATCTTCCGGTTCAAGGTGCTTCAGTTGATGATTCACTTTGTACGCCACTGGTGGATTTTGTTGGTCTGTGTGAGCTTGGAATTCGTTTAATTTATGTAAGTTATGCGTTGGTTCAAAAATGAACGCCATACAATGTCGTGGAGTCAGTACATGTTTACGATGCTGGCTCAAGATGTTGAAAGACAAGCATAGGTGACAACTGAGATGTGAGTACCCACCGATTTTAATTGGAAGAGTGGCCAAAAGTAAGTGTTCACGTTCATTTCCAATTGCCGGAGCAAACGTCTCGAAGATTTGGAGGACCGTGGCAGGAAGTCAACTTTCTCAACACCAACAAAGCCCGAAGTGTCTACAAACAAGTGTCTGTTGTTCGGACTTGCGAGATGACCCCAGCAGTCTGACACTTTCTCTAGTAGCTGTTGGCGTAGCAGCTCCGGTCGACTCATTTAACTAACTCAAAACAGACATTTTCAGATTTAAACTACCCAGCTGCTCTGGATTTAACCTTTCGTTACTTGTGTGCGACACACGGACCAGTGACGTCATCGTGTGAGTCCATTGTAAATGTGTGTATCTTAAAGTTGCGCACGAAACTTTCACGCTTCGCCATATTCCTTACGGGTGTAGTTGTACAATGCTTCAAATTCACGAAACGGTGAAATTCGGTCACATGCAACGAGCATCCAGGACCCGAAGACCGGTGCGTCATGTGGTGACCAATGAGCGGTGTTCGACAGAAAAGGCATAAAACACGGCCAACACTGTGTTCGCGGATACGGCGTACAAACGTGCCACACACCACCTTATCTTTGCACGCAATGTGGAGAGAAAATCACTGTATCGGAATAAATCAAAATTAATTTAGCGACAGACAGCGGGAAAGGGTCGAAACGGCGCGCCCAGTGACGTGGGATAAACGAAATCATTGGCACATACGCAGGGTGACAAACCGAAGTAAGGATACATAAGGAGGCTTTTCAAAAAGACAATCACTGAGCAAATTATCGATGAAATATTGCAAGAGGCGAATTGAGATCGTCTACTCCTTCGGGTACTGCTGTACAATAATATACAGTCGTTTATTATGATTCAGTTACTCGTCGACGTTGGGAACGTCGCGAGCGATGTGCCAAAGCAAACGAAGATTTGCAAAGTTCGTTACGACAGCAGAACAATACAAGTTCTGGAATCAAGTGAAGGAGAATTTCCCCAGTACGTATAATTTCCAAAGATGGACGGGTCGTCAGCTGCTCTGCGTGACTAGAAAATGGAATGAAAAAGCGACAAAAATGAGGATGTAGGAGACGAAGTTGTGCGGTGACATAACCTGGACATTTGTTAAGTTATAAAATTATCGTATTGGAATAAAAAATGGACGGAAAGAGATTGTGTCAGTAAGTTGAAATGACCAAAAATATGATGCCGTCTGCCAAACAACCACGAATCGACTTCCAAAGCACTAAGCTGCGCATGAAAGTGAGTTGCCTACGCGATCGAAATTTGAAAGTTCATGCTGACTTGTCCAATCAGTCCTTCTTACCCCCGTCAATCCGGTCACTACGTAGTGTTGCAAATGATGACGCGGTTGTCTCAGCCGAACATTCGAACCCATGTTGATACGAATTTGCACCGCCGGCTCAGATGTATTCTGAGGAAGCATTCTTAAAACTGAGCACAAGTCAGCCGCCAAGTTTGGTTTACCTACCGTTCAATGTTATAGGAACATGATAGCGCACAACGGCGCGCAACTTTACACCACATTACACACGATAATTAGGAGTTGGTGTAATCGTCCAGAAAATCCGTTAAACCCACCTGATCTCACTGCCTAGGTGACTAAATTCACGCGCATCTGATGCATTCTTGCCAATTTATCCAGTCAGTTTTTGGTACCAGCCGGTCAAGCATGGTCGGGAAGAGCATGGGGAGTTCGAAAAAGTACTTGTGGGTCGACAAGACAACTAATAATAACCGAAGTAAGTAGGATGGCTGAGATATTAGCGGGTTGCCCAAGGCTAAACAGGAGCAGTCGAGATACCGGGGTTGGGTTGGAACCATGGACCCTCCGGTCAGTGTGGGGTCGCGCTTTAACCACTAAGCCTTTCCGAGGTCGATAGCTGTGCGTGAAAAGAGACTAAAAGCTGAAGACCTATGACACAGAGCGTTCGAAACGAAGGCTAGAACGCTCAATATTCATGAGTCAGGCAGTAGACCCAGTCAGAGCTCATAAACATTTCGTTCGTCGGTCGAGAGATTAATTAGCACGAATTTCAGGCAGGATGACACACTTGGATATACTATGGTTTGTTTCAACACACAGAGGGGGTGAGTGACCGGAGGGCGTATGATGACCTGAAGCGGAACGACCACCTTGAACTTTTCTGAGCGAGCCACGTTGCCACAGGCGCTTATTCAATAAATGTGCTGGGGAACCCAACCAGACATGAAGTCGAACGTTCGTTCAAGTGTGTCACACACAACAGATTTTTGACGGATAGTGTAAGTTAAAGTCTGAGTGCATTTCAGCAAACTCGGACTACCCAATGTTATTGTAATATCGGGTGCGGCCGAGAGGAGTAGGCACCTAATATGTCGTTATGTTTCCCGAAATCGAGCTTGACACACCCCTACCTTAGTGTGGAAGATCTGAAATTTGTCCGAGTTTAATTCAAACGTGCGACTCGCCTGTGTGTGCACACCAAAGAGGGAATGATATATGTGCATGTTCTGGCAAATGGCAGGAGCAGCCAAACAACTGATATCGGTCACATACCAACTAGATTCGAGTAGGCCAAAAAGTAAATAAGACGGGGTAGAGAAGAAAAAGCAATGTGGCCGATAAACTACCCGGATCAACATATCGACCTGTTTATTCATACACGAAAATCCAACCAGATTTTAACCAACAGGTGCTAGAGTTATTCACAATTTTAGTTTGATTGACAGGACCAGATGTCCTAGTTACTTGGTGTACTTGGAAGGTTCAACCGAGAGAGGTGTAGAGCGGACAAAAAGAATCCGTTTTGCCACTTCTAAATTATGGACAGTCTCTTGAAAAAAAATCGTTCAGCTGTAACACCCTTTCGGTGCCTAGCTGCCATGCCACCCGGAGGAAACACGAGGGCTGGGATACTGCCAGGGTGCCCAAGCCTAGACAGGGGAAGTCAAGAGGCAGGGGTCGGGTTCGAACCACGGACCTTCCAGTCAATAAATTCGCACTCCAATCACTTGCGTCATCCCTTGAAGAGGGCACAATACCGTATGACACTTAGTCAGATGACCAGATCACTGGCGTTAGGATATGGATGACGACTGGAACCCCGAGGCAGTGAAAACATCCGTAACTTCACCCAATACGAGTTAACGCATGCTATTGTAGAACATACAAATGCAAGTACAAGCTCGCTGGAGAGACCGCGTGTATCAGGTTGAATCGCGGACCGGTTTTCGAAGCGAGCTTTGCACAGACCTCACTCTACGCGTTTGTGTTTATGCGACTGGGTCGGCTAAACAGGTGCTACCGGGGGACTGGTTGTGTGTACCAAAAAATGTGCAATATGTAACACCCCCGCGCTTTGCTGATCACCGAAAGTTGCTCCAGCAGTAAAAACATTTGGTAAATATTCACACAACGAAGCTGGCTTATTGCTGTACAAATAAAGTTTACATCGTGAAATATGCGCTGTATAAAATATGAGGTAGCAACCGGTTCTTCGTGCTACAGGTTTCGAAGCGCATCAGGTGATAAGACCACGATATCGAGGTTGTGCCTGCAAGTTTGTGAAAGCAAAACACGGGAAATCGTTGTAATTCGAAGATCTCCGGGGAAGGGCTGGGGATAAACATATTATTTTTTTGACCTACACAGCGGGACGTAGTTCGAACCACAGGCTAATGGCCTCGAAAATGACATCGAGTTTCACAGATGATCTGATAGTTAGCAAGCAATGACCTCATAAGTTTCCCGAGGTTTACGGTAAAAAAAAGTACTTGTATGCGCAGGAGAATTTAGTCCGTTACCGGTTGCATGTCCTTAGGCTAGTTTAAACCAGTTCCCACGGCAATTTTATCGTCCGGATTTGAAATTAAAATGTCCTGAGGGATGAAACCTTGTCGCGTGTGCGCAACACCGCGCATTCAGTGCGCTCGTCCAGTGGATGTGTCCCGTAGACATGCATACACACACACACCTTTCGTCAAAATGTTGTTGCTTTCAACATGGTTGGTGTACCGGTGTCGCAGAAAAGTTGAAAGAAAGGACTTGAGAAGATCGTTCAGCTGTAACGCCCTTTCGGTGCCTAGATGCCATCTCACCCGAAGGAAGCACGAGGGCTGGGATACTGCCAGGTTGCCCAAGCCAGGGCAAGTCGAGAGGCAAAAGAAAGGAGCTTATTCTAACTGCAACTCGGTCGAGAAAAGCACTTAATCGCGACATCACGGCAAACGAAAAATCCTTATGACCCGCGTAGATCAATCAAGCGGTTTTCGTCAGGCTGAACGATAAAAATAGCGGCCAGCCATTCGGTAAGTCACTGGCTGGCGGCATGCGGGCTGGGAAGTCGTGTTGGGTTGATGGGGACTTTAAAAAACTTCCGTGTCCGAATAAATTGGCGCCAAATCACTTCCACAGTCTACTGATTATATATTGCTCACGTTCGTGCGAGTGGTGAAGTCACGTAATATGTAATCTAATGAGGAGAATGCTGGCAACTCAGGTAGTGAAGATGGCTGTTGGTTTGTTCTTCGAGGTGCGCAATTTGATTGCAAACGTTTCACCACCAATCAATGTGACATTATCAGTGCGGTGCTAGGTTGTGTACCGATGGGTCAGTGGTTGTGCCTATACTATATACTGCGAAAGTCCCGTAGTTTCCATTTAAGCGGCAAAGACAGGTTCTAAGATCGAGCCCAGTGTACCTTTGCCAGTGATTTTACACTCTATCCACCGACTGTTCTTTGTATATTTTAAAACCACCGTAGCCTAGTGAGGTGAGTATCAGTCATTCGAAGTGGACATATTTTGAGAACTGAGTAGTTTGGAATCTATAGTATACCCGAGATTTCATAGTGCACGTAAAGTTAATCTATAAGAAAAAAACGAAAAGCACCATTGTGGGACACACCAGAATTGCGCATCTCTAGAATGATTCGTGTTCTTGACCATCCGGTAAATAGGCGAGCACCGTACGATTCGGTCACCAGTAGTTCATTCGCTTTCTAACTGCCTCGTTACGGATTCGCCGACAACATCCCACATGAGCTATGGTTCTAAGACAACGATTGTCGAACACCTGAAGACGTCTCAGTTCCGCTGCTCGAACAGACCAAGTCTCACAGCCATAGAACAAAACAGCCCGAACCGTAGCGTGCTAACCACGTCCTTTGAGATTCAGGGACACACCACTTTGACGCCATAGGTGTCTCAAATTAGCAAACGCGACCCGAGCCTTGCAGATTCGTGCATTTACCTCATCTGTCACACTACAATCAGAACTAACACAACTTCCAAGATATGTAAAACGCTCCACAACTTCCAGTGCCTCTCCCTGGATTGTAAGTGGCGTGTTCAGTGACTGCATGTCCAGGAGCATGACCTTACACTTTTTGGGTGCAAAGTGCATACCAAAGGACGGGATGACTTTGGTCAGTTCATCTAAAAACACCTGCGCCTTCTCCTCCTCTTCAAAGATAAGAACGATGTCATCTGCATATTCCAGATCGACAAGGTTTTCGTCAGAGGCTATTTGAACACCGGGGTATTGGAGACCTTCCAGCGTTCGTCTCATTAGTTCATCGATCACGAAGTTAAACAGGAATGGGGAGAGTGGGCATCCCTGACGGACGCAGACACTAGTGGTAGGGCAGGCGGAATCACATATCAGTGTAATCCTTAACCAAAATAACTGACCTATACGCATAGGAACGAGCACCGTTACACCTAATCCAATGGCTAGTTAGCGAGGAAAACTGAACTATCAAACCGATGATATCTTTGAAGGGCTGAGGGTAGAAACAGACAGGCCGGTTTTTTGGTTTGACGGATCGGCAGCCGATAAGCACCATTGGCTTATAGTCAGGCAGCCATTGGTTCACATTCTTCTTCTAGAAGCTCAATTATCTTTCAGTTGATTTAAATTGCGAATCCACCCACTTTTATGTCCCTTCGCGACCAACGTGCATTCCGTCACCCCTCCGGAGTGGCCTCACTTTAGAATCGTTAGGTTGATAAGCTCGTAAAACCGAAGAAGAGAGTCTCTTGATGTAGGATCCCCGTCCTGTGTTACATCCTATTAGGCCTGTCGGTTAGATGGACCCAATAAGGTGATGTTCGCAAAGACTGCCCGGCCTTTTACCGCGTCGGGTTCTCCTCTGTAATTGGCTGAAATAAGGAGAACGTTTTAGAATGAAGTTAGCCTCCTTTCGTCGATCCAGACAGGCAATTTTTTGCCTCCAAATTCGGCTAGGGTTTCTTGACTGTAATCATCCGGCCGTTCAAACAGTTACTGACGGTAGCGCAAGACAATTCCTTATGAAAGTGACCCTCTACTGTTGAAAGCGAGTACTTCGAGGTCATCGCTGAATCTCCGCCAATCCAGTCAAACAGGTAGACACTTGTTCATGATCACCGTGACATCCACGGGCTCGGTTATGCACAGAACCAAAAATCCACCAGTTATCTGTGTGTTTATGTGCACCTGGAGCAGCAGCGATGACTTTCCAACCCTCTCCGTTGTGGTGGATTCAAAATACGTGCTGCTACGTAAGATACCGCGCGTGGTCACTTCCGTGATGTCGGACTGTAAGTGACAAGTACACACAGGCTATACATGATGTTCACCATTATGAAGGGATCTGCTGGCTACCAATAAATAAAAAAATAATAACTGGTTAACTGAAAAGCTCCCTAGGTGTCTAGCTGCCATGCCACCAGAAGGAAGCACAAGGTTACTCGAGCTGAGACAGGAGCAGTGGAGATGTCGGGGTTGGTTCGAACCACGAACATTCCGGTCAGTAAGTTCGCCACAGAGGCGTTTCGAGCTCTGACCAATAGTATCAGTTTCCCTTGTCAGTTTGTGATCGGTAAGTGTTGCGGACCGAAAGCCCAATTCCCCACGGCACTCACCGCCAAAAGTGAATACAACCGAATGGCTTTTGGACGAGGCGCGGGGCAGTTACAATCTGCTTTGGGCTATAGGTCAGTCTTGTTGACTGTGCGAAAACAGTGGCCAGAGTGCGAATACCGCTAGCTGACCTTTGTCTGCAAAGTACATGACCTTCACCAGGGTTCGCTCGAAAACAACCACCCGTTGTAATTTTCTGGCAGAAAAATTGGCTTTGTACTTAAACCGCTTGGGTAGTGGTAACGTTTCACAAGCACGCTGTGTTAGATAAACCTGGGAACTTGGGAAATATTCTTTTTTGTTTGGGTTGAATATCGGAATGATTTTGACACCCGGCGTGGATACAATACCTTACTCACTATATCCTCTCACAACGGGAGTTCCAAAGGATGACACGTGGGACCAAGCATATTTAGACAAGTTGTTTAGGAACCGCACGATCTGAAGAGGTGTTGTCTGCTAGCCAGCCAGATCGTCCAACTGGAATTCAGCTGATGGTTTGAACGTCATATTCCCTATTGTCTCCAACAAGTGCAGGCACACCGTGGAAAGTCGTCATCTGATAACCTCCTATTCGCTATACAAGTTACGGGTTTCTCAAAAAAGGGTAATGAAATTAATTGAGCAGAACAAACCTCTGAATTCGAACAATTCTACTACATGGGCACACAACGGAAAAGCTACTGAAAAACGGGTTCGAAATCGTCAACGTTTCTCCCCAACAAATGCCTCAAAACGGCAATATATTAATTGACCTTCAGATGTCCTGGAGACATATATTCCTATCACAAAGTCAACAATAAAAAATATTCGCAACTTGAGATAGCCGGCATTGTTTCCCCCGGTTCTTCAGTAGTACTATCTTCAATCGGTTTCTAAACAACGGAACTGCCTTGTGTTATATCAAGCAGGTCGAGACAACTCTAGTCAAGAAGCTCCTGTCGATATGAAAGGTTTGCGTGATACTATTGCTATAGGTCATTTCAACTGCTCAAAATGATGGCAGGCTGATAATTCTTGGTCAATATCACACGGCTTTTCCATCGTGGTTCATTTTCCCTGAGAGTGAGTAAGCTTTCGCACTCGGAGTCCGTCAGACCAAAAATAAGGGGAAGGGTATTTCTAATTTCGAAATTTCAAAGATGGCTCAAGTAGTTGGAGTATGAATTTACTGACTGGAAGGTCCGTGGTTCGAGCCCGACCTCCACCTCTCGACTTCCCCTGTCTAGGATTGGAAAACCTGGCATTATCCCAGCCTTCGTGCTTCCTTCTGATGGCAAGGCAGTTAGGCACCGAAAGGGCGCTACAGCTGGACGATTTTTTCCAAAGACACTATCACTTTGATGTGTTTTGTTTTGCTCACTAGTTAATCATTCGGTATGATAATGGTGCTCGTTCCTACGCGGACAGGTCAGTTATTTTGACGAAGAGTTACACTGACATGTGACTTCGTCTGCCCTGTCACTTGTGTCTGGGTTCGGGTTTTAACTAACGTGTTTCCATTCGAGGAGTGAAAATAATCGTGCACCCCCGCTTTTATTGCTCAACCAGATCATCCAACCGGTAGAAAATGATAGTCGTAAAGTGACGAATTTTTGCGGCGTTTTCTGGTAGCACTCCGAGCAAACACGGAAAAGGTTTCACTTCGGCTTCCACCAAATCGGTGTGGTCGTCACATGCTATTTGCGTTCACTTCCCCACCACTAACATCGCAGAACCTAAGGTCTGCCTACTGTTCGAATCACAAAACTCCCACCCGTTTCATGCATAGTATAATATATATTGTTCAGCTGTAACACCCTTTCGGTGCCTAACTGCCATGCCACCCGAAGGTTGCACGAGGGCTGGGATACTGTCAGGTTGCCCAATCCTAGACAGGGGAAGCCGAAATGCAGAGGTCGGGTTCGAACCACGAACCTTCCGGTCAGTAAATTCGCGCTCTGACCACCTGGGCCATCTCGCCCATAGCATAGCATAAGTTTGCCTGTTACCGGAATGTAGGGATAGTATCAATCATTCTACATAGTCTAGGGATGCGTAATTCGTCCCCTAACGGAGGAAACAGCTCGGCATAGATTAACATCACTTGCAGTATCGAATCTCGACTTAAACGAAGATAATGGAAACTCCTCACCATATAGATGTCAACATATGTCTACTTAGAGTGACTCGCCTCATTGAGCTACGTTGGTTTTAACGTATTAGAAAAACGCAATCGGTGGATCTACTGTAGATTCACTGCGATGCAAATCGTACACAATCCGTGGCAAAGTTAGTTCTCGAAAAACGGACCAACAAGATAGGAAGAAAGGTGCCTTTCAAATGACCAATCATATCAACAGATGACATATATTCTGAAAACTGTATAAACCCAATAAGGTAAGGAGCAAGTGCCCAATCAACCGCGGACCGGTGGCGTCTCCCCTCTCTTTGGTGAAGAAACGTCTGCGAGCCACTTGCCAAGCTCGGCAAACGAACCGACAGTCAGCTGATCAATTATCGGCTGTTATCGAGAATGTAGTACAAGTAACGGCAACTGTGCTGGTGCCGCAACGACCTCCACCCCGCACAATGGCAATACCCGAGTTTAGTACTAGTAATTTGGTCGAAATGCGTATTCCCTGCATATCGTTTGAGGTTCAGTGCAGATGCACGGAAGAAATACTGCTATTGTGATCTTCATTTCTGAATGAAGTCTTCATTTTATTCGGCAAGTGATCGTTCGATTGGACCGTTGTCGAGTAGATGTGGTAGCCAACACGGCAGACAATGAATTTCGCTACTCGTCAAGCATTACTATGTTGCGCCACGAAATTGCCACAATCGCGGATTGAATTTGAACTTAACGAGTACATTATCAGGGAATGGGTAACCAAAACGTCATTGTACTACGGACATCAAAACAGAGGTAGGGAGATAACCTTGGTACAGGCACGTGTAAACATACGCCTCTGGGAAAGATAAACGCTGTTCGGGTGACTGAAGTGGGCAGCTCACGGCTGCCGCGGTGATCGATTACCAATCTCAAAGCTACAGTTTACTGCGTCAAAATATCAGATTTCCTACGATACAAACTGATTAATTTCACGTTTCGTACTTCTTTGATAACATGTTACGAGTAACGGATTTGTATGTCTCTTCTTATGATGATAAAAAATGCTTTCAGTCCCCCTTTCATGCTCACTGACTGAATAGAGAAACGATCAAAGTGGTGACCAAATCGGTACATCATTGTTCCGCTAATACGTCTTTGAAATATATATATATATATATATATATATATGGTCGTATTAGAGAATGGCGTTGTTTCAGATCGGGCAACAGGGCAGAGGAAATGTTGCACTGGGCAAAATGCTCTTTCTTCGCCTCACAATTCAAAACACACGTGGATAAACAACATTGAGTACATTGATTTTTCCATAGTGGCAACCATATTGGAATCTTCTCCCAGCAGTTACTATGAGCTCCAGATGGCTCACTAGTTAAGGCACGAACTTACTGACTGGAAGGTCTGTGGTTCGAACCCAACCCCGGCACCTAGATCTCCCTTGTCTAGGCCTTGAAAACCCGGTAGTATCTAAGCCTTCTTGCTTCCACGAGGTAGCGTGAAAGCTAGGCAGCGAAAGGGTGTTACAGCTGAACGATCATTAGTATTATTCGGGAATTTACTAGGATTTATTAATATGAATACGTCTTAAGCAGTGTAAGTCAGAGGTGTAAGCACCTTTGCTCGGATTGTCTATGATTTTAAAAACCAATTTGAGTAGGAGCATGGCACTGAGTACTCTTGTGTTGTTACAGAGAGAGTCGAATCGTCCGGTTTCCTGAGGCTGGTTGGAAATGCCCGTCAGGACAGCTGTGCCCTTTCATATTCCCAGCTTCGGAAAACGCTCTTCCCCAGAGTTCGTCGTGAAATTCTCTCTACGTTTATTCCATTCACATTTTCATTCAATGCTTGCAAGGAAAGGTAGAAATTAATCTTTGTCTGTTTGAACTGTTCTCGGCGAGAGGCACACCGTTAATAACGTAGCCGTAACCGTACGGTAACCAGGCACACAACCCCCTCTCTCGTTCGCTGTCACAGCATAGGTTAGTTGCTTATTGGTTAACGCCAAAATGACGTCAAAACCGTGGCACCTAGCTCTATTCTGTCAGACTTTCGGGTGTTTACCCCGACTGATCAAGGTGAATGTGTGACGTCGGTCAGAGCGCTAAGTTCCGTTAGAGAGCGGCAAAAAATTATGTCAAAACATGCGGTACCCATTGTCTCAATTAACTCTGGCGTTGTTCCTTCCACAAGAAAGTCGCGGTGCTGAGGTTCCTTGCAGGGCAGTAGATGAATTCTCATTACAATAATTTTTAGTAGTATTGGTAGAATTCCCTCGAAACCGGGAAAAATTTGTTCGCCTGACGTTCTGTGATGTATTCAATGCAAAATCTTTGTACGAGTGCTGTGGAACGCTGAAGAAAGCAGCAAATTTGTAGGGCGACTACATATATATATATATATAATGAGACAGAGACGGCCAGGCAGTACCACTATCACGTAGCCTACAGAACACAAGTAATGTGCACGAGGCCGTGAAAGGTGACAGGTAATTGAACAATGGGGCTCAGACTCATGAAGGTTGATAAAGATGGTTGTTCGACTTCGTTCCCAAACAGTCATCACCACCATCATCAATGACAATAACACCATAGGAGGACACCGGTGCTTCACTGCAGTATAATCACGCTATTCACATGAATACAGTTCCATAATGCGAAGTCGGACCGGGAACGGAGCTAACGCTAACCCACCACAAAAAAATCCAGGTGCCTAGATTGGAAAATCTCGATAGAAACTGACAGCATGAATGAACGGTATCGACATTGGTTAGCGCCCATATCTTTCAGTATCTCCAGCCAAGAATACGACAAGGTCATGTGTACCTCATCCTGGAAGTCAAGGAGCACCAACAGCAAGCAGACTTCGTACTATTCTTCATTGTCTTATGCGAGATGGCTCAAGTGGTTAGAGCGTGAATTTACTGAACGGAAGGTCTGTGGTTCGAACCCGATCCGCTCTGCCTCTCGACTTCCCTTGTCTAGGCTTGGGAAACCTGGCAGTATCCCAGCCCTCGTGCTTCCCTAGGGTGGCATGGCAGCTAGGCACCGAAAGGTTGTTACAACTGAACGATTTTTGCCCTTATGTAATATTAGCTACTGACCACCTCTCGGTGGACACCGGGCGGTGGATAGTAGTCACAAGCCCAGCCTTGCCCGCCTCAGACAAGTGATAATCTAGGAGCGATTTGTTCTGCTCGACAAGCGGAACCTAAGATAGCGCAACTTAGCTACAAACTTTTATGTGGTTAGCTAGCACCCCATACACAACTGAACGATTTTTGCCCTTATGTAATGAGCGCGTGTGCATTCTCATCCTGACACAAAGAGCTTACACGGTGCTAGTGTGGGTGACATTGGGCGGAATACCGCACCGAAACCGTACCAAATCGCTCGCAGTTAGGCGGTGCTACGATCGATAAGCGTAACCCGCACAGATCGGGATGTTTGCCGGTTCAGCATCAAGACGAGCTCCGGTTGTCCGGAAGTGTGGACCCAACCGACAGTCATGATTCGGTATCCACCGAATACCGGATGCGGTGACGCATCAAAAAAAACATTGCATCTTGTAGAATTTTGTCACCTCATATAACTTAAATACGACGTACTGTACATGTGTTATACCTGGTTTTGGGCGTTTGATACAAGTTCTGATCGGTTGGTGGTTTTTCCTTGAAGAAAACGCTAGCTTGGAAGGTTCAGACCGAAAAATGAGCTGTAGAACTGCCGTTATTACAGATGAACTTATGGATCCGATGTAAACCCGAAGGAACAAGATCTGTAGGCAAGCTCACAGAGGCCTGTTGGCAGCGGTCAACCGGCCTGTTTATATACTTAGAGGACTTGATGGATAACGCCGGTACATAAAAAAATGCGCGTGCCCATTGTTATGCCATCACGTTTAGAGCAGCCTTGGGACAGGCCCCTACACGCTTGCCAGACGATATAATTTCCTTGAGGTTACATCATCGCCACAGCCAACTCAGGGGAAACATTCTGTGAGTCACTGCTATGCGTACACGTCCAATAAGGCAGGCGAAAGCATACGCAAGAATATGCTAATGAGGAGAATATGGGCAGCTCAGACGAGTGTTGGTTTGTTCGCTGAGCTCGGGAGGTTGGGTGCACACAGTTCACCATTAGTTGAGATAACCTCATCAAGTCACCGTTGCGATGCTGGATGTCAGTGGTTGCGCGCGTGCGTTACCACAAGTACTGCTAGCCTGAGGCAAAATTCCACGCGTGATCGTTTGTTTTGGCGATCCGACTGTTGGTTATTGTCCAGGCTAGTTGATTTTCACGGAGCTTTCGGGTCTAGCCTCTTGTGTTCCCGTCCACTAACTCTGCTCTCCACCTCTCTGGGTTCTCTGCTATGACTTGCAAACGCGATTCCAAGGGCTATCTGTCGCTCGGTTTGCTGGCTCCATTTGAAAACGTCAGCCGTGTAGCTCATTCTCTTTACATAGTGGTACGTAGAATGGGTCCAGTTTGAGATGTCGGCTAATCAAATCAGTCGTGGGGTGCCGTGTGTCGGTAAATTGCCTTCGCTGCCTTGCAGGACCGCTCGCAAAGCATCTGTACGCTTTCTAAATTGAGCCAGTGCCCTAATTTGTTTTCACGCGCAGAGATCAATCACAGAGGATCTCGTCTTTTTATGACCGTATCGGGTTAGTCCATCCGCGTACATAGTTTCCTTCTTGTTTGTCCGACGTAGAACCCACCGTAATAGTTGATTTGGTCTGTCATGTCCTTTCTCTTCCCAAAGTCGTTCTACGATCTTGAGATTAGTTTTCGCAAAAGGACACTCAGTCAGTAAGATAGTAGGATCCCATTGTGATATAACACTATCGCGGTGAAATAATGGTGAAAAAGTAACAAGTGGAAAGGACCAGCGACACCGCCAGAATACTCAACTGGGTAGATTACTGGCCCCCTAAAAGCGCACCGGGAAAGTTTACAGCATGCAGTCCATATTGCTGAGGAAGACAGCACACTTACGCGCCAAAGAATGGATGAGAGCGGAACAGATCATGCTCAAATGCCACATGGATACCGGCTAACCTGAACACAATTACTGACGACGCTTCAAACGCACTGATGCTGTCACCGATTAGTGATGAAATCCTTGCAACCATATTTCCTAGTTCGGCGAACCAAGATGCAAAAGGGATAAAAAGCACGACACAAACAGCAGGATTGGGGTCTTACCTAGCTCTTTGAATCATTACCAGAATTCGCGACAGCCTCATGATCAGAGTCATTCTGATGACCCGGAGACTCAATGGTAGGGGGCTGAGGATAAGCATCTCCTGGAAGAGATGCGCGAGTTTGTGTAGTAGTGGAACTGACACTGGTACTTGTAACTGATGATATTGTTTTGCGCCGGCTATTTTGTGTGGCCCCCGTAGACGGTCTGCGCATGGTCCATACGCGGGGTTTTAGATTCGAAGTAATGGAAGATGAAGAGACCGTATTGGTTCTCTCCACCGACGCCGAAGTGTCCGCAGATAGAGTGGGTGGAGAGCAAGCTGTAGCAACCGTACCATCGGTCGCAGTGGGACGTACGCTCTCCGCAGACTCTGACGTGTCTGAGGTGTCAAGAGTGTCTTCCGTGGAAACAGAATCAGTTTTACGCACAGTGGGAGTGGGACGGTTGAACCTCTCCTTACGTGCCACGGACCGATGGAGGGCGCTGGGAACTGAAGGATCGCGTGACTTTGGACGATGAACAATCGTCACAGGTGGACTGAGCTGCTGATCGCCGAAACCTCCTTCGACATTTGGACCAACAAGATCTTCGTTAAAGAACCGATCCAAACGAACAGCGTACTCTGCAAACAGCTCAATGTCATTATGTCCAGCTCCTTCGATCCATGCAGGCTCCAGAGGATATGGAAGACGGGAGAAAAGTTCACGACCATGGTGGATTCCGATAATCTCATCGTCAGTCCCATGAATTATCAACGTCGGTGACAAAATGCGCGAAACTTTGTCAATACTAAAAAACGAGGAAATAATGAACGTGTCAGTTGGAGCACATATGTGCTAACAGCGTGGGAGAACAACTGTGACTGAGGGATTCGATCAAAACAAAATGCTGATGAATGACCCCTAACTGACCTACCACCTTTCTGGTCTGCTTGTGACGGTTTTTCGATGCCCCTCAAGCACAGAATACTGTATACAACTGACGGACGATCCTGTCCCAGGGACTGCATACAGGATCCCCGCTAAGAATGAATAATCACACCACAACGGAGTACACAAGCAAGTGTAAACGGAAGAACTCCAGTCCGCCTGATCACATCAGGTGATTGTGTGAAGGCCTCTTATGACCACGCAGCTGATGTGCACTGAGGTTACGTCCATTACGTCGATGTGCTGACGTTCTGAAGTAACGTTGTTACTGGTTAAAAAAATTGATGCTGAATAACCGAGGGGAGTTTATGCGCCCTAATGCGATCATTATGTATATAGAGTTACCAACTTCTAGGTGGGTGAAGTACGATTAAGTCTTTCGGTGAGGTATGCCCTGAAGGATAGGACATCCTGATCTTCACGGTGACTTGCTGGAGACGGTAAAAGTCTCAAAGAGAGTAAATAACCTTTCTGCCACTTGGTGATTTAGAGACGCGTGCTGACCTTTTCTGCCAGCGTGCAGATTTCCACGTTTCTGAAAAAGCCACAGAGATGCACACGAGTTGCTAGACCATGATATTCTCCAGCATTCAGTGAGGCACAAACCGATTGAACCATTCTAAAAATTGTTAGTTCTTGCGGAAGATGGACTTTCTAGATGGAATTCCCTCTACAAAGGTCAACCCGCCGAGCTTTACGCACGCTTTGGCAAACAGTCGATTACGTTCATTCACTCTAAACTACTGAAGTTTATCAGCAAAACCGTAATTTCGCTGTTTTATTATGGAAAGCCCTTTTTCTACGTCCAAACAGAGTGTAGTGCTTCAACTTAAACTATGTGAAACACTCGTTCCATGGTAAATGTCCATTTTAGTTCCGAATCCCAGGTTTCCCAGTCAGTAATAAAAAACACCTAGCATTTGTCATCCCTTTGAGGAGCCTCTTTGAGCGAGATGGCCCAAGTGGTTAGAGCGCGAATTTACTGACCGGAAGGTCTGCGGTTCGAACCCGACCTCTGCCTCTTGACTTCTCCTGTCTAGGCTTGGGCAACCTGGCAGTATTCCAACCCTCGTTCTTCCTTCGGGTGGCATGGCAGCTAGGCAACGGAAGGGTGCTACAGCTGAACGCCTTTTTCTTTGAGCTTCTTATTATACGGTTTGCTTTATACATCTTTCGAAGACAGAACAGTTTTTATCAAGCGATTTTCGCGTCGTTGATTGAAAGTTCTTCCACCGCCTTTCTAGCATTGAACTGGCTGAAACGGATGCACAGTGGTGCAGTATATGTGCTGTTAAGGATGACGACTCGACCAGTCTTGTATGGAGACCGCAAAACGGCGACCAACCACTCAGAATGTTAAAAAAAAATACAACTTGGCAGCACGCGTTTCGCATATGGGCCCCAGAATTTACGGCAAAATCTAACCCTGCTACAAAAGACCAGTTGGGTTTGAAAAAAGGAATTATACCGGAAACTAGTAGGCAACTTCCTTGAGGATAACGACACAACACTTGGCATGCAAGATAGCTGAAAAAAACCTACCAAGAATGTCACATGCCGGTAGCTGTAGAGACAAGGATTCTTATCTGCGTCACAGTTCGTGTCTGAGTTGGTACAATGCTAAATGACGTTACCTATTCAGCTGTCAAAATGAACTAGAGATCCATATTGGTGGTGGAGTGGAATTTCGCTAGTTCGGGTGCATTCCTTGGTAGTTGATCAGGTAGCTGTTGACCTGTTGGCGGAGGTTGGCAAGTGACTTGCAAACGTTTCGTCGCCATTCGAGAAGACATCCTCAGTGCGTTGTTGGGTGCGTGGTTCCTCACTCCGGGCTTATATGGTTTATATGGTTTGCAAAAAACAGCCTTGAGTTATGCCCTGATGGCTATTGACCATCATTTCCACACTTAGAGTCCCATTGGTTCGATGGTGATCTGCGTTGCGCGGTGGTCTGTCTTCCCATTATTTGATTCGTTGATGTTTTGCATTCTATCTTTAGTAGTTTTTTGTCTTCATCCTGACTGCTCCATATTTTAACTCGCGGTTTAAGTATGAGCCTGGTCGGCTGATTTGCAATGGGGTCCCATTGCCAGTCAGTCGGTTGCCAAGTCCGGCTAACAGATCAACAGCCACCTGGTCAATTACCAAAGAAATCTACATCACCGACCAGCCAGCAGTTGATATGGTTTGAACTGGATCAAAATCTTGTGGATACACTCCGTCAACACATTCTTTGGATTTTTTCAGGGTTTAAATGTTAGCCAGTTTTTGAGCTGAGGGCAAATTAGAGTTTTCATGAAGAGTCTGAACAAGCCACCGAAATACTGAGACAACCGTTGTTATTATCTCAGTTACATTACGTCTTCCGCACCAATGACTATAAAATAAGGCTTTATGTCTTCTGCAACAATGACAAGAAAATCAGGCGCACCATGTACAATTGTCTTAGGAATTCGCTTTTAAGTTCTTACGACACATATATCCGGTCAGCGTAAAACCGTTTCGCAAATGAACACGTATCTACTGACAACATCAAGCGCGTGTTTGATTGGCTTTTGTCCAAATTTATTGATTCTGCCGCTTGGATAATAGCACGTTACTGACCGGATTCTTGCCGTCCCAACAAGGTCGATTATTTTCTCTGTGTGTACTCAATGGGATCTCCCCATCCAATCTGAACAACACTGTGCGGGGTTCATATGTTTGGTGTGATGGAAATTTCTGGGTCTAACGGCGTTCTGGCATATAGAGAAAATCCTGGTGTTAGGCGGAATCCGGCACCGCTCTACCGCTCGCAGTTAGGCTGTGTGCTACGGCCAAGAAGCCTAACCCTTAAGTGATTAGCCAGAAGGTTGGGCCGCATGCCGGATACGGCATCAAGGCGAGCTCTGATTGGTCGAAATTTTGGGCCCAACAGCCAATGGCGATTCAGTATCGGTAAATGGCGCGTCCATAATGCGTTGGCATTTACAGTATGTTATCGTTTCACGAACTCTAAATATGGCGGTGTGTTCATGTGTTTTTCCATTTGATTTTTGCGCCTAATACACGTTGTGCATCTTTGGTGGTTCCTTTGCCGAAAAGCTAGCATGGGAAGTTCAGACGGGGAGAACTGAGCTGGGGCATTGCCGTTTTACACCTGGATACCTCGATATACTGTGGGTAAAAAGAACATTAACTGAGTGGAATACTTCCTGCATTAATCCCATCAGAGAGATTCCATTCGCCAAGATAGTCAGTCCACAATAAGTACCACTTGAAAGTATCTTCGAACCACGCAACCTGTCTTTGTTTATCCAGCCACAAAGTCCCAGCTTACGTCCATCTCAATTTATCTCGAGGTTCATGTTATTCCATGCATGCCTTCAGGTTGTTTTATCACCCAAACAAGCCTCCGGCTGGGCTTTCTCCCTTCCGCCGTAATTCACAGTCCCTTTCTACAGCTTCCTACCTATGTGGGGGTCACTCATCTAGGGAGTTCACGATTTCGTTAACTACCAAGAAGGCCCACCGCAGATGACGCCCATTTGAATTTTCAGAATAGAAGTGCACATCAAGTCAAAAATTTCTGAGTTCATCACCCAAAACCCAGGATGTTCAACAAAGCAAGTGACGAACGGACAACTTAGGCGAGTAATGAGGGTATAGTTTACACCTAAGGACGGTGAAAACGGTGATGATTTACGCCTTCACAGGCTGTCAGTCACAAGTGTCAATCCTCCTATTTGAAATGTGATCAAAGCGTCCGTCAAATGTGATCCAGTAGCCCAGTTCGGAAAAAGTATCAAAAGACCCAATCTCCCCAAAGTGAACCCCACAACTAACCACAAATAAGTAGCAGGTAAACGTAAAACTGAAGAAGCTAGACTCCTTTATACTGGGGAATAGTCCTCAAATCACACTTACTAAGGACGCCAGATAGCATCATCAAATACTCGCTTGGATGATTGACAGGACGCATGATCGAATTCAGCCGCATTGCAGGATAAACTCGTAAAATACAGGGTTACACACCCAGACCTCATTTCAAGTTGGGCCTGAATGCGCGATATTAGTTGGTCGTTCTATCCTACCAGTTTCTCGTTCGTCAGACGCGTTGCGTGACTGACTAATTGTCACGGTTTCGACGTGAGGTGGCGACAAACAATAAACATGAACTTTTCCAGACTTCTGGGTCTTTTCGACCGTTGAATTTCCTACGCCCTTATCATCGTCTGACTATGGGGAGTATGCAACGTGCAGCGAAAACAATGACTGTAAATACTGTTAGGAACGTGTGGTTTATAAAACACATTGTCTTTCATTGATAAGCTTAAAACAGGATGCAAAGCTTCCAGCTGTGTCAACGTAGAGTTCCTGATCACACATCTGTTGTTATCGGCGGATGAGAATCACTCAAAAAAGATGAGTAAAGACGGAAAATTCCACGGAGCAGACACTGTTCCACCGATTTAAGCATGAGTGGCGAGTTCAGCTTCAGCGTTTCAAGGTAGGTATCATCTATCATGATAGTTTTTTTTGCATGTGTTACTTGTTGGCTTGAACCGGTGATATCTCAAACGTTAATGAAGATAGCATATGGAATTAAACGATCTTCTAAGTTGTAAATCGTTGCGGAATTCACATGCATGTCATTCTCGTAGGACAGTTGCCCACCTCTCCTGGCGCAATTATTTAGGTGGGTCCAAGCCAAAGGGAGTGAGCACTGGATTCGAGTTTCGCTCTTATTAGAGCTCATCAACAGTGCATATCCGATGGCCGTGTCGGGGTTTGAACTCCGGACATCTGACATGCAAGACAAGTGTGTTTATCACTACTCCACCAGCGCACGCTGGATACATCTGAATTTTTGCGTCTGAACAAGTGAAAGTGCTCGCGCTTGGACGATGGGAGTGTCTTGCCTGACACCTCGAACGACGAGCCAGTAATCGCGTCCTGTTTGTGTTGATCAGTTAACCCGCCTGTCAGGACTTCCCGGTCAGGTAGCGCCACGGACGCTTGAAACCTACGGACAATTTTTTGATTAGCTGTAGGTGTTTGCGGGATTTGTGAAAAAGATTCCACATGCTGCCTGTGTCATTGTTTGGCTGACCTTTCACAAGGTTTTTTTCGTCCCGAAAGGCGAGTAAGACTGTGCAGAGAATGTGGTGCTGCGCGGGTAACTTGAAAACGAATTAGACCTACGGCAAAAGTCACTTGTTGTTTATCGCCGATCGCCAATCGATATTAGGTTTCGATTACAATGTCGACTGTATTTGCAAGTGAATGAAGATTCCAAAGAGGTCACTTTGGAAAACGAGACCGAAGCAGTCCTTCGGCACAAATGATGATAAGAGACGCTAGTAAGCTGTTTTGCTTACCACGTAAACTAAAAGTATTTCTTCTGTGCGACAACCAGACCTGGGTGACCTTCGTCCTGCACGTGAAAGGTAATCGGAATCACAAGCACGAGAGAAACAAGGTTTGACTGGTACCTACCGGTATGCAGACCACCTCCAACAGTCTGTCTGATTAGTTAACATTTGGCAGTCTGTGTGGGCTGACAAGGGCGTCAGTTAGTCATGCTGTTGGTTGGTTCATAGATTCGTCAAATGGATGGGCCTTAAGAAAGTGAAACGCCGGTGTCAGACATTAGTCTTACTAAAGGGATCATTCTAATTCAATTCAAATTATGCTACGAACAATAACAAAAAACAACAGACCAGACGCTTTTACAGTAAAGTGTGACTTACTTTGTGAATGGATCGAAGCAAAACCGTCTAGTGGTTCCGGGACAGACGACACGCAAACCAGACATAAACGGAGAATGAAGCACCACTCCGGCGACCTTGAGGACAGGGTAGAAGAAAACAGACGATTGCACGCGTATTTAAACTCCGCTGATCGGGGAACAGAGTCACAGACGATTGCACGCGTATTTAAACTCCGCCGATCGGTGAACAGAGTCGTTTACAATGTAATGAAATGTTTGTACTAAACTATAAACTAATGAAATCCAGATGATGATTACGATAAAAAACCATGCTTCGCCTACACTCCACAACCCTTCGTCACAAGACAGACGGACCGCCAAATTGGTCTGCAACAGCCTAATTTTGACAGCGGATAACCGGGAGACGGGATACAGAACATCTGGTTTCCTGTATAGTTAAATAGCCGCATCGCTTCTCGACTGAAGAAATGCACACAGAGCATCCGGGATGATTAGGTTTTGTGTGTTGCATCAAAAGGGAATAGATGATCACGGTTAGCCAGAAACTCTCAAGCACAAAACTTCAGTCTTCTATTATGAGGATCAGGCTTTCCAGTAAAAAAAGGAGTCGTGCTGGGGGGATCTCTCGTCCCGAGATACTTCACCGGCTCATTCCCCCGAAAAACAGCACGCAATGAAGAGAAAAGCAAACTATTCATCCGTAAGAATAGGACATACAAAAATTTCAAAGTTCAAAATGACCGAGAATCGCGCGAGTCAGACAATTGTGCAAGCAGCAGGCGAAATTAGATTGGTCAGAAACCCAAACAGTAAGAATTAGGTTTTTTTGTAGTTATACTCAAACCTGTAGCGACAGAGCAAGCTCATAAGATTTACATGACAAAGAAAACTCTAAATGGCAGTCCGTACGCCAAATTTGACTCCCCAAGGCTGACAAAAATCCCCTGAGAGATCCAATCCTAAGCCGGATAAATGAAACGAGCAGGAGCAAAGAAGGTTCGAATTCGCAAGTGCACATGCGATCGCTGAAGAGAAGAGCACGAGGACTGCGATATTACCTGAGTACCCGAACCCAGATGGAGGCAAACGAAAAGTCACGAATCCCTGAGTGAGCAGCTCAATCGTTAGTCTCTGAACAACCTCGAAAGAGTTAGCATGGATGAGTACCAAGTTTCTTAGAACACAAGCGAGAAATCGTCGGAAACAAATTACCCGATCGCGACAAAACAGGGTAAAGTAACAAAGAGAAAGCCACAACACTACTCCCTGCTGAGATGAGATTTCCGGAAGAGGGAGTGGCTGAACGCCGTTCCTATCGTAGCAACCATGTGAGGTGTTTCTCACGCCATAAAGATGTCTGGAAATCACCAAGCTATCATATCAATAATGCATTGGAAAACATGCAGACTGCTTGAGGATAATGCTTGGCAGCTTGGCGCAAGATGGTCCGCACGTATCTCTCTAGATGTGTTGGTCTATTTCAAGGTTTCCATACACCAACAGGTCTCACAGTATTTGTGTTCACATAAGCTCCGGAGCCAAGGTGTTTTCTGTTTCAATACAATGCAGTGCACACTACTCCCTGCGGAGATGAGATTGCCGGAAGAGGGAGTGGCTGAACGCCGTTCCTATCGTAGCAACCAGGTGAGATGTTTCTCACGCCATGCAGTGTACAAGACAATGATTCGAAACGGGATAAATAATTCAACAGAAGCTAAATACACTCATTTGCAAACAACTTTGGTTTTGCGCGGGAGACTCGCCTGGAATCCAACCAAATCTCTCCTTTACGTTACGTTTTCAGCAACCTTATGAGTAGTGTATAACGTCAACAGAACCTACTTTTTCGTGTTTTCGCGTGTCTCTGGCTGAATCTCGTCTTAATATCCACACACACACACACACACACAGAGAGAGAGAGAGAGCACACTTCACCGATTTCTCATGTGAATGAATTTCACCAGACATCCATCGCCGAGTGCAATAACACCGTGCGAATTTGTAGCTAGCTATGCCGGGGAATTAAAAAAAACCAATGCACATCTTCACCCTTGCTGGGAGGTGCACATGTTACAAATGAGTGTGTTGTGCACGGACTGTCACATACTGCAGTTGACACAGCATTTGAGATATCGGAGTAGATTTTCTAGACACTTATGAGGTTGCTGAAAACTCTTCCACAACCCAGTACCGGTTTCGCTCCACTTGGGTCTCATATGCATAGATCCCGAAGCCCTATTTGAATACTGAGTTGTGCGCACGTGGCGAGACACACACGCACATTAAGCGGCCTTTGTGCAGCACAGTTGGTTGGAGAATATCGTAAACGAGGAATTCGGTTGCGTCTCCCGTTGAAACCAGCTTGGCTCACGAATATGTTTCGTGAATTGCGTCCAATCAAGGGTTCTGGCATAACATAAATTTGGCGGAAATTCGGCGACCATGTCTACCTGACGAGCACCAAAAAGGGCCGGAGTTCTTCAGCGACTTTATTAGTAGTTCGTTAATTTGGAGACCCTAACTAAGACCCAAGTGCACACAACGTGAGCGGACTGGGGTAGAATCTATGAGTATGTCTACAGCCGCACTACCATGAAGCTACCTCAGACCGTAGCTACCGAGGCTTGGATTCCACAATGACTCACCACTCACGAAATCTCCAGTTAAACTTGCGCTCCCAGAGCCAGTACTCCAGTCATGAGCAACAGCTTCGGATATAAGACAACCCTTCAACAACCATGCCTCTAACCGCCTGTCGTAACTGCGAGATGGCTCAGTGGTTAGAGCGCGAACTAACTGACCGGAAGGTTTGTGGTTCGAACCCGATTTCTGCCTCTAAACTTCCTCTGTCTAGGCTTGGGCAACCTGGCAGTATCCCAGCCCTCGTGCTTCCTTCGGGTGGCATGGCAGCTAGGCACCGAAAGAGTGTTACAGCTGGATGAAAAAATGCCATTGTTTGAGGTGCGATGAAATTTGCATACCAACTTGAGTGGACGCTGCACACATTGAATGGCTTAACAAATAGGTAACAGAGATACGGGAAGAATCACCTGGACGGTTTATAATTCCGGGTTCCACTAAACCAAAAAAAATCTAATAGGCTAAGAAGTTTTCGCTTTCTAGTGAGTACAGAGACTCCCTTCCCTCTCAAAGAAACGATGCTGTCTCGGTTCCGCGAACCTTACCACTGGATTAAAGGGCGAAATGCCAAACTACCCAAAAGGGACTGATGAGCTGCATTACCTCCAGGGAGGACCACAGTATTTTCCTGAAGACTATTTTACACGCCAGTTGGTTTTTGTGGAACTCGTAAACGTGAGGTGAAGCGTTTTGCACTCGAAAGTCCACCAAGTTTCATGAAACAACACTAGTTCAATTTTTCGACTGCAGACCAATTATTGTAATGTTCCCAGAATTCGATCCAAAAGGATTTTTCTGCACCAGAGAAACAATGCAAAACCGTGAGTTCTTCATTACGTTACAGAAGCCATTGTCCGCCGTTCTTTGTGAGCTTCATTAGACGTCCAGGTGAACTCGCTCGTGATCGGTCCACTGTGTGATTAGCTCTGCAGCAGTTTGAGTCGATTGACCTTTGCCTGTTCAAAGGTGTCGATCGTTTTGAATTCCAGTACTGAACAAAACAAACGAACGCTGCTGAATAGGGAATCGAATTCAGAGTGTAGTTGGTGACTAGCTGGAGGATGGCTTCTCGAATCATTGACACTGTGTAGGGCAGCCGAGTTGCATGACATAGGCGATGCCATCAAGTATTCTCTGTGAACGTGCAAACCGATCATTCTGATAATGCAAGCGTGGAAAACATCCGAATTTTAAATCATTGAGTCAGTTTCATCCGTTTTTGAGCAGCATTTCACCGGCATACATTCTTTTACTCTTGGAGGGTGCGCGACTACAAGGGTATGAACAATGACCAATATGCCAACATAAGAGATCATAGGGAGGCCAAGTGGTGTTGACTGTTAGCGCACTGTACAAGCAGCGTCGGACAGGATGGCCTTTGTGGCAAAATGAGTGGCGGTTACTGAGGATGTGGCGCAGCAAAACAGGGGAGATCAATAAACACACGGGTGTGAATGGGGGAATTATCATGATGTCAAGTAGACTCTACGCACTGGGTACAAGCTGCGATAAGTGACAAATCTCCTGAAATTCAGCCCTTTGTTCCACTATTTTTCAAGATGTTCTTCGTCAGGCCATGTGTTCGTAATCAGTGCTCTGCCTTCCCTCATGAGATTCACAACTTTGATCATTTTAAGGAAGGACAAACAGTAAGATCGCCGGATATCAGTTCACAAGTTGAGTAAATGATGTGAGCAACGTACATCCACAAACTGACTGTGTTACTTAATATGTGTTTCGTTTGTTTTAGAAACGAGTCGAATTCGATTCGCATTTTTCTTGTTTGGAGACAGAAATGAGGCTGGAATCACAGACGGAACTGTGGATCACAATCGTTGTTTTTTTCATGCTTGAGTGCTACGCTCTCCAGTCTGAAAACGGAACGAAATTCCGAAACGATGGGACGCTCTACTCACCACGCAAGAAATTTGAACTGCCAAGTTGTGTCGTCCTCCGGGGTATCGCTTGGAGGGGGATTCTGACAAGGGGAGAATACTGTATGAAGTAATTCAATCGCATAGCACAGTGGTGGTCAGACGATATCGTCCAGATTACTGCAAACGGATAATTATCTATACTGCCCAGCTGGGTTCCTGAAACGGCTAGGGTTGAGGTTGAATCACTAGGCCTCCACGTCATCTACGGTACCAAGTAAGGGGAAAGTGCCTGAATAACGCTACGCTCGGATATTGTTACGGATCGTCTTCCATGGGCTCTGGACATCTGGAACATTCTCGGAGCCAGTTGACCCCCCTCCAGGTTAAAGCTGCCGCGGAGTAGTGAGTAGAGTTCATCGCATGAGATGCTCGTCAGCAGTAACTTGTGGCACGTTCTATTTTGAGTAAATTACTGCATACCGAGTTGCTGTCATAAACCCAAACAGACAGAAACCCAAACACTTGCCTGTTAATTATCTCGTTATGAATTCGTTCATAACAGTCGACATTGGCAACAGTTCTCAAACCGGGGGTCATTAAAGACCTGAAGACTTTGCAGAACAGCTGCCTGCACAAGCCATTTCCTGCAGCTATTCAACAAACTAGCCAGCATTGCAACCTGAACGATATGGTTTTTTCAACGCTAAGAATGGCGCAAATTGGCAAACGTGAATCATCTCTGTTCTCATCCTCTGTCTAGCCTCCCTACCGTTAATCCAGCTGCACGAACGACGATTTTCTTCTGAAGGATGACTGGGCTCCAAGGATATCCCGATCACTGCTGTCCATGAAGCACGATCGCCAGTCAGATCTGACCAAATGGTCATTCAGTTTCTGTCCCACTGCTTGATGCAATGGACCAAGTGAAGATGTAGTGGTCTGACGCCATGTTAGTCACTCAGGCCATGTCCGGAAGGGCTCCTTAGCACTGTCAGCGTCAAGGGCCGTTTCAGCATGACGAATGACAATGAGCATAGCGACTTGGAGGAGGAGAAAATGGACCGTTTTGCCAACTAGCTTCATCGAAGTTTCTTACAATAAGGAGAAATCTCTTGCCGTCTCCTAGAAAGACGTTTGTCCTTCCCAATCCCCTCCCCTTTCGGGAGTTGAGTTTACATGGACTTACTGTGCGTTCTACATCAACATGAAACGAAAAACGAAACAACAAGTTTTGCGTAGGCTCAGTTGGTTTGTTTTATGGTAGAGACCACTCACTCCCATTCCCATACACCAATAATTGGTTGTGTCCGTCGAACGGATTTTTCTTGTTAAACGAAACATGTAGGGTCGACGCATCCAATCTGGCGTGAAAACCGATGAGCCGAATCGAGTAAATGCAGAGAAACATCAACACAAGCCTGGGAACCAGTGGACTGAAGCTGACAGACCCTAAACGTACCTCGTATTGCTTCATCGCCGACCGAATGCGACAATCGACTGCCAGATTTCCTGATGACCCAGTTTCGTCGTGAAATTTTAGAAGTCGACTAACACAGTCTAACTTTACCCATAATAAAAAGATGCACATGTCAAATACATAAAACATTAAAGTCGATGCTGACAAAAGACCATCGAGGAGGGGGGTGAGTCCAGGGTCGCGGATGATAGGTAACTCGCATGCATAGCGCGATCACGGAATGAATGAGACCTATGAATGGAATTTCGCTCGGGATGCGCGGCATCCAACTGGATTAAAGTGCAGGAATTTGTCTCCAACTAAAATTGACATGACTTGACTTAACTGCAGAGAGATGACACCCAACCCTGGGATGCATCGATCACATTTTCACCCTTCAACAGATTCTGGAACAGCGACACTGCTTCTAGCGACCAACAATGGTTGTCTTTTTTTACTTGAAAGCTGCCTTCGACTCTGTGGACCGTCAGGCATCATGCAGTATCTGTGGAGCAAAGGCGTCCCCCCATAAATTCTTCACCTTCCTTAAGGTGCTGTACGCCAACTCCCGCGGACGCATGGAGGTTTCATGGGGAAGCTCTCGTCTGAGTTCACCACATCAAGTGGTGTCAGGCAAGGCTATCCTCTTTCACCCTTCCTCTTCAAATTCGTCAGCGATACGATTATGGAGAACTCACTACCAGCCTCTAATGCCTGTGGAGTCGAAGTGCCCCCGGGCGTTCGCCCACAGATATCGAGTACGCAGACGACATAGATTTTCTTGAGTCTGATGCCGTGGTAATGCAAACAATAATAAATAATCTAAATAACCCTGCTTCATGGTTTGGCATGCGCTTCATACCTGAAAAGTGTAAAGTGTTACTCCAAGACTGAGTGGGCTCGAACCCGAACCTCATGCTTGCGGATGAGCCAATTGAGGTAGTAGACAAGTTTGTCTACCTGGACAGCCGTATCAGTCCCGGTGGTCTCTTGAAAGACGATATATTCATCCGGGGTTCGACTTGGGATGTCCCATGTCTGTGGGCAAACACCCAACGAGTATTTTGAAGCCCCAATGCGCCCCGGAGCAAGACAAGGAAGCTTCAAGTAATATTAGATTAACAAAGCTGAGGAAGAATAGCAAGGAAGGACAATCCCAGTTATTACTGTTTGAATCGATAAGGGAGATAGGCTGGCGATATTCTGCCACGGAGTCGTAGGAGAGTTGCCTAAAGTGCACACGGACAGAGGAACTTAAAGACTGAAATCAGAAAACGATTGTGCCTACTAGATAAAGTGTTCATCATGTTCTACGACATTCAAAAGTTACATGTCCGTTACTCGGGGCGAGATGGCTCAAGTGGTTAGAGCGCGAATTTACTGACCGGAAGGTCCGTGTTTCGATCCCGACTTCCCCTGTCTAGGCTTGGGCAACCTGGCAGTATCCCAGCCCTCGTGCTTCCCTCGGGTGGCATGGCAGTTAGGCACCGAAAGGGTGTTATAGCTGAACAGTTTGTCGGTTAATCACTAGTACGATCTCTGTAACACAAACATATCTTCACGGCCTAGCGAACATTAAGTTATGATGTGCAAAGGGGAAAGTGGAAAACAACAAACCTTATATTTTGTCGCCAACTCAACCGTCGGCGCGGTTCCGATACTCTGACCGTACAATACGATTTGTTCCAGAGGCACTTTGAATCGTTCACGGAGCTCTCGCAGCACGGCCTCCGCGTCCGCGTACAAATTCTCTTCCAACCGTTGGCCGGTACTCACACCGTAGCCTGAGTAGTCATAACATATCACGTTCACCCCGAATCGATGAGCTAAGGACTGTAGGAATCCTGCCATCTGCTCGGAGAAAACAGAGAACAGGGGAAACATGAAACATATATGCATACGCGTAGATAATAGCGGAAGAACATGTTCTCAGCGCCAAATGTAGTGTCTGATTAAACCTAAACAATTGATGAAGTAGACGGATGAAGGTATTTACAGTACAAAAAGTGATTTGCACGGAAAACAAATCGGATTTGGTGGGCGAATATCCCGCTTAGATTCCTTGAGGTCATTGTAGCTGAAACAACAACGTACCCGTTTTGTGAAGCGGGAGAATATCGAACCGAAAGAACAGGTCGGAAGTTACTGAGAGGTATAGCTGATGGAGAGATCGGGGGATGCGTGAACGGCATCGGTATTTACATCAAGTCTAACAATGATCAGGCTGAGCAGCGTTCACTGACCGCCCCCTATCCCAGGCTACAACAGTGACTGACCAAACGCGCAACACACAACTCAATTCATCACAAAAGAGGACCAATTGCAATCTAAACGTGGCACTATAAATATCAAAGGTCTATCCCACAATCAAATAATAATGTCCAATATGTAGGCTACATAAATACCACACATTGGATTAGGAACAAGTCACAACCAGAAAACACTGGACGGTATCGTCTTTTCCAGGTCATGGTAATCTGAGTGATAGATAGGACAATGTAACTTACCCCTGAAGTCGGTCACTGGAAAGAAGAAAACTTGGATACAAACTGTCGAAACACCGATCTTTCACTGTCACATAACAATGCCAACTCATCCCAAGCCCTGGTGTAAGAAACAATGATGATTAGGTGAGACCAGTTTACCCCAAGCAGTCCGACAACCAATCAGACCACCGAGTATATAAGCTTTAAGGTAGACAACCGGTGGATTTAGTGCTGGGCAACGTTTCGCTTTTGACACAAAAGCTTCGTCAGACCAAGTGAGTAAGTAAGCAGGTGGATTTGGTTTTAAGGCAGTCAGGGAACCAATCCGTGAAATTTCTTATGCCTAGCCGACTTGAGCAGTGCTGAGTGTCAGTCTGATGGTCCTGTTTGTTGGTTATGGAGAGTTGTCTTCATGTTGAACTCGGATTTTTGCGGCCCAGTGGGTTCAATCAAGCGGCAACTAAGAAGCGTATTGGTGCCAACACCAAGGCCCAACAAGGTGTGGATCGGAATAGCAGTCATTTTCATACAAAACAGGGGCATCTGAAGTCATCAGAAGGGTACTGAATACGACTGACATTAGAGTAGCATTCCAGAAGGAGAATACTTTACGCTCGGTGTTGGTGCAGTTGAAGGATCGCCTTCCGGTTGATAAGACTAGGAACTGTGTATATAAAATAAAATGTAACGACTGTACGAAGGTTTGTATAGGTCAGACAGCCAGGAATTGCGCACCAGAATCGGTGAGCATAAGCGATCCATTAACAGACCACCGAGAAACATACACAGATATCAGGCGATGTTCAAAGATTAGGCAATGGCAGGGCATGTACTAGACACTGGGCACAGGATAGATTTGGAAAATGTGGACATTCTGAGACGGGGGTTAATATTCACACCACAGCTACTGGTGGCCGAGGCAGTGAAAATCGTCAAGCATCCCAGCGTGAATAGAACTGAGGGTGTAGAACTGGCAAGCGTGTGGAGAGTGGTTTTAGATCAGCCGAGATGACATGAAGTGTGTGCAGTTATCAGCAAAATGGTCTGGGTCTAAAAGTACAAAATCCAAGCAGAGTAAAATCCAATTAACCACCCCACCCACCAACCCCAAACCAATTGTCCCGGCATCCCTCGACGGATACAGGCGAACAAAAATCTTGTGAATGACCCAAGAGGAATATTCCATTAAGGTGTCCTAGACAGAAAAATCAAGGCCAAAAAAATCCGGGTTCAACATGAAGACAACTCCTTCCTAACCAATCTAACCTAGATGTTAGTCATCCCCAATAACCAACAAACAGGAATATTAGACTGACACCCAGCACTGATCAAGTTGGCTAAGCATAATAAATCTCACGGATTGATTCCCTGACTGCCTTAAAACCCAATCAACCTGCTCACTTACCCACTTGGACTGACGAAGCCTTCGTGTCACAAGGGAAACATTGCCCAACAATAAATCCATCGATTGTTTACCAAACCACTATGGAGCTTTTAGGTACATTGTGAGGAAGGTTACCTACAGCCTAGCCTGAAAGGTGGGTCACTCCGACAAGGATCAGCAATATTGTAACTTTCAGACTTCACCACAAAATCCTACACGGCCAGCCTCTTGTTTCCTGCACCGTTCTTGAGAGACGACGACTCATCGGGTGTAGCATATGGCTAGACCACAGCAGTTTATGCTATTTTCCAGGAGATAACGCGCTGTAATTCGCACTAGACTGACTCTCTCTCTCCCTCATCAACCGGAAACTGCCATCCAAACCGCCATTCATACTCCACGCACCGTATGCGTCCGTGGTCTGTAGGCTGGAGCGGTTAAATTGCAACAAACTTAACTACGCGTATGCTTAAGTGGTCTGACGCGGGATCCAACCAACACAAAATCTGGGGGTGTGCGGAGCCTGCAAGTGCACATGTCTACGATTGTTGCTATCCATGGCATTAATCATCAGGTATTTGTCCCATCGTCTACCGCGGACCACCAGGCGAAGGCAGGTGCAAAAAGGCAGTAGCAGCAGCAGGTGTAATGAGTCCTTAACCATCGATGTGACATTAAAACAGGGAGAGGCATACAGATTTATAAAATCGACAGCGCCGTGGATAAGGACGAGTAGAGTCAACTGCTAGTTGGTTGCGTGACAAAAACTGGCAGAAACAGTGGAAAACATGGCTGGAAAGTTAATGCATTCCTTTGAAGAAGAACTTAGAAATTCATCATCAGGTTGTTCAACAGAGCTTACGACATCCCCAGAACTGGGTGGAATTCTTTTTATGAAATGTTTGTAGTCATAGAAACGCTGGTTCCTTCCGATTTTGTATTTTATGGTATCCCACTTCGCTTATTTGTGATATGAACTGGATTGCTTCTGTTATCAGCAAGCCTTCGGCAAAATGGGCGATGCCATTGTACTGAGATTTAACCATTATGCTAGCGAACAGGACCACTCGTCCAGGGCTATAGAAATTGGCGAGGACCAGAGTGAAATTAGTTGTCCCATACATAAAACGGATGCGACGAACCTGACCAATGTCGACCGCATTCCCATGGCTGAACAGTACGGTGTACGGGGTTTTGTTGACTGTATCACCTCCAGTAGCTGCCAGTGCTGCCACACTAGTCAGTGCACTTTCGTCAGTCAGAGTCGGACAACTTGCGCTCATGGCTTGAGGGAATTTCGAATAGATTCGGATGGGAGAAGCGCCACGACGAGATGAGAAATTCGATGACAGGTTGGCTGACGGCACCGTGGAACAGCATGAATTCGCCGGAATGTACATACAGGCTATTCTGGACTGGCGACGAGTCATCGTGTAAAAAACCTATGTTACCGGGACAAAGTAATGAGGAAATTAAAGTACATATGAGCAACGTTGTCTGAATAGAAGGGTGAGAGCAAAAGTAAGCCAGAATAAATTGGTCACACGATAGAACTGATGCTGGTTCTATGAATACAACAGTAAGCTGAAAAGCAATGAACACCTTACAAGTCAGCTAGATAAGATTTTTGCCACCGTAATATTTCAAATATACCCTTCTGAAGGGAGCCAATCAACTAGAGAACCGAATGCCGCAATTCGCTTCAACATATTAACACAAGGAATGGGGTATTTTAACTATCCAGCAGATTGCACACTAGTTTCAAGGTGAGACACGGTCCTGGGCTCTCTTCAGGGAGGCTCCACTTCTCTTGAGAGGGACAATATGCCTATCCTCACCTGGGACGTTAAAAAAGGGGACTAAAAGCGGGTTTAAGGAGCGAAAGTGGTTCTATCGGTCCTGGCTGGTATGTTGTTGAATGAAAGGTAAACAGCATCCCGAGTTCCGACGGTTTCGAAAACACACATTGGTAGCTCAACTCCATAGATTTGTGGCATTTCCAAGGAACCAGTCAGTACCTCTCTTACTACACAAAATTATGCTCTTTCCAACCGGCTACTAGGCTACAACCGGCTACTACTAACAAGCAGAGGATGAGCAACACTAAGGCTGGAGAGTACATAGTTACAGGTCCAAACGACTCGCTTTTGCTTATGGTGTTAGGTGTAACCGAACGCTAATGAATTTGTGCGACACACTGGAAGGGCGACCTGTAAGGAAACCTCGGCGGGTAGTAGGAGATGGTTCAGTGGTTACAGCACGAAGTTACTTGTGGTTCGAACGAAACCTGTGCATCTCAACTTCCCCGGTCTGAATTTGGGTAACCTGGCAGTATCCCAGCCCTCGTATTTCCCTCGGGTGGCATGGCAGCTAAGCATCGAAAGGGTGCTACAGCTGAACATTTTTTTTGTTCGCCGTGCTCAACCCAACATGGATCTGGTGGTCGACTGGAAGGAATACCTTACTTCACACCCACACACTACCTTCGCACTCCCATCGCAGAGCAGGGTAGGACTTTACCTCCAGACCACCTCGTAATACGATTATTGGTAGTCTCTTCTCTTGCTGCTACCCTTTGGTCTTGGTTGCATCTTGTGGAACGATGATTTAGCCCGTTTATCCCACGGAGTAATTACACAACCCAAGCAAAACCACCATATCAAGCTGACATCCATTGGTCAGGACAAACAGCGCAGCCCTTGCTGACATTATTGGATGCGGTGAACCCATATCGTAGGCCGTCCGCATTCACAAGATGAAAGACTAAAAGGGACGCATTTCATAGCCAGGCACTTCCGGAGTTTTTTACAAGCAAACAGGATCAACAGCAGCTTTTACATAAAGAAAAACTGTTTCTCATCGGAAGGAATGGCTCAGTTCGATCACCTGCCGTAAAAAAGATAAAAAAAAGATCGATGCAACCCTCACCGGGCTGATGCCAAGCCTGGATTTCACGAATATGAGCCTGCCGATGATGGACTTACTTGCGTAGGATAATGCTGGAGAGCATATTTAAAGCTGCGGCTGTTAGATGAATCCCACTGGGATTCCGTACGATAAAGCTGCGGCTGTTAGATGAATCCCACTGTGATTACGCACCATGTCCTGTCATAGCGCCTTTCCGGATATTGAAATAGCCGCTGAAGCACTCCATTCTGTCGGTGTTCCGTCTTCAATTCTTAGAGTTTACAGTAAAATCGTCAGGATAGCTACTAGGGACTTGCCGCCCTTTTTGAAGAGTGCATATTACAAACTTACGACCCACGTGCTTTGTTGTGTTACAGCAGTGAAAATTTGAGCTAGAAATCTGTTGTCAATGGAGAACTGGTGTCGACGTTTCGTTCGGGCTTATGGAACTGTTCCAGAGACCAAGATGACAGGACAAACCTAACTGTTCTCTTGTTCATCCCACCGCTCAATCATACCAGTGGGAATTGGGCGCGGTTCTTCCCCTGACTCCTGAGGTCTTTGCCATGTACCAGTGCTCTCTGTATGGCAGCTAAGCACCAGCATGAATTATCGGTATACTGCTGTTCATGGAGATGACGACACTCCTTGAAATCTTCACCGAACGGCGTCTGAGGTCTCTATGTGCACCATCATAGTCGCGTGTTGCTGCTACGGCTCTCCTGACATCAGCCACAGCTGATGACTGTATCATATACAATCTTCACTAAGGATGGAGCAAACGACCCAGAGGTTTCAAAAGTTGTAAAAATAGCTCTCTCGTCGTCCTTCAGTCGTCCCTCAAATCGTCGTTAGTATGACCGCTTATCTGTGATAGCACTTTACATACTGTTGGGACATGGACATGCCTTGATGATGACAAACTCAGCGACCATGCTTCAACCAGTGTACTCCTGAAATAAAACGAACTGGTACACGTGTCCGCACAGTGCCATAACTGTTCAGCCGTAACATGTTTTCGGCGCCCAGCTACCATGCCACCTGGGGGAAGTACGAGTGCTGAAATATTGCCAGAATGCCCAAACCTAGACAAGATTGATCGGGATGCCGGGGTTGGGTTCGGACCATGGACCTTCTGGTCAGTAATTTCGGGCCAGAGTCACTGAGCCATCTCAAACTCTTAAAGAGGGATAACGGTTTGACCGGTCAATACTAATCCAAACCGTTCGTCTTAGAGATAGTTACACACTCTGATCCGTATGTCTCAATTCCCACACCAACAGCATCACCATCAACATCATTGATAGCAACACTAGATGAGAACGCTGGTGCTTCGCTGCCGTACAGCCATGTCAGGTTATTTCAATAACACCCTATAATGGAAAGAAAAGGCGGAGTAGGGAGGTGGGCCTAGGACTAGTCTAGCACCACCTACACCTCCAACACTCAGTCAGACAATCTGGATAGACTGACAGCATGGACGCCATTGAAACCGGTCGCCTCTGGCGTCATTGTCTCGAATCAAGCACAGGGGACCATGTGGACCACACCCCGGAAGGCAAACAGCATCAATAGCGCCCACAATTTTCGTAATAACCTTCACTTTCTTCTACCATGTCATGTTCTGTCCACCTATGGGTTTCCACCAGTTTGAATCAGGCACGGAAATCAGGGCTCGTCTCGAAAGGGGATAATTCGGTACGCGGGACACAGCCCAGGCACTTAGCTTGCAGTGCTGGATGCTTTATTTGAGGGAAGTACTGTCTGCCTCAGCAAAGGCCCGTCACCTGGCCACCTCCTTGCAAGTTCGTTGGTTCTAGTCGATTGCAGCCATAGCCCTGTGGTATCGATGTTCACACACTTGAAGATGTCTCAGATCCTCCACCCGAAGTAGCCCAATCTCGCAACCGTGAAACAGTACAGCTCCCATCGTAGTCTGATGTACGATCACTTTGAGACACAGTGGAACATCTTCTTCACGCCACAAGTGGTGCAAATTGGCAGATTCTGGCCTTCGAGATTCGTGCATTCACTTCGTCTGCCATACCACCGTCGGAGCTAATGCAGCTTCCAAGATGAGACGTGTTCCATAACCCCTCCGAATCCTCAGAGGCATGTTCAAAGACTACGTCCCGCAGCATGACTCTGCCCCTTGAGGGTAGGAGGCATATACCGAAAAACTGGATGACCTCGATCAGCTTTTTAACGATTGTTGGTGCTTCCTGTTCGTTTTCCATAGTCCAAGTCGACAAGGTCTCTTTCTCGCTTAAAGAGGTGCAAACGCCGGGATTTTAAAGCCCTTCCAGTGTTGGCCTCATTACTTTAGCAATCACTGGGTCAAACAAAAACGGAGAGACCGAAAATCCTTGCCGGACACCAATGCCTGTAGAAAAGCCTTTGGAGAGCTCCTCATACTCACACGCATCCACAAATATGTGAATACAAACGGTGCATGATATTCAGGAACTTCTGGGGTAGACCCTGGTGCGCACGCGTGTCGAAAAGAACTAACCAGCCGACACAATCAAAAGCATGCTTCATGTCAAGGGACGCCAAGATGGTAGGGAGTCTATAGGCATAACGTTGTTCCAACACTAGACGGAGTGTGAAGATCTGGTCCATACAGCTTCTAACAGGCCGGGATCTTGCATAGTGTCCTCAAGTCTCGTCTTCACGCCCTCTCGTAATAATAATTGTTCAGCTGTAACACTCTTTCGATGCCTAGATGCCCTGCCACCCGAAGGAAGCACGACATAAGACAACGTAAAATAAGCGGCTGGAACAGTCTGGTTAAAGCGGAGGTCAAGCTATTCCCTTCGTGATTCATTATCACTGCGAGCACCCTTTTTGACAATGGGCACCATCAGATCAACATTGAGATTAGTTAAACATTTTGAGGGACAAATTACCTTCAGGTTGCGCCGTTATAGTCTAAGGTAAACACTTCGAAAGAAGTGATAGTTTCGACAATTACTTTCCCCAAAGGTAACTCAGTATTCCCGCTTTGTGAGACACCTGTCTGAGAAACATTCGAGAAGGAAATGACTTCAACAATCCCAGTCATAAACATCATCATCGACAGCCCATCAGTGTTCAACACTGACGCTTCACTGCCATACGATCAGAATTTATTTAAGTCTTGCGGTTAAGTGGAATAAAAGTGGGCGGGGAGAAGACTTAGTGCTAACCTAGCCCAACACAATCATTCCGAGAAGCTACGCCTCCATTAGTTCATTCATATGCTATAGGAACTGATAAGAAGAAAGCTACTGACATCGATTAGCAGCGCTATCTTACAGCGTCTCCAACCGGACACATGGTGGGTCACTCAGACTCCATCCTAGAAAGGGAGTCGCACCGACAGTACCCAGACTTTTAGTTATCTCTTTGGGCGAGATAGCTCAAGTGGTTAGAGCGCGAATCTACTGACCGGAAGGTCCATGGTTCGAATCCCACCTCTGCCTCTCGACTTCCTCTGTCTAGGCTTGGGCAACCTGGCAGTATCCTAGCCCTCGTGCTTCCTTCGGGTGGCATGCCAGTTAGGCACCGAAAGGGTGCTACAGCTGAACAGAACAGTTATCTCTTTCATAGCCCTCTGCCAGGTCAGCTTGTACCAATCTGAACTGGTCACGAACTAAAGCACTCATTTCGGCAAACAACGGTTCGACATAGATAGTATATGGCCTAAACATCACAGCTTTTGGAGCTGGGCACATTCTTCAATTACGGTCCCCTTGTACAACCGAACACCCGTTTTCCAATTGCTTCCTGTGGATTCGCCAGCGCCAGCCTGCATAAGCCAGGGATCTGAGACAAGTTTTCGGAAGCCTGAAGATATCGGCTACTCACAGAGGCCGTCTCACAGACGAACCCCAAGAGAGTCCATATTTTAGTTCAAGGATATGCCTTTTTGTCACCATAGGTGTCTCGAATTGACACACGCAACCCGAGCGTTGGAGATTCGTACAACTGCCACACTACATTCGGGGCCAACACAACTTCCAAGACACGTAGAACGCTGTACAGCCTAGATTACAAGTGGATTACAAGTGGCGTGTTGAGTGACCGCATGTCCACGAGCACGAACTCACTTTGTGGGTGCAAAGCACATACCAAAAGATGTAATGACTTTGGTCAGTTTATCAAAAAAACACCTGCACCTATTTTTCCTCTTCGAAGACGAGAACGATGTAGTCTGCATGTTCCAGACCGACGTTTTCATCAGCAGCTGTTAGAACACCAGAGTTCTGAAAACACTGGGGCGTTTGCCTCATTATATCGTCGAGTGAAATTAGATAGGAATGGGAAGAGGTGTGACGAGAATAGTCTCCTGGACCCCTAGGTTGGGGGTTGGAAAATGTGTGAACACTTCCGTAAAAATGGTACTGTAATTGCATTTTCTGCCAACCACCGCTGGCTTGTGATCAGGCTTTGGTTAAGGACCCTAATCGCCCTCCTGTCTAGGACGCTCTGGCAGCATCCTGGCCCACGTACAACCATGACAATTACAACTAACAGTGCTCTTATGCCATATCGGCCGTCGGTTGGTATCACCAGCCGTGTCGCCTTACTTGGGGCATACAGCTGGGCAAGTAAGCGAGAACATGCTACTGCTGACGTCTCCCCTCTTACACGTTCACGTATTCGCTATTCTACTCTACCCCACCACAATTTGAACACTATCTCCGCAGATCCCACCACTAAGACTAACGGCTTTGTTCGTCGTGCATCACGCTCAGCTGCAGCTTTTGTGTATCCGACTTCAACAACAACAACAACCCTAAGCACCTCGAAGCCTGTTTTCGAACCCCGAAAACCGATTTACTTAGCCGCTTTCGTTATTGATGAAATAACGAGGCGAACGATGAAAGCCCTTCAAAACCCCGGCGTTCAGATTGTTGCTGGTGAGGACCTCGTCGATCTGGAGTACGCCTATGACATTACCCTCATCTTTGAAGACGCAGTCGCAGCAAAAGCCTTGTTGAATAAAATGACCACCACCGTGTGATCTTTCGGTATGGGCCTAGCAACTTTAAAACCTTCAAAGTGCAAAGATATGCTTTAAAACGTGCGACCTCTGAACATACCCCTTACAATTCAAGGAAAATCGCCGGGTGTGGCAAAGGGTTTGACGTGCCACGGTAATTGTATTAGCCCTGACGGAAGTGTGTCTAATGAAATCACTGCGTGAAGTACAAACGCCCGAATCACGTTTGGCAATTTGCGCCACCTGTGGCGTCACAACGGTATGTCACTGGGTATCAAGGGTTGTGTGTACCAGGCAACAGTAAGGGCTGTGGTGCCGTATGGTTAAAATAACATGGCTTCTGCGGCCATATGATGTGAGGCGTCTCCAGACTTTTTTTACCACCGATGCCTCAGAAGCGTTGCCGATGTGGGATGGCGCCAACGAATTCGTAACGAGGTAATTAGAAAACGAGTGGTTGTTTGTGTAACCGGTACTTCAAACGCGGAAAACATCCAGCACCATCAAGTGCGGTGGCTCTGACATGTGTTGCGCAACACAAAACGCTGTCTACCGGGACAAATGTTGTTCTCCGTTCGTCCTTCGGAACAGCGGAAAACCCGGGGCGGACAACGCCTTCCTGGATGGGGTCCTTGTGACCCCTTGTGAACTTGCCTGGAAACAATGCAAGAAATGGCGACTGATAGATATCAGTGGCGCTCGTGCTGTCAGTTTCTCTCCAAATCGTCTGTCTGGGTGCCTCGAGGTGTAGACACCTCAGAATGCTTGTGAGAAGCCAGCTAAAGGTCCTCTTCCTCGCCCAATCTTTTGTTTTATTTTCACATACCCATACACAATGTGTACGTCCGTTTATGTCCTCATGCCAGTTTACTTGCGGCAAATATGGTTACAACACAACTCGCCGTATCTCACTCGGGCTCGGTGGTCTGGTCCCAACTAACAGCCACGTCGGTTTCCGCCTTAGTTGAGAAGTTTGACGCAAGTTAATCGTACTCAGGAACTAGGTCGCGCTACCGGATAGTAGAGGTCACGCTAAGTGCACTAACTCTCAACAACGCCAAGGTCTCTCTTAATGGAATCGGTTAGCAAGCGATTAGGGGGCACACCACATAAGAAACTCAGCATTTAAGAAGTTGGCATCGTATGCGCACGAACTTTCAGTAGACCTCTGGAGGTCTTGTAGTGACACCCAGACTGCTTGTCTTTCTCCTCTGCATGTTGTCTTTGAAGTGTCCTTCAACTTTCATTGGCTGATTATTCGGAACACACCCCTCAAGTCGGCTGGCTAATGAAGTTACTTCGCTTCTGCCACTTCAGTTTCGCTTCCTCTGCACTCACTTTGACTTGGCTTCGTTTTAAATATTCCTTCCAGATATTCTGCATTTCGTTCGAGGGTGAGTAAGCTAAACTGATTTTTTTCGTTCACATTCCCACATTCATCAGCCCTTGTTTTTATGATCTTGTGTCCTCCGCCTTTTCTTACCCATCTACTACAAAACATCTGGCAGTTGACATGCCTTGGAGCGTACCGTATTCCCGAGTCATCCGTTCGCCTCTTAAAACCTTAAATTCACCCGAAAATAACTCATATTTTGATTATGCATCATGATGGCAAAAGTCTCCGTCCTGTGAATCAATCCCTGAATATCTAACACAAAATATGTTATACCCGTATCAGACAATAAAACTCCAAAACACCAGCGGTCAAACGCTTCCAAATGTTTATGTCAAGGGCCAACCCAACATACCTTGCCGAAAAATGAGTTTCAGCAGCAAATTACCTTACCGTTAGCTTTGAAGTAGCGTCCTCTGGTAAGTGCCATCCAGCCTCCGGTTTGAATTCAATGTGGCAGGTGGAATCGTTGGCGCAGGAAATAATCGAATATGTTGGTGGAGGTGGAAGAAATGCAAGCTTCGCGACTATGTGGGACGGCCGCGGAGGGCAGCAAAACAAGTGACAGATTTCACCGAGTATGCTCGACATCTCCTTAAGTGTGTTCAAGTCGCCCGCCTTGATGAGATCGCGACTCTGCTCCATAAGCCCGAGTCAGATGGGATTCAAGGAGAAATGCTGCGCTGGATTAACGCATTCTCGCCGGACAGAACATTCTGAGTGAAAACATTCACGACCTATTCTTCTTCGGCGTCGGTTTTTACTGGAGTCCCTCAAAGCCCCGTTTTAGGACCACTTCTGTTTTTGATCTACGTCAGCCATGTTTCTGCTGTTCTCTCAAGTCCGCGTCTACTTCTTGCGGACGACTTGAAATCCTCGAGTTTCAACGCCAGCGCATTCGATGCAACAGGCAGTGGCTGATAGACTGAGAGGATGTGCCTGCATGTATCGTTCGGAGGAGACCAAGTGAACGACCTTTCTGTGCATAGTGAGCAAGGAACAGAAGGCACCGTGAGGACGGATACATAACGGGGCCTATGCCCTTGGCTATTGTCAAACGTTTCTTTTTCATTTGACCATTAGAAGTCGGCGCAAAGGGCATTCGTTGTTGTACGGGTGATTTGAGGCACCTTCCCCCGTATTACTCACATGGACTTTCGGCAACTCCCTCCGGCCCAGGTCGTGCCGAATCAAGCTGTCCACTCTGGACGCAAATAGAAACTTACCCAAACTGAGCAGGCCCAACGAGCTGTCACTGGCCTCAAAGCCATAGGCTATGAAATGAGTCCCCGGGTGCCTGCACCATTTCCCCTAGAGTTTCGTCGCCTCAAATTAGACCTAATCGCCAATTATGCCTTTTTGTTGTAGTTAAGACCGACGGGTTCTCACCGTTGAAGCAGCCACTTCAAGGCAATATTATTCTATTTATTTATTGGTATTATTATTTTTATTAGGCAACAAATTTTCTCATTTCTGGTAGATGGGGCGTGGACTTACTTTCCTCAAACGGTAGTTCATGCTGCATCTACCACCTACTTCAAAGAAGTTTTAGATGCCTTTTTGTGAGTCCCTCCGCTGGCAGGCTTACTGTTCCGCGCTGAGAAGTTAAAGAGCAGTACTACAAACTCTCCGCCAGTGCCTTTCAAGCGAACAGAAACCGCTGTACTTCAAGATAAAAGACAACCAGGTAATCTTGGTGAAAGCCCGGGCCTTGTGTATCGACCCGGGAATCCATGAATTGCCGAGGCTCTTTGCGTTGTATGCCTGTGGGAACCAATGAAAAGCAGTGTAGTTTATGGAAGAAGTGGGTGATTGGGCACAAGCGAAGGGATAAAAGACAATTTTCTGGGAGCAGTTTGCTGACATCGGGCTTCAACGCTATGAAAATGAATGCATAGATCTTTTTGTCTGGGAGTTTATTCCAGAGTGGATCTGCTATGAAGTAAACAGCTTCGGTTTGTTTGCCTAGTCTTGCAAGACTTTAACTGTCTCCGGGGTTTGGTGCTGTCAAAAAGGGATGAATAATGAGTTGCGGATCGTAGGAAGAAAGATGATGCAATTGTAAATCAGACGCACTAGAAGCCCGCGCTATTGTAGCCAGAACTGATTTAGACTTAAAATTCGTTTGGGCTAGTGAGACTAATGGTGGACATGCGCTGCATAGTTTAGAAAACACGGATGTTGCGCTTTATCTAACAGAGGCACACGGCCAAGCAGCAAACCATCAGGGTGCCGAAAGAAATGGGACAGCATAGTGCCTTTGGAGTTATTTGGTGAACTGGGGAGCTTTGTGGGGAACTATGTAGTAGCTGATTGGATATATCTGAGAGTTCGGGCGCCTGCGTGTCAGTCCATCAATCCATCAGCGAAATATTGTGTGGTGCCTGAGCATGTGATCCAACTTGCGTACATCCCCATGATGCATACCATTAAACGTTGAGACAGCTTGAACTTTCCAAAACCGTCCTTTTCATTCCACCATGAAAGCGTTTTTCGTTCCACGGCTGAGCCGGGGCATCATCATCCGTATTACTTGTAAAGGCTTCCAGATCCTCTACGGAGTCTACACCAGGGAGCTTAAATATGCCAGCCTAGTTGCCTACTTTTGAAAAAAAGCCTTCGCTGCCCAGTTGTTTATTAGAGAAACACCAACTCAACAGTTGCAGAGTATGGAACAGGGGATCAAAACTGTCATATGCATCTCGTCTGCAAAACTGAATATCCATCTTCTCCTTGAACGCGTCTTCCTGAACTTTTCTGGATATTAATTTGCTGTTACTCAAATGCAAGCAAATGCTACAAAGCGACTCCACAAATTCCGTAATAGATCTCACTTTTCAAGAGACGCGAAGCGGATTTACGAGAAAACATACTACTTGCGTGCCTCATCAGTAGTATCCACCGTTGCACAGGTAATTAATTTGGTGGCTGTTGATCTGTTCGCCGAGTGGTCAGGACTTGAAGAAGTAAGCTGTGATATAATGATTTGGCACTTAGCTTCGGTGCGTTGTTGTCTACTCAAAACTCAAAAAGACGTTATGAGTGGACGCTGAAACGCGTCTCGCGGTTCTTGACACCCTTTCCCTGGAGCATCGTCGCTTCCTGGTAAACCTACTGCTTACCTATGCCGTGATTCAACAATGTTCGGCTTACAGTTTTTCGCCGTTGGCCAAAATAACACACGGCGGGGACATGCTCAGATAGATGATTTTCAAGCTCAGGGCGCACGCCTTTACTAGGCAAAAATCTTTCTCATTTCGGGCAGTTCGGAACAACCTTTCTCCGACTGCAGTACACGGTGCATTTAGTATCCAGTTTAAAGCAAGTTTGGACGCTTTCTGTGGTAAGGCTTTCGCTGAATACTTAAAGAGCAATGCCACACCTATTTCGCTTGTGTCTTTCAGGTGAACAGAGGCCGCTGAACAACAAAAACCAACCTGGCCTGTGGAGATCGGACAAAAACCCCGATTATGCGTATCAATCAGTGAATCCATGAATACAAACCGCTGTTAGGAGAGATACCTATTTAACCTGGGATGGGGAATAGAAAAACGTTGATAGACCAGTTAACAGTTGCGACACCAAGTAAGACTACCTTCGACGGTTGAAGGACTGAAGGGTGTGCTCCTAAACTGTACACGATTGGCCAACATCGAAATTCGGATAAAACATTCCTTTTTAAAGGAAGTAATATTTTCCTGGGGAGGGTTGAAACAAGTGTGAATGCATCGTCGGTCATTATGCGGGTTCGTGGCCGTTACACTCCTGATTCCTCCTATGCATGCAACGGTGTGCCAGTAGTGCCGGATCTTCAGGACTTTTAATGTGCGTTTAACCGACTGCGTGGAACCCTCAAATGAGGGGACAGAGAATCAATGAGGGGTGTCAAGCTTCTGAACGTCAGTGCATTGACGAAATTGACTATACGCCTCACAGAAGTGCGCCAAATATCTGACAACCGTACCAAAACAGCTGCGCTACATTTAACATGGATTGGGACGGCGTGCTCTGCCAGCGCCAGGTAATAATCCACCACCAAGTGAGTTGGCAGTGAGCGGCGCTCTTACACGTCTCAATACGGGTCAAAACTTCCTTTCTAAATATTTATGTGTTTGTAGTCCATCAGCTTTCACCGGAGATATAAGGGTATCGTACATCTGTGACGAGAACCGATGAGGCAGCATTCTAAAACGAGAAGCTAACGAGACTTTGACAGAAGGGTTTTTGCAATTTTCTCCGAGTGCGCTCGGTTCTAATTTATTGTGAGTCCAACGATAGTTGGGGCACTGGGATGGGAGCTTGAGGCATTTTCAACTGTACTATCGTTGGCGAATTGGCATTCGTGGCAAGCATTTTGATAGCACTGTGGACGTCAAAAGCACCGGTCACAAGGGTGCTACATTTAACATAACCGCGTTACCCGTAACAGGATTGCAGTTAGATGAAGATAAATGCGGGGTTTTAATGCAAGCCATCGGGAGGACCGAACGTTTTACTAAAGTGTATTCTAAGTTGATTCAGTGAAAGGTGTACGTTGAACAGATGTGAGTGGGTGCATTCTTACACTCTGCGGTTTGCGAATATTTCGGTGCGATATCTCGATGGTATGGACAACCTCTTTCATAATAATGGAAATGATATGTACATGAGGCCGTAGTCGAGGATTATAGTACAGGTTCTTTCTCTAGACCTCCTGACCTCATTTTCCAATTTGGAGAGCACGTGTCAACGGTGGCGTGGACGGGTCTTTACAACCTGAACGCGACAGGCAATAACACAACAGGTAGGATGGTGTTATCAACGAGACATTCTTAGTACGTGAAATATCAAAGCCATTTTAGGAACCAAGAAAAGAAGGAAAATGGGCTTGAGGTACGACTAGTTCAATCATGACGTCGGTTTGAAGTGAGCTAAAACTGGAAATGGCTGCTGTCCATGGGAGTCCTTGAAAGGTTGAGTAACTGGCTAGTGTCACAAAAAGCAAAACTGGCGATGGAGGTGCAAGAATTCCAAATTTCGTCAAAGAACATAGTTGACATTGAAACCAAATGGACGCACCGGTGTCACTGTTGTAGGGAAGTCAGGTGTAAAGGATAGTTTCGATGGGGAGATAGTACCGATGCATAAAGCCGAAGGAACACCGCACATGAAACTGAACTTGTGGAAAGGGCAAACCAAAATTGCAGTGGAAATCCGTGTAGGTTATGTCCAAACAGAAGGTTCGGTGGGTCAGAACGAACTCGTCCCGGGGGCGATTCGGTCCGGGTGAAAAACGTGCCCGCAGTTGCAGTTACAGGCTCGGGTAGGCGACAGGTGACGGGCAAGAGTAGAAAAAAATAGTTGCGGTTGCCATCAGACTGGGAATGGCAGTGCCATGCCGTCGTCGCAATGACATGCCTCGGTTTCTGGACAGCCTCGCACGGGTCGTCAAGGCTACCGCCCTCTGACAGAGGATATGCGTTTCCATGGTAGCTAGTCTGGGTTAGACAAGGAGGCTGACGTAGGTAGCGTCAAGCCAATGTAGCGTCATGGGTAATTTCGATGCAGTTGGAGGACCATGTGGGTGTAGATCGGAGACCAGTCAGGTTGAATGAGTGACGGTAATACGGGACGTTTGAAGCAACTACACCCGACCTTTGAAGCTTGGGAAAAGGGATGAATGAGGAAGAAATAGGGTGAGGGCAGTAGTGTCCGGTGAGTTTTGGAAGGCATCAGGTAAAACGGTGTCCAGCAGGAAAAATCCGGAAGGGGATAACAGTAAGCCAAACGAGCCTAAAAAGGGTGTACTTTTGTTGGCTGACAGCAACCACGGACTAACTGAGGTTGATGATGTATCATGAAGACATAACAAATTATTGTTAGTGGGCTTTTACTCGGTATGTGTGCAGTACCTTCGGATAGCGATGCGAGAGACCATCATTGGTGGTAAGAGTTGTGTCTCGTTTTTGCACTGAGCGTCAGTCGATCGGAAGGCGTACGGTCAGGGTGAGTTTAAGTGCCTAATTTTGGGTGGGTAAGGACTTAGCCGTTGAGGTAACGAGCAGGGAAACTAGCCGTTGGACTAGTTGGAACGGGCAATTACATGGTGAGTTAGACAGGGCGCAGCGGTAGTATTAAGCTCAGCTAGAGAATTCAACCATATGGTCTCTGCTGTGCAAAAACGAGGGTTGGGGTGCACAGGGACAGCAGACAAATAATGAACGGTTGAGCTAGCCGTGACTTCAGGTATTTAGTCAATACTGTGGTCTTTACTTTTTATATGTATATGGTCGCTTCAGAGAACAAGGGGTAAACGTGTGTGTTATGTCTGGCTGATGAAGTGGACTTGGGATTGTGCCACCCCAACTTAGAGGAAGGTGGAAACGCCTTGCACTTTGATGTTAGACGTGAGCCTCGCAAGCACCTTAAGTCTACCTTCAGTCTATTTTTTAAATCAAACAAAGGGACAGCTGTCATTTGCTTGTGTTTTTTGGTGTTGCTAGACCAATGGAAACCGGGAGAGGTTCAAACTAGCTACAGACAAACAACAGCGGTGCTTGGTCATGGATTTCTTGAGTTACAGGCTAGGCTCAGAACCAACGGCAATGGGCGATGCACCCCGTGCTACAGGAGAGGTGGCGAGTATACGGGCGCATCATAGTGCAACGTAACAGGAGGATACATCTTGGAAGGCATATCCGTCCGCCATATTAGGTTTTCAGCCTTGGTGCCTGCTATATGATCTGCATTGTGATATGCCACCAAGCAGTCAGGATTGCGGTTTGTGCGGTAATAAATAACTGTGACTGCCAGATATTTTATCCGATCGGTTGTAAAGCCAGGCCAGTGTAACGTCTCAGTCCTTTCGAACAAGCACACGGCAACCGGCCACTGGAAGAAGCAAGCCACGTAGGCAAATACGGTGGCGGTTCTTTCTTCGGCCTTCGGAGTAGACTGGAGATATTCGGGGCCTGTGTACTGTAGCTAAACGACGACGAAGCATTGGTGTGAACCGCCATGTCAAGCAGAGGTGCACCACATTGTTCGGTGTGTGAATGAGCGGGCTGTAGGACCAAACAAGTAGTTCATTCATTGCGCTTCTTCATATCCATTTTTAATGTGGGGGCATTGCGTGTGAGCAGAGAATGCGGAGTGGTTTAGAAGAGTGGGGAAATGACGCTACGGTTTGGGTAATGGTGGTTAAACCTAGACAAAGCCAAGCACCTGACAATAAATAGAGCCGACAGCGTTATTCAGGGATGGGACCCGGCCTGAAACAATAGGCAATAAACGGACTGGGTACAGAAGCCTAAGGGCGAAGGTGAGGAAATATTATTGGATTAGTGGAGATGGGCATGAAAACATTTACAACGACAGGCGCTAGAAACCCTCTGAAACACACCTACACTACTACCTACTACTACACTACTACCTACCTACTACTACCTACACTTAAGATATAATCCCAGGAAGTGAGGCGTTCGCATAAGAGATAGATAAGATGGCTGTTTAGGGACAAAACTCTTGGATCCGTGGTTGTTTCATGTGTGGGTAAACGCTAGAGGGTTAGAGCTGATGAGTGTGTATGCTTTACTTGCGTAATTCCCTTAAGCCAACCCGAAATCCAGCTACCTACAGAATTGCACACACCAGTCTCATCACCCCAGCTATAACGTCCCTTACGGGGTAGTCCACAAACCGAAGCGTGTCAGTGCACTGGTTGCACGGCACTGCCATATTCAGGCCGTTGGCACATCCGCAAAGCTTCTGTCCTTATTCTGTACCGCCTCCTTTCACCTTCTTGAGACCCTAGCTACAAATACGAACAACTCGCCTACATTTATTCAACAGCAGCGGGGACGAGTTTTTTTAATCCACGCACTTGGTCCTTTGGATTTAAACATCTCGGTGCGAATTCACTTTGCCCCTTCGTACAGATTCGATTATTTTCTCAACAGTTTGCATTCTGCCCTGTGCATTAAACACTAAGTCACTCTCTCAAGGAAATCTAACACCCGATGCCGCCCCAACAGTTGAACCAATGAATTATTACTGTTTTACTGTACGCCGTGAATATGAGATTCATGACACTACCTATCTGTATTACGAATTTCTTCACTTCATCTCCATTTACGCCACAAACCTAACCGTCTCTTGCCCCTTGGCGGGCAGGTTCCCCTGATCAGAAACCAGCACTTAAAAATTCTAACAGTCTGATCTAGCCTCAATTTTATCAGGAAGGTCAGATTCCTGAAAGCAACCGCTGAATGCCCGAAATCTAATGAGACCCTCAGCTCCGCTAGATGCTGACCAGACGGACAATGCGTCCTCAATAGGCAGCGCGTCACGATCTCGTACCAAACCAGACAGTGTGCGTCAGCGTTGGATCACGTTCAGTGTCCTTCCAGTAAATAGCTTGAGGCCGTTGTATTTTGGCGCTCGCACGATCTCACTCTCTCGCACCCGCATGTTTGGAATATAGCTGTGTCTTTTTTCCGGCACTAAACACTGGAGCGGGGTCAGCATTCAGATACAGCAGGTTGGCGAATCAGCAGATACAACATGTTTACGGTTCCTTAAAAATGGAGAAAAGCCCTAATAACTGCGTTCCTCTATGGTTGGTGTCTCCTGCAGTTAGATCGTGGCAGTGTAGCCATGACCTCATCTGGGTTGGAGAATGCGCATTATTTATGTGAATACATGGCTTTCGCACAATCCTGAGTACTCACGTGACTGACAGCAGTCACGCCTTCATTCTGAGTGTACCATTGTGATCGTCTCTGGCGGTATACCACCTAGAAGCCGGGAAAAACAGATTTTTATTACCACCTTTGACGTTAGATGACATGGTTTCTGGTCTCCTGACCTGTTCCTCTGTGGCAAGCAATGGGTTTGCCTCTGTGTCTAAACTGTTCACCCTGATAAAGGTGGGAATGGGCCAACGACACCTGGTAATCTCGCTTGTGCTGAAGAAGACGGCGCAAATATTCAAATGATCTCAGACGGCTAATACGCGTGTTGCTTCACGCATGTGCCACTCCTAGCAGCCTAGTAAGGTGCCATGTGCCCAACTTTCCCCCGGAATCAGGGTTATTCCGTCGATTGCGACTGCGTAATTCTGGCTACCCAAAAGTTTACTTTACCAAGAGTATGTGACAGAAATAAAAACGGTAACGCTAGACTGATTATACAATAATGAAGCGGTCAGATGGAACAGGCTGACTGGGGATTGTTCTCTTTAAAATAGTTCGTCATTGGCCCAGGTCAAGAACTAAATAAAAATCCCATCATGGTTTTCCAGGGGTGTTCTGTTGAGCCGTTCTCACACAATAGGACCCTAAGATAGCCTGAAATGTTTTGATATTAGAGTTAACACATGCAGCTCGCGATTGACCGCTGTAGGCGCGAGTGAAATTGGAAGAGAAAGTTGAAACACGTGACCTCGTTTGTATTGCGTGAAATTGTACAAACGCGCGGTTTTGTGGTTTTTCGTATTCAGACAAAAAATGTTTATGCAATTGACAAAATACGTAATGTTATAACGGAAGCAAAAGAAGCATGCAAAACTCTGCATAACAAAAGCCTTATTCACGCATATCTCCTTAGTCGTTTGCAAATCTTCAATGATATTTGCTGGTTTACAATGAAACGGATCTGTGGTTTATGGCGTTGTCAGATAAGAAACTCAACTGAGGCGGGCCCAAAACCAGCAGCAACAAACAGAAGTCAGCAGTACTTTTTCTATTTCCTGAATTTAACGGCCAGGCTCAGAACCACCGGCGATGGGCGATACACCCGTCCTGGTGGAGGGTGGCGAGTATACGAACGCACCAAGGTGCAACGTAACAGGGCGACCCTCCCTAGAGGACGTACCCGTCCACCACACGAGGTTTTCATCCCTCGTGCATGCTACCAGATCTTCAGGGTGCCAAGTCACCAAACAGTCATAATTGCGGCTTGTGCATTAAAAGAGAACTCCAGCTACCAGATATTTTATCGGGTCGGGGGAAAACCAGGCCAGTAAAACAGCTCAGTCACTTCGAACAAGCAAACGGCAAACAGCTACTGGAAGAGGCAAGTCGCGGAGGCAAATGAACCGTCAACTACCTTCTGGGCTATCGGAGAAGAATGGAGATGTTCAGAGCCCGTGTACTATGGCTAGGCGAAGACTAAGCATTGGTGTGAGCCGCCCTGTCAAGTAGAACGCACCGGTGTTGTGTGTGTGCGTGTGTGTGTGAATGAGTGGGCTGTGGGGCCAAGCCAGTAGTTCATTCACAGCGCATCTCCAGACCCACCATTTAATATGCGTGCGCTGCGCGTGTTCAGGGAATGCAGAATGGTTCAGAACAGCGAGAAACTAAGGCTTTGGTTTGGCTTAGGTTAGTTAAATCCAGTCAAAGCAAGCCACCAGACATTAAATAGAGCTGACAGAGTTACTCAGGGATGGGACCAGGCTTGAAGAACTAGGAATAAGTTGGCTGGATACAAAAGCTCAAGGCCGGAGGAAGGAAATACAACCAGGTCAGTGGAAACGGGCTTAACGACAATTAAGATGGCAGGCGCTAGACATTCTCTGCAAATCAACTACGCTTCAGACAGCGAAAGGAGTTGTGGTCGCAGGAAGTGAACGTCTGCATAAGAGATAGATAAAGTGGTAAGTTATAGACAAGAACACTTGGGAGGGTGACTGTCGCGCTTGTGGGTTAATGCTAAAGGGTTCATTCTGGTGAGTATAAATGCTAGGACCTAGTAACAGGACAGTCGGGGTGAGTGCGCAGATTAGAAGGGCTTAGGGCCTATTTCAAAAAAAGTGTCTAGTGTAAGCTGAGGCGCGAAAAGGCGCTCAGCTCCCTCAATAGAAAGGTAAGAATCGATGGCCTTTCGAAAGCCTACATGAGATGAGATAGTACGGATATGGGAGGGGAGCTTGTTCCATAGTTTGGAATACAGGCAAAAGAAAAGGTTTTGTCGAAAGACAGTTGGATATGTCGACAATGGGAGTAAACATCCAGAGTTGCGGTAGATTAGGCGATGCAGAATGCCTAGATTCAACCTGATGCGCCTTAGCCATAATGGATCCAGCCCAAGTGACAAACAGCGAAGACAGTACGGCAATTAAGCATGGCAATTAACTGAGATGGCAATTAAGCATGATTTGTTATGGAAGGATCGGCGAATGTAAACGCAGAGCTTGCGAGCTTTAGCTACTCTACACCTTGCATGTTGGTTTAGGCTAAATGCACAGGAATACCTAAGGCCTAGTTCTCTCACTTCGGGAAGAGTAGGAATCAAGAGTGCGTTGAGAGTAAGCGTCCCAGGAGGAATTTGGAATCGATGTCAAAGGGCTTGGCATTTTGGAACAGCGAAAGAAAGACAGGAGTTGGAGAACCAGAGTGATAAAGAATTCAGGTCGGACTAAATGTTAGCGAGAGTAGAAACAGAGTCACTGGCCTTAAACGTTTAACCTATCCTAATGTCATCAGCGAACAGAAAGGGGGCTCCATGGGTGATCGAATCGATGACGTTACTAATGTAAGGACAGTAGAGGGCCAAGCACACTACCCTGAATAACTCCACTGGTAATGGGAAGGGGTGAGGAGGAGACCCCGATTTTGGTGGTCTGGATTCTCCCAGTGAGGTAAGAGGTGAAACATCGCAGTAGCAGGCCACCCATCCCCGTAGATCGTAGTTTGTTGAGGAGTGCGCCGTGGGGAACTTGGTCGAACGCCTTGTCAATATCAAGATAGATAAGAATAATACACAGTCCGGTATCGTAGGCGGACGAAATATGATTAAAGAAATCAACCTGGCATGTGTTAGCTGACCGCCGTGCCATAAACCCATACTGCCGGTTGTTAAGGGTTTTGGTGGTGAGCAGGCAATCCATTGCAGGGACTTTGATAAGGCGCTCTAGGGTACGAAGGAGCAAGCAGGTATGGTGGATGCCACGATAGTTGGCTAGAGCAGTTCGTGGACCTGACTTATAATGTGGAACAATGGTAGAGTGCTTCCACTGACTTGAGACTGTGCCAGTGATAAGGGGATATTGAAGAGATTAAGGATGAGACTGAGGACGTCCGGGCCACCAGCTTTTAAGATAAGAGAAGGGATACCGTCAGTGCCTGGGAAATTGGAGCCTCTAAGACGGACGAGAGACGAGAGTTACATCAGACAAATTGACTGAGAGCGTGCAGAGGTTGGGGCTTGTCCCGTTAGCAGGTATGGTCACTTCGTAACCAAGTGGGGAGCAATGAGTAGACAGGGTTGATGCGGAGGGAACATAGCAGTTAGCGAAGTAAGAGTTTAGGAATTCTACAATGCCAGTAGGGTCAGACAGAGGCTTCCCGTCAGCGGCCACAATATTTGAAACTGCAGATGAATTTGAGAAGCAATGCCGGTGAAAGAGGCGCCCCAGCATCGTAGGTTGTAGAGAATGGGCTACAGCAGTAAATTCCTCACGCCTTTCAAGAGCGAGTTTGGCAGTGGCAATGTCAGTCACAAGTTTGTTAATTACAATAAGGAGGAGAGATCATGGGATTCAAGGAAGAGCCTACAATACTTCCTAAGATTATGGCGTATAGCGGGTAATCGTGTGGCTGGATGGCAACCTGAAACATGGGAAGCTCGTGTGGGAGCAACTAGATGTAGTGATGATAGTAGGTTGCCGTAAAAGATGTTGGCCACGCTTTGCGTGTCATCAGAGAGAAAAGAACTCGTCCCAGGTCTTATGGCGCCATGAGATTGCAAAGGCTTCAGGAATGCCGGGGAAAGGGTGAAAGAGGTTAAGGGGGAGAGTAGAATTAGGTTGAGTACTCGTCCAGCTGCAGGTGATAATACAGTGGTCGCTATTAGGGAACTTCGGGACAACTGCAGCGATGGGACACAGATAGCCGTTGACAAGAGCAATGTCGAGGGTGTAGGCACCGCGTGTTGGTTGCCTTACAAGCTGGGACCAGCCTTCGACAATAAGTTGGGCAAGCAGAGGCGAAAGGCGCAAAGGGGAGTTTTGTTGAGCCCAGGCGATCTCAGGAAGTTTGAGATCCCCAACAATTAGTTTGTTTGGGTGAGGTAGGGCTTGAGTGTGAGAAAGAAGCGTGGAGAGACGATTAATCGAGCTAGTCGAGTGTGGAGGATGCATGTACAAACGCCCGAGGATGAACGCCGGATTAGCTCGACAGGCGGAAAGCCAAACAGAATCTAGAGTGTCCGCCAGTAGTGGATCGTCAATAGTGGAGATTTCCATTTCAGTTCTGGAGTATATGAGGCAGCCACCTCCAGGGCGGTGGGAACGATCGGAACGGAAAATAGTGTATCCCGGAATTACGTATATAGTCAGGCTTGTAGAGGAAGGGCGAATGAGCAGGAGCTCGGGGAGTTGGTGCAGCAGAAGGGGTTACGGTGCGAGGCTTGGACAGCAGGTGCTTGAGGCCAAGGAAGCGCTTTGGTGGGGAGACAGGAAGTGTCATTAGGTCAGGAGGTCTAGAGAAAAGAACCTGTACTATAATCCTCGACTACGGCCTCATGTACATATCATTTCCATTATTATGAAAGAGGTTGTCCATACCATCGAGATATCGCACCGAAATATTCGCAAACCGCAGAGTGTAAGAATGCACCCACTCACATCTGTTCAACGTACACCTTTCATTGAATCAACTTAGAATACACTTTAGTAAAACGTTCGGTCCTCCCGATGGCTTGCATTAAAACCCCGCATTTATCTTCATCTAACTGCAATCCTGTTACGGGTAACGCGGTTATGTTAAATGTAGCACCCTTGTGACCGGTGCTTTTGACGTCCACAGTGCTATCAAAATGCTTGCCACGAATGCCAATTCGCCAACGATAGTACAGTTGAAAATGCCTCAAGCTCCATCCCAGTGCCCCAACTATCGTTGGACTCACAATAAATTAGAACCGAGCGCACTCGGAGAAAATTGCAAAAACCCTTCTGTCAAAGTCTCGTTAGCTTCTCGTTTTAGAATGCTGCCTCATCGGTTCTCGTCACAGATGTACGATACCCTTATATCTCCGGTGAAAGCTGATGGACTACAGACACATAAATATTTAGAAAGGAAGTTTTGACCCGTATTGAGACGTGTAGAGCGCCGCTCACTGCCAACTCACTTGGTGGTGGATTATTACCTGGCGCTGGCAGAGCACGCCGTCCCAATCCATGTTAAATGTAGCGCAGCTGTTTTGGTACGGTTGTCAGATATTTGGCGCACTTCTGTGAGGCGTATAGTCAATTTCGTCAATGCACTGACGTTCAGAAGCTTGACACCCTCATTGATTCTCTGTCCCCTCATTTGAGGGTTCCACGCAGTCGGTTAAACGCACATTAAAAGTCCTGAAGATCCGGCACTACTGGCACACCGTTGCATGCATAGGAGGAATCAGGAGTGTAACGGCCACGAACCCGCATAATGACCGACGATGCATTCACACTTGTTTCAACCCTCCCCAGGAAAATATTACTTCCTTTAAAAGGAATGTTTTATCCGAATTTCGATGTTGGCCAATCGTGTACAGTTTAGGAGCACACCCTTCAGTCCTTCAACCGTCGAAGGTAGTCTTACTGGTGTCGCAACTGTTAACTGGTCTATCAACGTTTTTCTATTCCCCATCCCAGGTTAAATAGGTATCTCTCCTAACAGCGGTTTGTATTCATGGATTCACTGATTGATACGCATAATCGGGGTTTTTGTCCGATCTCCACAGGCCAGGTTGGTTTTTGTTGTTCAGCGGCCTCTGTTCACCTGAAAGACACAAGCGAAATAGGTGTGGCATTGCTCTTTAAGTATTCAGCGAAAGCCTTACCACAGAAAGCGTCCAAACTTGCTTAAACTGGATACTAAATGCACCGTGTACTGCAGTCGGAGAAAGGTTGTTCCGAACTGCCCGAAATGAGAAAGATTTTTGCCTAGTAAAGGCGTGCGCCCTGAGCTTGAAAATCATCTATCTGAGCATGTCCCCGCCGTGTGTTATTTTGGCCAACGGCGAAACTGTAAGCCGAACATTGTTGAATCACGGCATAGGTAAGCAGTAGGTTTACCAGGAAGCGACGATGCTCCAGGGAAAGGGTGTCAAGAACCGCGAGACGCGTTTCAGCGTCCACTCATAACGTCTTTTTGAGTTTTGAGTAGACAACAACGCACCGAAGATGTCTCCTCAAACGGTAACGAAACGTTTGCAAATCAATTGCCGAGCTCGGCGAACAGATCAACAGCCACCAAATTAATTACCTGTGCAACGGTGGATACTACTGATGAGGCACGCAAGTAGTATGTTTTCCTCGTAAATCTTTGCGTCTCTTGAAAAGTGATCTATTACGGAATTTGTGGAGTTTGTTTTAGCATTTGAGTAACAGCAAATTAATATATCCAGAAAAGTTCAGGAAGACGCGTTCAAGGAGAAGATGGATATTCAGTTTTGCAGACGAGATGCATATGACAGTTTTGATCCCCTGTTCCATACTCTGCAACTGTTGAGTTGGTGTTTCTAATAAACAACTGGGCAGCGAAGGCCTTTTTTCAAAAGTAGGCAACTAGGCTGGCATATTTAAGCTCCCTGGTGTAGACTCCGTAGAGGATCTGGAAGCCTTTACAAGTAATACGGATGATGATGCCCGGCTCAGCCGTGGAACGAAAAACGCTTTCATGGTGGAATGAAAAGGACGGTTTTGGAAAGTTCAAGCTGTCTCAACGTTTAATGGTATGCATCATGGGGATGTACGCAAGGGTCACATGATCAGGCAGGACCACACAATATTTCGCTGATGGATTGATGGACTGACACGCAGGCGCCCGAACTCTCAGATATATCCAATCAGCTACTACATAGTTCCCCACAAAGCTCCCCAGTTCACCAAATAACTCCAAAGGCACTATGCTGTCCCATTTCTTTCGGCACCCTGATGGTTTGCTGCTTGGCCGTGTGCCTCTGTTAGATAAGCGCAACATCCGTGTTTTCTAAACTATGCAGCGCATGTCCACCATTAGTCTCACTAGCCCAAACGAATTTTAAGTCTAAATCAGTTCTGGCTACAATAGCGCGGGCTTCTAGTGCGTCTGATTTACAATTGCATCATCTTTCTTTTCTACGATCCGCAACTCATTATTCATCCCTTTTTGACAGCACCAAACCCCGGAGACAGTTAAAGTCTTGCAAGACTAGGCAAACAAACCGAAGCTGTTTACTTTTAGCAGATCCACTCTGGAATAAACTCCCAGACAAAAGATCTATGCATTCATTTTCATAGCGTTGAAGCCCGATGTCAGCAAACTGCTCCCAGAAAATTGTTTTATCCCTTCGCTTGTGCCCAATCACCCACTTCTTCCATAAACTACACTGCTTTTCATTGGTTCCCACAGGCATACAACGCAAAGAGCCTCGGCAATTCATGGATCCCGGGTCGATACACAAGGCCGGGCTTTCACCAAGATTACCTGGTTGTCTTTTATCTTGAAGTACAGCGGTTTCCGTTCGCTTGAAAGGCACTGGCGGAGAGTTTGTAGTACTGCTCTTTAACTTCTCAGCGCGGAACAGTAAGCCTGCCAGCGGAGGGACTCACAAAAAAGACATCTAAAACTTCTTTGAAGTAGGTGGTAGATGCAGCATGAACTACCGTTTGAGGAAAGTAAGTCCACGCCCCATCTACCAGAAATGAGAAAATTTGTTGCCTAATAAAAATAATAATACCAATAAATAAATAGAATAATATTGCCTTGAAGTGGCTGCTTCAACGGTGAGAACCTCGGTCTTAACTACAACAAAAGGCATAATTGGCGATTAGGTCTAATTTGAGGCGACGAAACTCTAGGAAATGGTGCAGGCACGGGGACTCATTTCATAGCCTATGGCTTTGAGGCCAGTGACAGCTCGTTGGGCCTGCTCAGTTTGGGTAAGTTTCTATTTGCGTCCAGAGTGGACAGCTTGATTCGGCACGACCTGGGCCGGAGGGAGTTGCCGAAAGTCCATGTGAGTAATACGGGGAAGGTGCCTCAAATCACCCGTACAACAACGAATGCCCTTTGCGCCGACTTCTAATGGTCAAATGCGTTTGACAATAGCCAAGGGCATAGGCCCCGTTGTTATCCGTCCTCACGGTGCCCTTCTGTTCCTTGCTCACTATGCACAGAAAGGTCGTTCACTGGTCTCCTCCTCCGAACGATACATGCAGGCACATCCTCTCAGTCTATCAGCCACTGCCTGTTGCATCGAATGCGCTGGCGTTGAAACTCGAGGATTTCAAGTCGTCCGCAAGAAGTAGACGCGGACTTGAGCAGCAAGAAACATGGCTGACGTAGATCAAAAACAGAAGTGGTCCTAAAACGGGGCTTTGAGGGACTCCAGTAAAAACCGACGCCGAAGAAGAATAGGTCGTGAATGTTTTCACTCAGAATGTTCTGTCCGGCGAGAATGCGTTAATCCAGCGCAGCATTTCTCCTTGAATCCCATCTGACTAGGCTTATGGAGCCGAGTCAGAGCCGAGCCTGTGGGACCCGCTCAGATGCATTTGAGGAGTTAAAAATATGGCATCCGATGAGTCCTCCCTCCGCAGCTTGGGTTAAGCTGTCCATAAGTACGAGCATGTTCGTCACGCAAGAACGGTTCGGGAAGAGTTTGTGTCCTCGCGCTGGCAAACATACTGCCCCGCGCTGAGAAATTAAAGAGCAGTGCTACACCCTTTTTCACTTGTGCCTTCAGGTGAACGACAGCTGCTGAACGACAAGAACAAAACCGACCCGCTTGGGCAAAGGCCTCGCCCCTGTGTATCATCCGTGAATCTGTGAATCCGTGATACCAAGTTGTTGGTACCGAGGTCATTTGAGACGACCCGCCTCAGAATGCATTCCGTCACCTCGCATAGGGTGGGTGGGGCCAATATGCCTTTATTTGGCGGACGATAGGCGGTCACATGTTTTGCAGATTTGCATGTTAACCATTTCCTCTCAATCTTGGAAAACGTCACGTTTGGCGAGTGACTGGCGAAACGCACTTGCTAATGTGTCCGACGTTTCGTAAGGAAACAACTCATAAGGTTCCTGAAACCTCTTTGGCGCTTCCTTCAAGGTCCTTGGATGGACCTCATCTGGCCTCAAAGTGGGGGGTTTGTCTTTTGCAGAGGTGACGAACATCCCATTCTCTTACACTCTTCAGCCGGATGACTGGGGTTTAAGCGCGCAGTTTTAGAGCTACGCCCGTCCGCGTTGAAGGCAATCGCAAGCAGCTGAAGCTCATGGTGCAACCACATGCGTCTGTAACATGTGGACCAGAGTTAATAATTACAAATGATCAAAGCTTCCCTCTGGTTTTGATAAGCTGATTCTTTATGCTCCCATGTGGAAGAACCTGGAGGCTCCCTTTGGATCAGTCATGCATTCCGTGTGTCTGTCGTTTCCGTGTAACCTGAATTTGGCGATCTCATCAAGGCGGGCGACTTGAACACACTTAAGGAGATGTCGAGCATACTCGGTGAAATCTGTCACTTGTTTTGCTGCCCTCCGCGGCCGTCCCACATAGTCGCGAAGCTTGCATTTCTTCCACCTCCACCAACATATTCGATTATTTCCTGCGCCAACGATTCCACCTGCCACATTGAATTCAAACCGGAGGCTGGATGGCACTTACCAGAGGACGCTACTTCAAAGCTAACGGTAAGGTAATTTGCTGCTGAAACTCATTTTTCGGCAAGGTATGTTGGGTTGGCCCTTGACATAAACATTTGGAAGCGTTTGACCGCTGGTGTTTTGGAGTTTTATTGTCTGATACGGGTATAACATATTTTGTGTTAGATATTCAGGGATTGATTCACAGGACGGAGACTTTTGCCATCATGATGCATAATCAAAATATGAGTTATTTTCGGGTGAATTTAAGGTTTTAAGAGGCGAACGGATGACTCGGGAATATGGCACGTTTCAAGGCATGTCAACTGCCAGATGTTTTGTAGTAGATGGGTAAGAAAAGGCGGAGGACACAAGATCATAAAAACAAGGGCTGATGAATGTGGGAATGTGAACGAAAAAAATCAGTTTAGCTTACTCACGCTCGACGAAATGCAGAATATCTGGAAGGAATATTTAAAACGAAGCCAAGTCAAAGTGAGTGCAGAGGAAGCGAAACTGAAGTGGCAGAAGCGAAGTAACTTCATTAGCCAGCCGACTTGAGGGGTGTGTTCCGAATAATCAGCCAATGAAAGTTGAAGGACACTTCAAAGACAACATGCAGAGGAGAAAGACAAGCAGTCTGGGTGTCACTACAAGACCTCCAGAGGTCCACTGAAAGTTCATATGCATACGATGCCAACTTCTTAAATGCTGAGTTTCTTATGTGGTGTGCCCCCTAATCGCTTGCTAACCGATTCCATTAAGAGAGACCTTGGCGTTGTTGAGAGTTAGTGCACTTAGCGTGACCTCTACTATCCGGTAGCGCGACCTAGTTCCTGAGTACGATTAACTTGCGTCAAACTTCTCAACTAAGGCGGAAACCGACGTGGCTGTTAGTTGGAGCCAGACCATCGGGCCCGAGTGAGATACGGCGAGTTGTGTTGTAACCAGATTTTCTACGAATAAGCTCAAGACTTATGGGTTTCCTCAGGACATTTGGTGCTGACCTGGACTTTCTTTTCATGCATTACGCAAATGGGATCCGTCTTTCTTCTACAGTGATCTCCAATACAGTCCTCTAGTAACTTCCTAAACCTGATCTAAACCAACCAGCTGCCAGTTGCGCACTCAAAACACTGACATGTTCTGTTAGCAGGCCACAATCTCTGGATTTCATCGCTAGCGTAGTTCGAATGCATGGCGAAGGCGGTTGACGTAAGTAACTGGTTGGCAACTTATCATGAACGGTGGAAACCCCGCGAATATATCGTTCGGAGACGGCTCGGCCGGCTTCTTCGTCATGCATGACGAGAACGGGACCATAGATATCATGCAGCCGAATACCTGACTACCTTCACGAAGAATCAATTGGAAGGGCATTACCTGTTCTTCTTAGGGTTCAGCGCTGTTTTGTTCGTATGCGCGCGGCATTGCTGATAGGTCTTGGACTTGGATCAGACCGTTTGCTAAGTACACGTAATACACTGGAGAGGTTAAACTGCTTCTCCATCTTCAAGAAGCCGTTATGGTGATGATTGTCGGCCTCAAACCTGCTGACTATAAAACAAGCGAAAGTGTCTGCGATCTATTTCCCCAAGCCAACTTCCTGTATTTTGGTGAGAGTTGGCCGATAGTTTTCACCTTTGACACAAGTAGCGCCTAACATGAACACATAAGGCTATTCAAAGCAAGAGAATCCATCTTCTGTTGCATGTTTTGGATGATTGGTGCGTGGAGTGAACTTCCTCCAAAGATACACCCTTTATTTGGTGCCCAGAAAAATATAGGCGCGATATGACGGGATTCTTCGCGCTGGCGCGCTAACCGCAACTTTTAGGTTTTGCCATCCAGGTGAACGAAAGTCGCCGAATAGCAGAGCAAACGGGGCTCGGAAGCTTCGATAGGAGCCTCTATATTATGAATCATTCCGTGAATTCTTATGAGGCGCGGATTCCAACCGCGCATCCACTTCAAGGTCAGTGTTGTCTTTCTAACTGAGTCGCACGCAGGAACAAACATTTCACTGGCCTCAATTTGGTTGTTTTCAGATTCCTGAAGATGTTCTCATACACTGAGACCACAGAACCTCAGTTTATTTATACACTGATTGCAAATGACCTCACTCTTCGTTTTTATTGCTTGCAAATTACGGGCGGCGCTTGTTTCGGTTTCGATCGAAAAATATGGCGACCGATGGAGGTGAGTTCATCTACTTCAAAATTACTCGTCTTTTCGTGGCTTTAGGTGAATTACGGCGTCCAACGATCGCTGATCGTGAGGATGAGTATCGTTCGAGACGTCGGCTAGCTATGATTTCCCCTGCTCGAGTGGATCCGTTCGCTGACGGTAAGTCCTCCACGCATTATCTTTTATGAAACGGGTGCTCGTCCGCACTTACTCGTTGTTGCTCCTGTTCGTTGAGCATCTTAAGTTTCACCAACTTTTAATGCGTGCGTACGATTTCTGCGAGTGTTTCACGAATCAACGGGTCGAGATGACCGTCACCGCTCCTTTACGCTTAAGTTAAAGTCAAACAGCTGTCCTTCGCTAACCACTTGTAATTATGAAAAAACTTCACACCCCTTAGCTTCTTATGGCAATATCGACGGTGACTCGACATTTGCCAATCAAAGTAATAGGTTTATTCTTTTACCAGTTGGATAAGCTCCGATGGACTGGCTCCGCACGGAGCTTTTTCTCGGATAGGGAAAGCCAGAGGAGCTTCTGCCGAATTCCGATACCTACGGCACCGACGTGGTCAGGTTGTCTGTTATACGGTTCATGCTGCGCGCAGGGGGCGTGTGAAGGCTGTCGGTGTTTTGTATCAGGAACGCTACGGTGGTAGAGTGCGACTGGCTATCCCAAGTTAAGGGTTCACGACAATCAGATGGATGGAAGACGGGAAGAAACATGGGCCGGAGCCCAGCACGGTTGTGCGTTACCAATACTTACAAATAAACCAAAATGACGCGCGCTGCGTACTACGATTTGACTATTGGTCGGTTTTGGTAGAAACAGCGGATTAGAAAGGCTAAGCTACGCCAGATGGCTTTGGGAAGCTCACGATGGAAGAATTATACAAGCTTTATAGATCATGGTGTGTACTTCGCACGAGATGGCTCACTGGTTAGCGCACGAATTTGCTGACCGGAAGGTCCGTGGTTCGAACCCGACCTCTGGCTCTCGACTTGGGCAATCTGGCACTATCCCGGCCCTCGTGCTTCCTTCTCGTAGCATGACAGCTAGGAACCGAAGTGGTGTTACAGCTGAACGAGCTTCGCATCCCGGAGTACTCTCAGCATTCCAGAGCTGTTTTCCAGACCTTGTGCTGATTGGAAGCGTCTCAGGGCGAGATGACTCAGTGGTTAGAGCGCGAGTTTACTGACCGGGAGATCCGTGGTTCGAACCCGACCTCTGCCTCTAGACTTCCCCTGTCTGGGCTTGGGCAACCTGGCAGTATCCCAGCCCTCGTGCTTCCCTCGGGTGGCGTGGCAGCTAGGCACTGAAAGGGTGTTACAGCTGAACGACCCATTTGATTAGAGATTCCACATGCAACAATTTTGCTAATGTGCTAGTTCGAAACGCAGTTGTCAAGATGATGTGTTCCAGCTCCATTCCCCCAAAATCGTTTGGTGTAAGTGTCCAGGACGGTTTCGGTGCAAGGTTGACAGCGTGTTACATTTTTTGTGATGTCATTGACGGGAACATTTGTGGCTTTACCGAATGCAATTGCAGGGAAAAAGACATGGTAAAACACTTGCGAACTGCATTGGGTAAACAAACATATCACGTGGCATGTAATTTGTATCCAGGCTTGTACTGTGTAGAGGTACCCAGAAATCTATGGTGTCTTAGTCCACCGCTTGTACGTGATACAGGTTTGGCTTTTGAAAGACGTGGCCACTGAACAGCAAAACTGAGGTGTCTTTAGGTATTTGGGAACTGTGGTCTCACAGTTCTGCCTCTTGTGGGCTTGCACTGATGAATAAGTAAGAAGACAAAACGGGTGTTAAGATGTGCGGTTTGCACGTGTCGAGTCACTTTACGGAAAATAACGCTTTTAGTGTCCAATCTAGAGCGGCGCAAACAAAGGGGCTGGCATACCTTGGGCTTGAAAAAAGCGCGAGGCGATTATGGATTCTAGATATAATCCGTTTTCTAAACTGACGTACGCGTGTGGTCTATCCCTGTGCTTGGTCATGAACGCTACACCTTTACATTACGCTACACTTTATTGATGTTCCTGTCACCAGATTGACCAAATAAATGTCTAGAGGTATAGGCACCTCAGAATACGTGTAAGCTGGAGTTGGGATACTCTCTGTGCGCCCTCACCTAGACAAGGGTTCTCAAACCAAGCTTTTGCCTCGAAAGCGTGCCCGGAAGGTAGTCGGTGGGTGCCGGTGCCGTACTTGTTCAGACTTCCAACCTTGAGAACAGCAGACAATGTCTGTCAGTCCTTCATTTATTGACCATTCTGATATGGTAGACTCTGGATGTCAAGAAAAACCTCAGTATAGTCCACTGGGTCATAGAGATGCACAAACCGCCTCACCATGATGAGGTCCAGTCTCCGTAAGTTGGCACTCGGTCCATTTTGTTTTGTCCTTCATTCCTTTATGATTAGGCTTTCAGACAAAATATACTTCAGGCGTCGTTGTTCCGCACTGCTGTACTGTCGGTTGTTGGTTCTCTCCCGGATGTCTTTGAAGAGCAAAGGCTCCTGTTTCGCACTCTCGATCTGGGACAGCTACTTTCTCGAACTTTTCACAAACTTGAAGCCGTTCAAAGAGTAAACTGGTAGTACATGATCATTGGAACTGCTGCGCGATCAGCACTCTGAGGGTTTTAGGGTCTACATTGATTGAGCCATTTTACTTTGCGGCATTCTAGCCTATCTGAAAGAGTGGATGACCTATCCCAGCAAATAATCGTAAGATCTCTCGAAGGCCTGATCATAGTGTCGGCCTTTGCTTGTTTCAACGAATCGACTCAACCACTTTCCGAATAACCGATTCGAGTGAAGCTACAGGTACGTACTGCGTGAGAGCCAATTAAGGCACCAAGGGTGATCGTACTTGCTTTTGCGGTTGGATTTCCGTAGTCACTGATCGCCTTTAAACTCTACTTACACGCAGCTGTCTGCAGAGCACTTAGAATTGTTCTCTATCTCCAACTTTTCTTACAGGTGATCAGACCCCGGATCATCGTCTCACCACTTATAAGGACATTATGCTCAATCAGCAACTAAATAAGGAACAGCGGCTTCTACAAGCAGAAATAGCAGAAAGAGGCAAGTCTGGACAGTTAACAATGGTTGCTGACACAATTCCAACAAAACGGCGACGTTGGGACCAGTCGTCTACGGACGTAAACGGAGAGGCTAAGTCGGACCTCGCTAGCACGCCGAGTGCTACCACGCCGTCGAAACGCTGGGGAGATGACTCCGTCACACCTTCAAGGCCCTCGGCAACACCCAGTGGCGCCGCTACCCCTGGCAGTCGCTCTCAGTGGGAAGAGACCCCAGGCCGTCCTAAAGATGCCGCGGCAACCCCCGGCCAAAGTGTTCGGCAGTGGGCTGAAACTCCTGCATATCTGTCCGGTACTGCCACTCCTGGTAGAGATATGCCCACAGGCGGTGCCTTAGGGGTGGGTCTATCATGTTTTGCATCTTTAAAGGTATAATCATACTGAGTTCTGTTAACTTTAGGCCTGTTCAGCCATCAGTGAACTTTTCTCCGCACCCCGGTCAAATACCCCATGTTCGTCAATAATGACAACTACTAATTTGCGGTACTACTGCGATTTTAAGAACAGACTCATAACTGTGCATAAAATTGTCGAAGTTGAGATTTCCAGATCTGAGGTTTTTAACCAAAAGGTGCCTCAAAAATGTCTTCGGAGTTAGTTCTTCTGGAGTCCCAAAATTCGGTAGAAGCTTTTTTCAGAGGTGACTACACCTATATCGTGAGGTTATTCGTTTTCCGAAAGCAGCTCGGAAATCAGACTTTTCAAGCCAATGTATCAGCTAATGATGCGTCCCTCCCTCAGTTTGCTTCAGATCTCTCATTCCAACTCCGTTTTAGGGCACTCCTAGTGCAAGACGGAACCGCTGGGATGAAACACCACGAACTGAGCGATACGGTGCAGACACTCCGGCGCACGGAGCTGGATGGGCGGAGACTCCTCGAGCGGACAGAACACCGGGGGGTGTTGAATCCATTCAGGATACACCGTCCTCGGTTATGTATGGACCTAGCGCCACCCCAATGTCTGCAGCGACGGCAGCTGCGGTTGCCGTCAAACGGCGCTCCCGTTGGGATGAAACACCACTGAAAGCCGGTGCCACTCCTGGTGGTACACCTTCACACGTAAGTTACTTCTTCCTGCATGTGGTTAACCCGGTATATGACAAAATATGTGTAGCCTAGGAAAAGTCCATGTTGTGGACCCTTAACTTACACTTAACATACACAGACTAAGCTACTCTTAAATTTGTCATCGCTGAACGGGTCATAGGAGAAAGAGCTGAAAATACTCAATTCAAATTGACTTCCGAGTGATCCCGTCATGATCGCTGTTCTGGATTTCTGAATCTTTGAACTCCAACAATTCCCATTTATTTACAGCCAGAACCCAGGTAAACTAGGGACGTTGAATCGAACTTATTCGACCGACGGCAAGTAATCAAAGGGCCAATAGTCGCGCTCGGGTAACTGTACTATATTCAAACATAATGCATACTATGTTTATGTTGCTACCTTATTGCAACAAACGACGAAAAAGACATGGCCTTGATGGAATGATTAACATGAGCAAAACTGCAGGTCGGTCCAACGGAGAGCGTCACTGTCTGAATCAATAGCATTGGTAAAGTACAACGGAAAAGTGGTTGCTTTTGAAAAAACTGTGGACATTCTTCTTGAGGTAATGCGGATCCCTTCTATTGAATGCGCACAGGCTGCATGATGCGAGTATTATTTAGTTTTTGAGCATGACATGTGCAGCTTGGATCGGATTTATTGACGGGAATATCGGCCGTCCGGTTCCTTCTTGAATTGAGATGCGTTTACTGTCTGCCATCCAATTGTGCGTTGCCTAATGTGGTTTTCGAACCTTTGCAGGAGTGTTACTCATTGGGAGATCAGCTGTCCTTGAGGTCGATCGAAATAAGCTCACGTTGTTTCCGGTTAGTCACGCACAAACTCCTGTGAAGTTTCCTTGCTTCTATACTTCCAAAAGAGACGAAGAATGTGTGCTTGTTTAAAATATGACATCTCGTTTGAACACACGCCCTAATTGTCAGTCAGAATGAGCACGAGATAACTAGGTGGTTAATGAGCGAACTTACTGACTGGAAAATCTGTTTCGAACCCAGCACAGGTATCCCGACTCTGATGTCTAGGCTTGGGAAACCTGGCAACATCTCAACCCTCGTGCTTTCTTCGGGTGGCATTGCAGCTTGCCGCCGAAAGGGTGTTACAGCTGGACGATTTATCACCAAACAATGGGGTTACCGTGCTCCTAACGGGGGAATCTCGCACGTAGGATTATTTTAAGGTGTAACTTCTCTTCGACGAGGACCCTACCCAAATCCGTAACGGACAGGACTGTCTGGCCTTGAGAAGAGAGACCTCTTTCGTGAATATCGTTGAGTTTTTTAACATTATGGAACCAAGCGCTTCGTGTTAGCGATTAGGATCAATCGAATGGCTAATGCAAAGTCTAAAGGTGATCTGTTTGAGGAATTTGTTATTCGTTCCATCATGGCGACTACCTGTACTGGTGCTCCTTGCATCGAAAACCCGGCAGTTTGTGGGATTCGGTCACTTTCTCCTAAAAGTACAGACAGTCTCAGCGAAATACGCCCATTTGCAAACAATTTTGGTTTTGCGACTCACCTGGAACCCAGCAGAATCTCGTTTGTGGTGTTTCCCGACAGGCTTCGTCATACGGACTGGAGTATACCTCTCCATCTTTAAGTCAGGCAAGGCGGGGTCAATGGCTCTAAAAAATTTTTTATCGCCCACAGTGTGATTCACAGATGTTGCTCAGTCGTTCCTCATCTCTTGCTCAATATATGTGCGTGAACATTTAACCTAATCGAAATCCCAATCTCTATTTCAGACACCAATCGCCTTCACACCGTCCGGTGTGGCAAGTGTGGCTGGAACTCCAGGTGCAACTCCCAGCGGTCCAGGCGCTTCTAATATTTTCACACCTTCCGGAACCACTCCTACCGGCCCTCGTGCTATGGGAATGGCCACTCCCAGTTTTGGTTCTATGCCACTTCCGGGCGCAGGTATACCGATGACTCCTGAACAGTTGCAGGTCTACGCTTGGCAGAAGGAAATAGATGAACGTAACAGGCCCCTAACTGACGAAGAACTGGACGAGATGCTCCCTCCAGGTACGTTCTATACGTTGCGAGTATTTTCTGAGAACCTCCGTGCACTCTGACCGTTACCACGTGGAATTCGGACGCCGCTGGCGTTATTGTTGCCGAAAATCACTGCGTTCCGTAAATATACAGCCTGTACTTAACTGTGCATCATCTTGAGAACGGCCTTCCCATCACTGAATTTTTGTCTAGCTTTTGTCAACGTTTTTTACTTCTGCAATTTAAAACGGCGGCTTTTCCTCTACATTTTGCTAGTTTTTCGGATTAGTTTTTATAAGATTTCTTCGCGGCGAAGTGATACTTAATTTGAGAGCCGATTGAACACCCATTGGCTACTTTAGGTTTTCAACTCAATCGCATTATCCTACTACGATTCTGGCCGTAACTAACGAGTTCGCCTTCACATGAACTTTACGATCAACCTGATATGAGCAGCTCTGTGTCACAGGCGATTAGAGCGCGAATTTACTGACCGGAAGGTCCGTGGTTCGAACCCGACCTCCGCCTCTCGACTTCCTCTGTCTAGGCTTTGGCAACCTGACAGTATCCCAGCCCCCGTGCTTCCTTCGGGTGGCATGGCAGTTAGGCACCGAAAGGATGCTACAGCTGAACGATTTTTTCCCCAATCACCTCGTTACAAGGTCGTTGATGCCATCCGGTATCGAAACACTCATGAGACATCGGTGTTGAAAGCTGGAAGACGCTTCATATCTGTCAGCAGAAGCCATGTCTCGTAACCTTAGGCGTCGGTCCCCTGGAGCATTGTAACGAATCTCTATATAGCGACAGTGTGCCCTACCTGGTGTCCAAAACCATTGCAAGCAAGGAGCCTCGTGCACGTGATCAGTGTTGATCCACATCCACCGTAGTCTGAGTTAAAGCTACTGCATCAAGAATCAATAAGTTTCGGGCTCTGGTCCTAATTCTTGCTTCCCCGTTCGTTTCCTAAAACCTTGAAGATCGTTGTCCTGTCCAGGTTTGGGCAGGCTGATGGTGCCTAACCTCTTGTGCTTCCTTAGGGCGACATAACCGCTCTGTGAACTGAAATTCCCTTATGGGATCTGCCTCATTTTCAGACTTTATGCTTATATCGCTTGTGTGCGGGATCTTCACTATGCGCTCCATCAGTGCCGTCGGCTTCAACTCGGCTGGTATACTGCAAGAGTTTTAGATAGCTCAGGGCTTAATGTACTAGTCACTGACCGTGGAGTTCAAATCCACCCTCGACTTGATTGTTCCTGCCTAGAGTTGGACACTAGCAGATGTCATCCCACCCCTCATGTAGCATGGAGTTTACACCGATAAGGTGCCAAAGCTTGTTCGTATTTCAGACATCTGTAGCTATCTATGGTGGAAGAGGATTTTATTGTGAAGTGCCGACAAGTCCGTTTGTTATTCTGTTCACTTTATGTAGAATAACCAATCAGAGGTTAATTGTCTTCTGATGGTAAGCTTTAGCTACCTGTATGCTATAACTATGTCCTGAGGTGTGTCACTTCCGCCTGCTTAGGTTACAAAATTATGCCTCCGCCTGCGGGATACGTGCCTATCAGAACACCTGCTCATCGCCTTGTCGCGACGCCTACACCAATGGTCGGTACGCCGATGGGTTTCCGCATAGCCACTCCCGACATCGGAACTGCTGCCGGTCTTGGTATGAGCGCCACCGGGGCCAATGCGGCTGCTTTGGGTGACATGCAACCTAAGGGTGCCAACTTACCAATGATGCGCCCAGATGATTTGCAATACTTTGACAAACTGTTACAGGTGAGATACTGCTTTTGTAGCCTTATTAACATCCGCTACCATCACTTGTAGTTTTAGGCATAGTTGGATTCAACAACGGTTTTTTTTATCGTTTCGTCACTTCATTCCAACCCATTTGCTCGCAACCATGTGCAACAATATATCCACCTTGATGAATTGCAGCTTATCTTTTCTTTGGTTTCAGGATGTCGATGAAGACAGTCTCCCACCTGAAGAGGCCAAAGAGCGCAAGATAATGACGTTCCTGCTCAAGATAAAGAACGGTACCCCTCCAATGCGCAAATCGGCTCTCAGACAGATTACCGACAAGGCGAGGGAATTTGGAGCCGGCCCCCTATTCAAACAGATCCTACCGCTTCTGATGTCTCCGACCCTTGAAGATCAAGAACGTCACTTGCTTGTCAAGGTTCGTTTAATTCGTATATAATAAAACCACACTCGACAGTGTGTTGGTCAGAATCCGCGTCACTTTAAGCACAATCGTTTTCTCGTTTCGCCTACTTTCCGTCGACTTTAGTGCACTCCGGTAACCCCCGACTTGTTTTCTCCATTGTTTACCATTCTCCAGAAATCTTAGTAATTTCATATCAAGGTAATTGAGACTCGCACTTCGGTTTCTCTTCCTCTTCTAAACAGGCCCTTCTAGTGAACCTGTCGATTCTTACTTTCTGAGTTTACTCGAGTCCGCCACTGGGTCAAAGGCTCACATGACCGAGGAGAGCGTTCTTCTTCGCTCTCATTTACTTCCTTAGCGCTTCCTAACGTAGCGTTATTTCAAGTGGGAGGCTCCGCTGCGTATTTCACTTTTGTATTTAGCTGTGCTTTCAGTCGTTTCCATCCTTCAGAGGGATCTCCCTGCTTGTTAGCCATAATAAAAATCTAATAAAGTAGTAATATTAATGTTGGTAATGGTAATAGTAGTAAAAACGCAGGAATTGTAAATAGATACATATAGTATATCGCAGCACTGTATGATGCACTTCGTGTAAGTATTGATCGTCATGATCGCTTTCTTTATCAGTCAAGCATAGCCACTTGTGATCATCTATGTTCGTGGATTCTGTTTTACCCAATTTATAATTTTTGCAGTTTCATTGAGACGCTTGTCTTCTCTATGTTAACCCAGGTTATCGACAGGATTTTATACAAATTAGACGACTTGGTGCGACCGTACGTGCACAAAATCCTAGTTGTTATCGAACCCTTGTTGATTGACGAAGACTACTATGCTCGCGTGGAAGGACGTGAAATCATTTCCAATCTTGCCAAGGTGAGTTGAACTGAGCCCCTTTGTTGTTTTCACATATTTCTGAATTTTTCCGTGATCTTTCATCAGACTAAAAGCATAGGTTGCTCTGTTCTTCTCGTTCAAGAGATGGGTGGAATTCACAAAGCTTGCAACCTCTTACTTCGTTGAATTCACCCTTATACCATGTTCTGGCACTGAGGCAGGTTTTAGTTCAAAGTGTATTACCGTATCTGCGTTTCGCTGTCGTAAAGTGAAAGTTTGGTGGACTTTCGGTCATCCGGAGATGCTTACGAAGCCTATCGTCAATCTCTGACACGGTGCACACCAATCGACGGGAGCATAGGATAGTTTAGCCCCATCCCAATTGATTATGTCATTTCAGCCTGAAGTGTATCCTGTTCTGCTTTATTGCACGTCACCTGGCTTTGTCACATCCAGAGGCTATGTGAGAAACAGGTTTATCCGTTATTTCTTATTGAAATGTGAGCGAAGTCATAAAATACGAATTAACCAGGCATTCAAGTTACGCAGCAATGCACTCGAAATAATACAAGTGCCACCCGAATGATATACATACTGGGCCATCAGTCGTTGGTCCCAACGGATTATCTCAAATCCGTGTTTGGAGGACCAGTTTTTGTGCTCATATAACTAACCAGTCCTATTACCTTTTTCCTTCAGAAGCAGCAACCTTTTTGCCTAGCCCGTCCACCAACTTTTTTTTATTGCCCCTTACGTATCCTTCATTTCGAATAGCATAACCACCTATGATTCCGCTATCTGCTGGCAATGAATAACTTCACCCATGCATAGCAATTTCATTTCGTACTTGATCCCACTAACTCTTTTGCAATCTGTCCTATGTCGATGAATATAACCAGTTGGTCCGTTTTTCTATTTTGACACAGGCTGCTGGTCTTGCCACCATGATTTCCACAATGCGCCCGGATATTGACAATATGGACGAGTACGTACGAAATACCACCGCTCGGGCCTTCGCAGTTGTGGCATCTGCCCTCGGGATTCCCAGTCTACTGCCATTTTTAAAGGTAATAAGGAGACCCTTTCAGTCAGTAGGATCCGTGTATGGAGCAATCAGCTATTAAATCAGTGTATATTTTCCTACACTAGGTATTTTGACGCCTTTGTTTATCAGGCACTTAACCAGTGCTCTGTCTCTGTAGGCGGTGGTGAAACGTCATCTCTGTGCAACGCAAGTAGCTTAGTCCCAAGTCATTCGAGGTGAGGAAATCAAAGGACTATATGCAGTTGATCAGTATATGGGAACACTTAAATCGTCTTTGTTTGGAGCATAAACCATCGATTTCCAGTGGAGTTTATAACTTCCTTCCCTCCACCTAACCCTCGCTCTTCAGCGAAGCAATCAGTCCCCGTAAGACTTCGTGGTCAACCGTAGAAGTCACGTGTAAAAATGTTTAAGACCTGATGGTCAGGTGAACTTTGGGATTGTGATTAACTACGCATCGCTGCAGTATAGCCTCCTGTCGACTGTTGAATGCCAGTCTCTCTTTTTACAATCTCCAATGCCTAACCCTTGTTATTTCCTTTCAACTTAGGCTGTTTGTAAGTCAAAGAAGTCATGGCAAGCCAGACACACCGGAATCAAGATTGTTCAACAAATAGCAATTCTCATGGGTTGTGCAATTTTACCTCATTTACGAAGTTTGGTTGAAATTATCGAGCATGGTTTGGTGGACGAGCAACAGAAGGTCAGGACGATAACCGCTCTTGCTCTAGCCGCCTTGGCGGAGGCTGCAACACCTTACGGTATCGAATCCTTCGACTCTGTACTGGAACCTCTGTGGCGTGGTATTCGTACTCATCGGGGTAAAGTGAGTCCCGCATTATACCTTATCCTGCTATCAAACCGTATTCCCGGTGTTGTGGTGCTTTTCTCGGAATAATTTTGAGTTTTTATATTTGACTTGAAGAAGCCGTAGGACTGTTTGCCCCGTAGAGCACCCTTCGTCCAGTTATGTACAGGATGGTGACAACTCAGGGACGGTCACTTTATTGACTTGGCGGAGAAGCATGAAAGACCTTATCAGTCAACTCAGTCCCTTTGGCAACTGCCTTCTCTCTGGATGGGGTCCGCAGGACGGGACAAACCAGTGGCTGGTGAACCTGACATATTGGCCGTATCACGCAGCTACTGGTGATCCCACATCAAAACTATCGCCTTCACTGCGTAGCTCCCTCATTCCATGCCATGTCAGACAGACAACCACTTAACTTCAGTGGACTGATTGGGTCATCACCTCTAACATGTGGCAGCTACAGCTACTAATCCGGTACATGGTTTGTATCTAAAAGGCTGAACTGATTGAATGGACTCAACATTCTAGCTGGTCACATTCCTTACTGATTTATCACCCAGACCCCAACAAATTTGTGTAGTATGGTGTTTTTCAAGTCTTATCGCGCTCCTTTTTTGTTTTCCAGGGCTTAGCCGCCTTCTTGAAGGCTATTGGTTACCTCATTCCACTGATGGATGCCGAATACGCAAACTACTATACTCGTGAAGTCATGTTGATTCTTATTCGTGAGTTCCTTTCTCCGGACGAAGAGATGAAGAAGATTGTGCTTAAGGTAGTGAAGCAGTGTTGTGCCACTGATGGTGTGGAACCGGATTACATCAAGGCAGAAATTCTACCGCCATTTTTCCGCTCTTTCTGGACACAGCGTATGGCTCTGGATCGCCGGAATTATCGTCAGGTGTGTACTATGTTTGTTCTAGCCTACCTCCTAGTCGGTGACTCTGCCGAACCACATACCTACTCCAGAGTTATTGTGGTTATAGTCAGCTGCGCTCCAGTCCATAATTCTAAAATCGTGTTGTCGAATAAGCGTTTTACATGCACTAGGGCAGGTTGTGGTTGTATCATTGTTGTGTGACGTACTGTTAGTTGCAGGTGTCATGATACCAGGTTATGAGTACAATGTCTAGGCTTTTACCAGCTGACGGCAAGCTGACTTCTATCTGTCCACCCGCTAACGGTGAGTCGCATAGATCTTGTGTCTTGTACCGGACCGCTGGATTCGACGGTCCTTGGATGCATGGGCGCCAAACGTGTGCTGAGGAACAAAAGTTCATTTACAATCCAAGGACGTACATTTATACTCACAACACAGACAAGAGTGAGGTCAGTTGGGGCACGCGGCCGTGTAACTCAGCACTGAAGAATTGAATGAAAACAGTGAGCTTGTCGCGGTCTCTATTCCTACATCCTATGAACTCTGGATATTCCATGTGGGCTCATTACCTTTCATGGCAATTCACAATGTTAACCATGTATCCGGTTCGATAAGCCTTACTTGTTCCCAGTTTGTCAGTTTTACCTTGTCACTTTTTTTTAGCAAGTCCATGCACATATAGATAAACCTTTTTTTCACCTCGCTGATAGATCCATTCTTCTTCTTTTTGTAGTTGGTTGATACCACTGTCGAGATTGCCAATAAGGTCGGTGCTGCTGACATCATCTCACGCATAGTAGATGACCTTAAAGATGAGTCAGAGCAGTACCGGAAGATGGTAATGGAGACCATTGAGAAAGTTATGTCTGCTTTAGGTAGCGCTGAGATTGACGCTCGTCTGGAGGAGCAATTGATCGATGGGATCCTCTATGCGTTTCAAGAACAAAGTACTGAGGTGAGCTATTTGTGGGTCATTGACCTTTTTTCTGCTCGCGTTTGTGTATGTACGAACATCGTACGTATCTTCCTCGTGATCTCCACCGCCTCTATCGTTTCTTTATATGCCACGAGTCAAGTGGCTAACGCAGGGCGGATCCTGCCGCGGTAAGTGATCATTACTCGATCAAATGACACCTCCAAGTTGTCTTTTAGATGCACACCAAAAGGATGAGCAGTCTAACTTCAACCACTCTAATGTTTAACGGATAGTTAATCTTGGACATTCGTGCTTCTTTCAGGTTTTTCCCTCCCTGGTCTTCTGCGTATGTGAACAATCGGATTTCGCTTGAGGGGCGCCCGGATTCATCCTTAATATTTTATTGATTTCCCTGTGGCACCAGTTATGTTTAGGGCCATGTAACCCGGTTAACTCTTCCATACTTATTTTCCCGCAGTTATCCATGTCATACTCTTCGGACAGCTCGTATCGGTGCACATTGTGCACCCTCTCAACTTGAGGTTCGCGTGACCGTTACCGTCGCAGCCGGCAACTGTAGTGATGTATCAGTAGTCAGTGTAGAACTTATCCGCTTTAGACAATGCATCATTACCTTAGTCTTAATGTAGTGTCCCTTAAAAAGCCCTGTGGATGTTCTATGAGTCCGTCTTCCTATTCCTACTCATAGATCCAAGTCCCAAGAACCAACTAAGTACCACTTGCGCCTTGATGCCTGGAAAAGGTAATCCGTTGGTGGCAACTACAAAAGCGTGAACCTGCTAGTACCAAGGAAGTATTTTCTCAACTTCACAGCCTAATGAACCAGATTTTACCTATTCTAGAACAGGGCATTCTGAACTTGATCTAGATGTCCCGGTCTGAGCTTTCCTAAAGTTCGTTGATTCTCAGACTAGGACCAACCACAGTAAAGGTGATAAGTAAGCCTTGATCAGATTACTTCATACACTTTCTGCACCTCAGGCCATCATTAGGAATAGCAACACCAGTGTGGGAACCTGGTTTTTTTCACAAGGTACACGCTATTATCGGCACCTGGTACAGCGAAGCAGACTTTGTATTGCTCTGTTGAATGTCGACGTCCTTTGATTTACTCTTGGCCCGTGCCATATCAGTAATCTATCAAAAGACGTAAAATATTGTTGTAATCAGTTCAGCATCACTAGAATTGACACTGCATTACCGTCCGTGCACTCGACCAGGGGCTTGGTACACCAGGCTGCCTGCCATTGATGGTCTCAGTCTCGGTGTTTGGCAGTCCGATCTCGATTCAGGCTTTAGCCGTTAGTTTACTAGCGGTGATGTCGACGCCCTTTGATTTACTCTTGGCCCGTGCCATATCAGTAATCTATCAAAAGACGTAAAATATTGTTGTAATCAGTTCAGCATCACTAGAATTGACACTGCATTACCGTCCGTGCACTCGACCAGGGGCTTGGTACACCAGGCTGCCTGCCATTGATGGTCTCAGTCTCGGTGTTTGGCAGTCCGATCTCGATTCAGGCTTTAGCCGTTAGTTTACTAGCGGTGTGCAATACTATTCAGCTAGTGCAACTGCGCGAGAATCAGGCAGGAAGACAATGATATAAACACAAGACAATGATATAAACGTAAAAATTGGTGTCAGAATACACGAAGACAATGATATGTATAAACGTAAAAATTGGTGTCAGAATACAGCGACATGTTACCGGCGTTAATCTGAAAAGGCTATACTGTACACTCCCACGCGTCGGGCCTCAGCTCTTATCTCTGTGTATGCTAACACAATGGTATTTTTGTAGGGCAGGTAGTCACCGACTTTGGCGATTTCTAATACGTAGCATTTCTCACCTTTTTGAGGCTCCCACATTGTCACCAGACATTCGAAGGGGGGATTCGCTTCCATCCAAAGGTATGTTCATCCATACTTATATTCAACTCTTTTGGTGGACCATGACCTTGTTCGCACTGGACCTGAGTTTTCCATCGCTGGACTCGAAGAAGGCCGACTGCGCTGCTCGGAGAAGTTATGTAACCGGTCGGACTGATCTTGCTGCCCTGCGAACCGCCCAATTCCACCTTTCCGTTCTTTCGGTTTTGTCTTGTTGAGAGTCAGTCCATTTTTCATTATTCCTTACATGGACCGGTGTAAGCGTCGCCCCAGTCAAATACTACAAAAATAATTTCCGATGTCTATGACAATACGTTTTAAAATCCAACCAGATGATTCAACCACACAACGACAATAATAGTACCTAGCTAGTTTTTCGGCTGTTCTCTTTCCAATCATAATCCTATCGAATATCTCATCTACAACGTTTCATCCAGTCACAAATCTTGCATCCTATTATCGTTCTAGGTCGCATAGCACGTGACCTCTTGTAACCCCACCGTCCAAGCAGCGCACCACTCACCATTCTGTTATCTCGTTCCTTTTGAGGCTAGTGTGTAGCAGTCCTGGAACGCACTGGTTTCCCTAGTACTTGGACCGGGATTAACATAGAAAGATCTCAGGGTGGGAAAGCAATTCATCGTATACATCAGGTTAAACATCAATCACCACTGTTTCTCTGGACTTCCACGTGAGCAAAAAGTCGAAACTAACTCCCATGAGCTCGGGATAGCTCAGTGGTTGAGGCGGTAACATACTGACCGGGAAACCTATTGTCCAAACCCGACCACGGTATCTCAACCGTTCCTATCTAGACTTAGACAGCCGGGCTCCCTTCGGCTAGCGTGGTGGTTCAACACCGGGAGGGTGTTACCGATTGTTTACCAAGCCCTTCTGAAAAGTGTTACAACTGTTTTTATTACTGAATCCACGGTAGCGTCGTTAACAGTGAAAACCAGGTTGTGATTTGTGTACATGTGAACTTGATCCCAATGTAGAACGATTCCGTTGGTGTAGTTTCAGTCTTTTCACAACCTTGAAACATATAGTGACACTCTTGGTTCAGAAGACAACATCTGGACGACTACAACGGCACCTGTTCGGTCGTATATCTGAATTTTTCCGAACACCGAGTGGGTTAGTTTGAGACAGATGGTTTGCACAAACCTGGCGCTTGTAAGTTATGGTATACCGGTCTGGGTAAAGACTCCGGATCTTATTTGGTATAGTTGTATAAAGTCGAGTACCCACGGGACGTTTTGTCAAGTACACCTCGTCAATAGTGCCACTACGATGCTCCTGCCATATGTGCAGCGTTGTGCAGGCATTACTGACTTGAGGCGTGTAGTTATCTCTTCTCTGGTCCGGTTACAAGTCCATACGGCAACGGGTACATTGTCCCTTGCTGAGTCTGATATGGCTCACTGGTTAAGGTGCGAACTTATTGACAGGAGTATCCCTGGTACGAACCGGACCTCTGCACTTCGACTGCTCTCGCCTAGCCTTGTGCGGCCTGGCAGTATCTCGACACTCATGCCTCCCACGGGTGGCATGGCAGCTAGACACCGAAAGGTGCCACGGCAGGACCCCTTGCCGATATGCTAGTGGCATGACGTCATCATCAATTTTTGAGCCGAGCTAACAATTCACCTGCGGTACTGTTAGCAGCAATGACGTAACTTTGCAGATAGACTATCAGTTCCAGTAGTTGGGATACGACAATAAGCTACTCGGGTCTATCCTCCCAAACTAAGCTGGATCGCGCCGCGTTATTTGCTGTGAACATCTGTTGTAGTCCCAGTGTGTGGCTCGCTAATATCCCAGTCCTTAACGAGAATCAGTTACTAGTTGTTGTAAGTCGTGGGACTAAACTACTTGAGGCAACAGAACGATATGTTTCACGTGTTCAGGAGCGTACTCTGGAAAGTGGTTTCGTCCTGATCAAAGATTGGTAGTTCGCGCTCCATAGTTAGCCTTGAGTTTGTAAGATGGTGACCCTTACAGTGGATGCTCCGCGTGACAAGTCTCCATATTTCCTTTGTTCTTTGAGCAGCGGTCACTACTTGGGACTCCTATACTAGGTGTGTTCAGTAATAAAACCTACGGAGATTGTGGCCACAACCACCGCTAACTTATCTCTCCCATGGGACGCGTAGTTATTGCCCGGTCCTTTACCAAATTTTTTGTTCGCTTGTGTTATCATAGGTGAAGACTTGGGTAGATACATGTTTTCATCACATCAACGTATTTGACCATACTTCCTATTTTTGTGTGAATTCCCAACAGGATGTCGTCATGCTGACTGGCTTTGGTACAATAGTGCAGACCCTTGGGAAACGTGTGAAGCCCTACCTTCCTCAGATTTGCGGTACTATTCTGTGGCGCTTGAACAACAAGTCAGCTAAAGTCCGGCAACAAGCAGCTGATCTGATTAGCCGAATAGCTGGTGTGATGAAAGTTTGTCAAGAAGAAAAGCTTATGGGCCATCTTGGTGTGGTCCTGTATGAGTATCTGGGTGAGGAGTACCCAGAAGTGCTAGGAAGCATCCTTGGTGCTTTGAAGGCGATCGTCAATGTGATCGGAATGACCAAAATGACGCCTCCAATCAAAGAATTGCTCCCACGGTTGACCCCTATTTTGAAGAACAGGTACGTCCCGCTGAACTACCTATCAGTCTATCTTGCGCTTGATGAATTCATAACATCATGTGAACACATCACAATGTCCGGTTGTTTCACTGTCTCCTATCTATCTGCGTTTCCAGGCACGAGAAGGTCGAGGAGAACTGCATCGATCTCGTGGGTCGTATCGCAGATAGAGGATCTGAGTACGTGTCTTCGCGCGAATGGATGAGAATTTGTTTCGAACTTCTGGAATTGCTGAAGGCACACAAAAAATCCATCCGTCGCGCCACCGTTAACACTTTTGGATACATCGCAAAGGCAATCGGTCCTCATGACGTTCTGGCTACCCTGTTGAACAACTTAAAAGTGAGTATTAATGAGGGTCAGGCGTTTCTTATGAAGCCGTTTTTTGTAGATGATAAATCCAACCTAAAATCCCTAGTAGCTTTAGGGAAGAATTAATTCGAAAAACTCTCAATGCCGCCCCATTGTCAATGTACTGTAGTGCTCAAATCTCCACACTCAATCGGGCAATATAGATGAGAACCGAAGGTTACAACAGCACACATATAGCATATTTCGAAAGATGGAAACAAACACATGCACGCCTATGTAAACGCGTACACGTACAGCAAGAAATTTATAATCACTATTATGAATCTACGGTTTGTCCTTCTCGCATCTACCACTTTGTGCCCTCTACTAGGATGAGGTAAGTAGGTGTGCGTAGTACGTAACCCAGTTAAGTCGGTTTGTGGCCCTGTATTAATCATCCAACATGAATGCCCAATGTTCAGTGATAAACTGCGGTTTCGAAATATCGGTCGTGAACTCCTTGATGGGACCTCAAGTAATCTGATCGCAGGGCCTATGTACCATGATCTCAGCTTGTGCCACGCAAGGTTTGTATCGTTTTTCTGTCACCCTCTTCAAATTTCGACTCTGCCCGTTGTGAAAACAACCATAGTTTGTGTATCTCACTTCACGATTGTCGGATGCTTATGCAGACGTTTATAATCTTCCTCCCTTTTAGGTTCAAGAACGACAGAATCGTGTATGCACTACGGTTGCCATCGCGATTGTCGCAGAAACTTGTAGCCCCTTCACAGTGCTTCCAGGTTTGATGAACGAATATCGAACTCCCGAACTCAATGTTCAGAATGGTGTACTCAAGTCTTTGGCATTTATGTTTGAATATATCGGGGAAATGAGTAAGGACTACATTTATGCGGTGACACCTCTCTTGGAAGACGCTCTGATGGACAGGTGAGCAGAGTTTCTAAGCACTTTTTTTTGCTGTGAGCGAGCCACTAACCCTCGGAATTTTCCTTCTACAGAGACTTGGTTCACCGTCAGACTGCGATGACTGCTGTCGGGCATATGGCTCTTGGTGTTTACGGATTCGGGTGCGAAGATGCTCTGGTGCATTTACTCAATCTCGTGTGGCCCAATGTTTTGGAAACTTCTCCGCATGTTGTACAAGCATTCATGTTCGCCATTGAAGGTCTTCGTGTTGCTTTGGGTCCGAACAAGATATTACAGTACACTTTGCAGGTACGTGCTGGCTCCTTCATGTGACGGGTTTTCTCTTCCATTTAATGAAAGCACTTCATGGTTCATCGTTTCAAATAAGTTTGGTAAACAATTGGAAAATTTATTGCTTGTCTACTAAACCTCTGAAACGATGGCTTCTCAATCGATTCCAAGCATTTTCCAGTTCATGTTCCGTATTTTGTCTCCATACTCCACGATTGGCTCCCAAAATGCTTGTTTTTTTCACCCGATACATCTCCCACTAATCACTCCATTTCTTACTGCTCTACGTTCTTCATAAAATATTACAGTTTTCTACACCCACCCACCAGTGCAAGTCAGAATATTTGGTGGCTTGAGACAACTGGCTAAGCCATGTCTGTTCGTATACGGCCGACCACATAGACCAGGGTCATGTTAGAGTCATGGTAGCGGAGCGACAAGCACCGAACTTAAGCAGTTGATTCCCATTCTTCAACGAGATGGCTCAGTGGTCAGAGGGCGAATTTACTGACCGGAAGGTCCATGGTTCGAACCCGACCTCTGCCTCTCGACTTTCCCTGTCTAGGCTTGGATAATCTGGCAGTATCCCAGCCCTCGTGCTTCCTTCGGGTGGCATGGTAGTTAGGCATCAAAAGGGTGCTACAGATGAACATTCTTCAACGTGCTGGTTACTAACGGTTGTTCACTTCGAATTCGTAGTTATCATCGTTGACAGCGTAACATCCGCGTTTAACACTGATGCTTCGCTGCCGTAGTAGTATGGTAGTCCGCTTGCTGGACTGTCGGTCGGCGTGAGGTTCGGCTATTCAAGATAATCCGCTTCAGAACAGGAAGCCTTTTTCCAGCTGCACGGAATACTTCCGGAATCAGTTGTTGGGACCGGTCTTTATTTAAGCCAAGAACTAGAGGCCTACAATTAGTCCTCAAGAACCATGTTTCCTTCAAATAATCAGGTGCTTGATTTCGATGTTCCTCATTCAGACACAAAGTGGAACTGTTTAGACCTTGGGTTTGAATCTCGCTTGCATTGTAGGTTTACTCATGTTCGTTCGAAATTCAGGATTTTTGTGTCGATACGTCGTTTTTACTACAAGTTTGGTGTTTTTGTCAACCAAGCATAGTATTAATGGCGCTTAACATCGGCACTTGGCAATAGCCATCTAGCCCTCGTTTAAAAGTGTGCATTACTACACATTCAACGTTGAAACATCTTCTCTGTGAACGCTCTCCGTCCCGTCAACCCAACCCTCATTTCCGGATACAATGGTCCGGCCACTGTGTTAATTTCTACATCTCCTGCTCTTCCACAATCATCCAATTTCCCGTAGCAGACTGCATTAGCGAACGTAGAACACATTGATTTTCGTGTAGCTCAGCCCCACTTTCTAGACAGTTGGCAGAAATACTTGAGTGGTGAAAACTTTCTTCAGTTCGAGGAACAAGCTAAGAGGGCTAACTGCATTCTTCGTCGCCGTCCTTCACTGCAACTAGTGGCAATCATTGTGTAGCTTGGACTCGATCGTTTTCTCACACCCTATATTCTGTCGCAACTTCCCTCGCGCAACACTGAATGCTGTTTCAGAGATATACCACTGGATTGTTTGTCAAACTTGCTTGACCTCTGTTTCTCGTATCCATATCGTCTTCGTGTTGTGCATGTCAGTCATCTCATAATTCCTAACATTGCGTTTATTCTCGTTATTTCCAAAGGGTTTGTTCCATCCTGCACGAAAGGTACGCGACATGATGTGGAAAGTTTACAACACCATATACATCGGGGCACAGGACGGTCTCGTGTACGGCTTTCCTCGCATACCAGACAGCGACAACAACACGTTTGTTCGACATGAACTTGACTATGTGCTATGATGTGCTGCGCGCACACCCACATTAGTACATAGCCTTGTTTGTCGTCCCTTGTCTATTCATCCCTGTTCCCTTTTGCGCACCGCAGTTTTACTTGACTCCTCTCACTTTGGTGACGATTCTTTTTCTACTCACACGTATAAGTTGTGAATACCTGGAATTGTATTCTGCGATCCCGTGGTGAACACAATCCATACAGTGACATCAGCAGCATTTGTTTTTCTATATTTATTTGTGGGTTAACGTTTATTGCCATCACTCGATTCCTAGTGGCTGTACACCGAGAAATCGTTTCTACTGGTACATTCGAAGACCAGTCACTAATACGCACAGACAAAGACGGATGTGGCCCGGTCGTGTGCTTCCCATGACACTACATTGCCTCCGGTCGTTATTCGTCCAGCTATGTGAGCGATGTCGAAGGGTTCAATGTAGATGAATTCAGTAGGAATCCTCGCTATGACTAGCATTTCGTCAATAACAAATACTGGTGACTAGCCGTCATAAAACCATGAAGAGGGGGCTGTCAGTGAAGATCAACAGGGTGTGGTTAAGACTTACTTCAGAGAAGATAGCTTTGAAAATATTTCCACATTTGAATTGCATTGGAGTAAACATCCGAGCGTCGTGTGGAGTCGGACCTTGTGACTTACTTTAATTTCGGATGGAATTCTCGTGAGACCGAATTGGTCGGCTCCAGAAACATACCGGGTACATGCTGCCTATGCGAGGTGATGCCTGCAATATCTGCGCAAATCTCTATCCAGTGATGAACTCCGTAGACCGCACACAGATCGAGCTGCTCCATTTCGCTCTCGACCGTACTCAGGTTCTCAGTTGTCCTCCGAGGGGATGTCAGCATGCGGTAGCGGACAAGGTTTGTTTGACGATTTCGGCATCGTTTCTCCGCAACCATTTCAGAGAACGACGTCCTTTCCTAGTCTCGTCCAGCACATACCTGGCGTACGACGCGAGTTTTAGCCAGAATCTCCGGCTAGGCAGTGCTAGCCTTCTCGCCACTGGCATCTGTTGTGTGGAAGGAGTTGCCTCGGCCAAGAAGGCTCGGCAGTTGTCTCCACCCGTAACTGGGGAGTGTAAGTGTAGCTAGGATTCGCAGTCCCTCATGGTCAACGGATAGAGCTCTAACAGCCACCTGGTACTCCAAGTTAGGGGTTTGGACGTGTTGCGACCTGCTCTTTAGGCTGCTCTGGCGGTTTTGAGCCACCCACCACTGCCTTGGGTTCAGGGCTTTGAGCCAAAGAATTTGCTTAAGGACCACCCCAACCATCCTCATGTCTACGTTTGTTGTAGTATCCCAACCCATAAATTGCACATTTTCGAAGTGAAACCGTGTCATAGACTTTTCCCGCTAAACTTCGGCCTTAGGTACCCCGAAACATCGCCGAGCACCGGTGTGCGACGATACTAAAGCCAACTGACGTTTGCAATATTGCGTCTGGTCAAGCATTTAAAAGGGTTTCAGCCACAAGATGAGACTGCTGTTACCATCATTTGGTTAATGGGAGTGACGCGAGTTATTGCTGTTGCGTGTGGTCCACAAAGAGTCCATTTATCCAATCTGTCTGTTTGATTATACAACTGTTAAGATGTGGAAGCAGGCAATAGTCCATCCGCCCCTTTTGGTGCATAGCTATCGCGCAACTTGAGGAGAATGTGGGGGCCTGAGTTACTGCCAAGTTGCTCGGACAGAAGCAAACGAGCAGCCGTGTTTAGGTTCGGGTCTTCCGGTCAGTGGCTTCGCACCGTAACTGCTGAGCTATCTCGAAGGTGTGAAATCCGATTGAAGAATTTTCTCCCGTTTTAAGGCTTCAGTTCTGGAAATCCTGAAGTGAAAGTGAGTAGTATTTTGCAGACCGCGTGCGCGCCGGAACAGTGGGCCGCTTCCGACATTCTATCTGCGATGTCCAGGTCCATTGGTCTTTCCGCAGATTTCACCTAGATCTCCGGGTTCACGATCCCTTCCAGCTGCCTCTGAACATACCGACACATCTTTCCAAATGTACTTCACGCAAATGCCGTTTTGAAAGTTGGGACATCAGTGGTTTGTTGGCAGGACTAAGTTTGCAACAAACCGAATGTCCCATGGTCGAAATCGGTCCCTCATCCTTGGCGTCTTAGTTCCGACTGACAGCTGCTTCTTACGTGAATCCGTTGGTGGACTGTATATGTGGGTTTTACAAAGATGTCTGGTCTTTTCCGCATAGTTATCAGGAACATCGACTCTACGCCTACCGTTATCTAGCGGCTTACCTGCAAGTGTGATGGAATACACATTGGCACAACGTCACGGTGTCATTCAAACAACAGGTGAACATATTCCGAGCAAACTACTGAACACCACTATGGACTGATTGTAAAACTGTATTTGAAAACCGAGACAGTGGTGGACTTGTTCGATCTATTTCAAACTCAACTAATGCAAATCTAATTGGTTTTCACTGGAACCCGGGTGAAACTCTCATCTATGGTGTTCTTCAGCTGAATACGTAAAACATAGGTTGACAGAAACTTGGGAACTGAGCCTACCTGATGAGCCCCAAGAAGGGTGAATCCCGTTGTGCGCTATTGAAGTGTTTTTTAGTAACCTTATGAGTAGTGTATTACGTCCATTTCAAACTCACTAATAATAGAACAAAGAAAATGACCTGAAAGGCGTCGTAACATCGGAAACCGCTAAAGATGCTCAAGCCGCGAACGAATATCGAATTGCGCTAAATCATCTGTCTAACTACAAAAGTAACGAGGTTTTTCTATCCATTTCATGATAGTTCTAGTTATTTTTTGCTAGCTTTTTATCAGATGCTCACCTCCGGTTATCTGACATCCAAAACAACCGTTTTATCATCAGTCCACCATTTGATTTTTTCCTCAGTACACGAAAATGCATAAATTGTGGACGAAACGGAGAGAACCACAGGGCGACCAAGTAGCTACCTTCCACCGCATACGCCCCACTACCTGAATACCTAATGAGGACGTACGTTAGAGGGGTGACCTGACTTAATCAAATGCCGTTTGTACAAGACGATTCTGGTGACTGTTGTCGCTTAGGTCGGATTCAATGGTGATCGATGATCACATGGGCCTTTATTACGGAAGAAAAGAAAACAACTTGGAAGAATCCGGCTACATTAGTAGTAGGCATTTTATTACAAATCAACTTCTCATTCCACCTAGAAAAATGAACAAGTTTGACCGACGACAGCTTGATGTGACCAAAATTCTTACTGCATTCTGTGAACTCTGATCGCTTTCGGATGGGATCAGTTGGCTTTTTCCACATTTTGCACGACATTCCAAAAGTGCACCATAAATTTTCCACAAAAAGTCCAGAATGTTTGCGGAATCACCCCAACAGCAGGTTCTGACAGGCGACTTATCGATCCACGCAGCCAGGCTACTGATCGATACGTCTTTCAAATTAGTCATTTGGCTTATATATGCGCCTGAATTGTGACTTCAAACAATCTGAACTTTTCTAAATGTGGCTTCTATGGTGGATCTTTACAGGTGTTTTATGCTCAAAACGACACGCTTGTGGCCCGGCTCTTTGAGAAGTGAGATTTCGAATGTTTGGTCATCAAATTCTGCCATTTTTGCGTTGTTTTACAGAGCCCCCCGGACTGATGGAATGTATTAGCTCGAGTTAATACCTCCCTTACTAAATGGTCAGCGCATGCAGTGTCCTGTCCAACAACATGCGTGCCACCGTCATTATACGAGCAAGATGGGACCAAACTGCCTAGAATGCGAGTCGTGGTAGTCAATAGCTAAACTAGGAGAACGCTGAAACCAATGTCCTGCATTTAAAGCATACTGAACTCTCTCCTGACGCTGGCGCCAGAGATGATGGTCTACAGCTACCACGCCCAATTGGCTATGCACATTTGATTTTCCTGCAATTTGAGAGTGATCAGTAGTTATCCGGTGCACACACACAGTGCGCCACACGCCTTTGTTTCTCCCCAACTTGTCTGCTAGTCATAGTCTACCGGTGTAACAGTGTATACTACTGATGAAGTATACAAGTAGTCTCGTCTGGTGTCCAAGCTCCGCTCCCGTATCTGATGGGAAGTGAAGACTACTATGCAAATTACGGAATCGCTTTGCAGTGTTGTTTTGTACTTAATTACTAGTCAAAGAACATTCGGGAAAGCTTAAGGGGATGTTCACTTTTCAAAAACTGTGCAGGTGAAATGTTTTTTTCCTATCTGATAGCTTGCAGTCGCTTCGTTTGTGTTCGCTCATTTATGACTTCGCAGCGAACGGCTTTCTTCCTTCCACTGGCAGTGAGTTCCGTTGGATTCATAAATGCTCTCTTCTTTCCCCCCCGGTCTTATTTCCAAGGGGCCCAAGTGCGTGTCTTAAGCGTATCTGCTTAGCACATCTCTCTTAATATTCGGCTTAATCATGATGAATTTTATATCGGAATTTGTCCAGCACCACAGATTAATTGATAAAACATTTTAAATTGTTGGCTGCGACCTTGACAAAGTCCTAAATCGATTCAGTAATTCTTCGACGGCCTTCGATTTTACCGTGGGAAGAATTGAACGACCAGATCTACTTTTTAGACGTACTGCTTACCGGAAAAACTAATGTTTCTATTCAAACTTGAATGAACAGCGTACGGATTTCAAAATTTTGAACCTGTACAATGAAGAATCTCCTCGTCTCGACAGATACACTCATTTGCAAATCAATTTGGTTTTGCGAGAGACTCACCTGGAACCCAGCTGAATCTCCCGTTTTTGATGTTTCCAGGCAACCGAAGAATTTTCAGCAACCTTATGAGTAGTGCATTACGTATATACATATATCGCGATATCTCGAAGATCGTAGCAACCGATACATGAGGCGGCCCGGCGCAGCACATTCTGTTGCCTGGAAACATCAAAAAAACGGGAGATGCAGCTGGGTTCCAGGTGAGTCTCTCGCAAAAACCAAATTGATTTGCAAATTAGTGTATTTCTTGAAAACAGTCCAATTTGGGTTCAAGTAGGACATAAGGTTGACGGAAACTCGGGGACTGCGCCTACCTGATGAGCCCGAAGTGGAAGGGCGAAATCGGTCGTGGGCTGCCGAAGAATTTTCAGCAACCTTATGAGTAGTGGATTACGAATCTTCTCGTCTGTTTGGCATCAAGGGTTCCAGATATATATGCTCAAGTGACGCGCTGGAATGCGAAACACTCTAGAAGAAAACGGTTAGCCTCAGGCAATGTAAAGAACAGATCCGAAACAAAAGTAGCCGAAACAGTCAAATGTGACTCGGTAAAGAATATATAAACTAGAAATCTCCGCAGCGGTATGGTCCATGTCCAGAACGGCTAGACTTCGACCCTTCTTTTCAGCGTCACCTCTTCAATGCTCACAAAATGAAGAGTAACCGCCGGTGCTGAGCATGCCGATGGTTGTTTATCATCCAAATTAGCATATGGTGCCACTTTTATGCGTCGAACTGCGCCGCACTAAACTTGGTGGACCAAAGACTATCGCTCTAGGAGGTACGGCCGAATTCCAGAATTCAACCCTGGGAAACGTCGTTGGTCGGGGTATTTCACTTCGAATCTTGTACCAGATGCCATAAAACCGTTCCAAGTCAGACAGATTGGGTAATGTCGCGATTGCCGTGACTGTTATACGTGTGTTCTCACAGGCGAACATTTTAACAAAAGTGGTTTGATCAATCCCTCCAGCTGAACTGTCTGTCGTCCTGCGACAGCACACACCAGACCATGTGTCCCACATTAGCCCAAACTAGTAGTCATGTGCTAGATTACGCTTGCTCGCGTATTTTCCTACCCCCACATAATTTTTATCGCGTATGTTTCTGTGTAGGATCTGTATCAGCCAGAAGTCGCACCGTTGGGAACAGGTGTTCAACTAGCGTTCACTTTTCCAATTATCACATTCCGCTGGTAGAACTTCTGGATGCTTCTGCTCGTACACAGCCATTGCGTCGAGCAATTAAGCCTACCGTGCGCGACTGGAGACACTCCACATCCCCTAAAGACTCTTGATGTTCCGAAGACTGAGTAACAGTCGACCACACAGACGTCAACAAGTTGTATTCACGGCTGAATCGTTCAGTTGTAAGACTATTTCGGTGCCTAGCTACCGTGCCACCCGAAGGAAGCACGAAGTGCCAGGTTGCCCAAGCCTAGAGAGGGGAAATCGAGAGGCAGAGGTTGGATTCGAACCACGACCTTCCGGTCAGTAAGTTCGCGCTGTAACCACTGAACCATCGCGCCGCTATTCACGGCTGACTCAGTGGCCCATTTAATGTCAATACCTTTCTCTCGAAAGTGTAAGGAGGTGAACACTTCTCAGAGAGATCGTTTAGGCACATGCCACTATGTAGTCTCGGAAGTGAGTGTTGCTGCATGCCGCCCAAAGGACACGCTAAGCGGCTGGTAGGAGTGGCCAACTCGTTTCAGAATGTCTACATCAGTCTGGAATCATACAGTCCAACACTCGTTATCAGTTAGAACCATTCAGTGCACGCCATTTGGTTTGCAATCCTTGTAGTATGTGTCCTGTGGGGAAGTTCACGATGCACGACGAAATTTGGACGAGTAGACAGTATCAACGAATAAACGGACTGTCTCCACACCTCCATAAATATGGTGCGCGCAGTGGACAACTCAACTGCTTACCTCGTTCATTTCAACCGGTCGATATAGATGCACTCTACCATTCTTTCAGATATCAAACTGTTTTTGAGTACAAAGCATCGTCAGGTGTCAGGGCTTCCTCATGGTCATCATCCACCCGCTCTCTCCGTCAAGAATACTCTTTCTTCCACACGGAACACTGTTATTCCTTTTTCCCGCTCATTCACACAAAAAGTAGGCGAAAACGGGCTTACTGAAATTGGTGAACTCGCTTCACTGAGGCCAAGGCAAATCCTGGTGAAGTAAAGTGACGTGAATTTCCACGTGTTGTGGAAATTGCTATATTTATGGCTGATCTTCCCGACCGATTTCCCCATCTGGCACAAATCTCACCTTTCTGGAAGCCTCCCCTATAAACATCGTTTCACTTGGTTTGAAGAAGAGATGCTACAACCTAAAAGAGACCAGTGACCTTTTAACCACCCACTGGAATTGATTCATAGAATATGTTATTTCTTTCGCATTTCTGCGCATCCCGTTCTGTCCGGAGATTCATTTGAGTCCAACGTGCTTTGGCCGACTAAATATGATAGGCATGTTCGAGGCACATACGTAAAGGAGCAACGGAATGACATTTAGAGATGGAAACACATCCAAAGTTTGGTGGGTACTAGACGTGGCGTGATTTTGTGTGAAACGTGATGACAATTTCGTGAAATATTCGTAGCCTAACCATTATTCCCATTTCGCCCCCTGGCAAGATGCGTTCTTAGACCCCTGGATGTCCAAAATCCCTACTGTTTAAAAGTCGCTTAAAAATAATCAAGTAGTCTAAAGAAAAGCAAGCAAGCAAGCAAATTCTTTCAGTAACTGCGCGGCAATCCAAACCTGCTTAATGTTCCATCCACCCCGGATAGGTCAGATGGTGTATTTCGTTGATGTGTTTCACCTATCGCTTTATGTTTTTCCAGATATCTAATCAGAGAATCATATAAAGGTGCAAGTAGGTGGTTGGAATGCGTGCATATTTGCAAAAGTTGTATACAATACATGAAGCAAACGCGCTTTTAATTGATCATTCTGGGACCAGTCAGATGCCAGTGCGTGGATGCAAACATAACAGACTGCTGATGGACCATTGTCGTCACATCCCAGGCTACATCTAGTGCACTCAACCAGACAAAGTATCGCGTTGGTCTTCAGTCTTGCAAAAAGGAAAATTACAAATGTGAATGTAGGAAAACCGATGGTTATGGACAATAGATCAGAAATAATAAAGCAAGGAAGAAAAGTCTGTTGCCCTTTTAGTTACCACATCTGTTGTTACTATGGTAATCACCCCGTGTTGTCTACAAAGCACGTTTGTTTACAGCTCTTTTGCCCAAACAATTGCCTACGGGTCTGCTGGTAAACGTTAGGAGACAAAAAGTCCACATCATCCTTTGTTGACGCCACTGCTTGAAACCTCCATTTTTAACAGGATTTTCACTGGGTGGTTGATGCATAGTGAACAGACTTCTTTCCAGGAACCAGAAAGTGGTTTCCTTTGTCTCCACGCGCAGTTCCTTTCCAACTGTTTTTTTCATGTCAATACATTGCGTCGATTTTTACCAATAGCTTGCTATAGTAGGACTCCGCGAGTAGAGACTACGGTGTCATATGGCACGCTTCTTATTTTATTGAAGAAATGCGCAGATGTGTATCGTTGACGCATTTCAAAATACTGTTTGCATTCCAAAGATGACTGATAGGATTGTGCGTTCCTTTATCATGGACAGGATTTTGATAAGAACTTCGACGAAATAACCAATCAGAATGCAGGAAATTTATCATCCCAGATGGGACGCGATCTTGGCCTGGGTCAAAGATAAGAGGCGTATCGCGCTACTCAGTTCACTATGTTGCTCTTCCCCAGAAGTCGCATTTTGCAGTCAATTGCCGGCAGCGCTTCCGGCTGTCTAGAACGGGATTATTATGTTACTACTACGGAGGAGTTTAAGTAGCTAAAATCTAAAATGTAATCTAGAAATGGCCCCTATTTCTTTTTGAAATATCCCCTCCATTGTCTAGAATTACCATGGACGGAACTGCCCCACAGTACCAACTTACTTCGCTACTGAATCAGTTAAAGCGTGCACCAGTCTCACCAGCGCTGGCACAGCCTGAGGCAACATACGAGGCGATATTTGCAGTTGAATAAACGGCGCAGTCAGTTCGCACCGCGGTGCCCTATGTGCGATGACATCGTACGTTCAAAGAGGTGATCCACGAGTATCCTGAAACGCACCTCCTAGTCATCAACCATAATCCAACCCAATGCAGTTATACGTTAACGACGTCATAATATGGAGGAGAAATGTCCTGGTAAAAGCCATTTACCTTTCCGTTACGCTCGCTATCCGGCCATGCATCCATACGTTCATACCACAAGTTTTGCGTCTCGTGAATCGTACTGTCGAAAATCACTCATTGGACTGTGTTATCTATGTTATCTGGTCACTAGTTTTAAAGCCGGCAACAAGTCGGATGCAACAGGAGTCGTATATTCCACATGGAGGAGAAACCAAGTTTGATTATCGTTCAGCTAATCCAGGTGCGGTATCATCAATGGACAAAAAATTGTCACCGCTCCTCCATCGTGAATAGCCCAAGTAGCCGACCGATCAGAAACTAAGTTAAGCAGCTAAAAATGAGACGGACCAATCGGTCCGCCAAACATAAGCAAGGCCCACCCCAATCAGACGTATATAAAATTAGCAGTTGCGGTCTGCAGGCGCAGCGAGTAACTGATAAAGAGCACTCATTACCGATACGACTAGCGGCGGTCATTTTTGGCGGCAACAAACTCTGACAAATGAGTGAATAAATCGTGCACCAACTGTCATCTATGTATAAAAATACTGAATTTTGAACCTCTTCAAAGTAACTTCACCACCACTCCCTGACTTTAAAGACCGTCGATTCCTGCGAGTCAAAACCAACCAGTGATTATTTTTTATTTGTTCTGATTACTCATGAGTAGTGTGATGTGCTCTATTTTGCTTCAGTTACTTGTGCCCCGGGTTTTGCTCTCACTTAGATCCTAGTTACTACTGGCTACATTTTTTCTTCTGTCCGTCTTCGCCTGCAAGTTCGTGTCAGCTCTACCTATTTTCGGGTGTATGCTCTGACGGAAAGGCAGATCGCCTGGGGTTTGATAGCAGATGAGCAGGCTATCTACTGCGCCAAACAGGATTCTCTGGGACATGTAAGTTTGTATTACCTGTACATTGCATCCCACCTGATGGTACTTGTTGGGATTCTGATCTAAACGGTCCCAGTCGTGCAGTTCGATCTGACACATGACAGCCAGTGACCGCGGTTATATTGATTTGTGCCAAATTCACCCGATACCAGTTTTTCAGATAGTTTCTATCAGGAAGGTCAGATTCCTGAAAGCAACCGCTGAATGCCCGAAATCTACTGAGACCCTCAGCTCTGCTGGATGTTGACCAACAGACAACGCCTCCTCAATATACAGCGCTTCACAGCCTTGTATCGAACCCAAGCAGCGCGAGTCAGCGTTGATCAAGGTCAGGCAACGCCCTCGCAATATGCAGCCACGTCGCAGCCTTGTACCAAGGCCAGACCGCGTGCGTCAGCATTGGACCAAGTTAGACACTGTCCCTCCAACAACCAGCTTGAGATCGTCGTATTCTCGCACTTGCACGCACTCACGCTCCCGCACTTGCTTGTTCGGAATATAGCTGTTGTGTTCCATTCCGTGAGTCTTTTTTTCGGCATTAGGCACTGGAGCGGTCAGCAGTCAGGTACGACAGGTTGGCGAATCAGCAGACATAACAGTTTCCGCTTCCTTTTGATTAGGGACTAACTTCTGAACGTACTGACTGTGCGTTCTGCGCCGTTATCCCTGTGTTCTACCTATTTACACTGTATGATTGCCCGTACTGGTGCGTTTGTATATCATTTTGTACTTGCTCGTTTCTGCTTCCACAAATCCCTTGTGCCTCTCCACCTGTTTTCTGCTCCTGCCGATCATGCCATCGTTGATTGTATCTTCTAATTCATTATTGATTTCGCCCATTAACCCATTTGCTCATAGAAACAGTTATCAATACAGCATCTACAGGCCTCACCCGTTTGCTTCTAGTGCCTACTAAATACGAACTGTGTATAGTCCGATAGGTACAATCGTCCTGTTAGATCGTTAGCCACCCGGATCTTAGAAAGACATATTGGAGTTCTTGGCGGGATTTGATTCGGATTCAAATGTTCTGACCTTCTGACGACTTGTGGCTTCGTTTCTACGGAATTTCTGGACGGTTGCTTTAATAGGAAACACAGGGTGGGAAACGAAAGAAGCCCCAAGACATGAAGTTTCTTGCAATAGGTACTAGTCTGTAGCCCGCAGCTAGATTATTGCAGCACTACTGCGTCCAAAACATGGATAAGAAATCTGGTGGGTAAAACGGCAATTGGTCGGCTGCAGGCAGTCAAGTGCATTCCTGTGGTAAGGATGTCTTAGTAAGGCAAACCGTGTTTGGTGGCAGTGTTATTTTTTCGAGCGAATTGTCTCAAGTAACCCGCAAAGTTAGTAGTCACAGGCAGTGCTTCGAAAAAATGGTGGCTTGTGCACGTCTACTGCCTGTGGGTCAGACATCGTCAGTGCCCACGTGGACGGGTACTTTCTCCTGAGCTGCCTGCATTCACACAGTTCACAGGGAGTAGCTGCTACAACTGATTTGACTGGCTAGTTGGGGGCTAACTTTTCTAGTGATCCTAGTGACCCATTCGCGAATTAGGTTTCATTATGATCCGTCTCTTTTTTAGCTATTCCAAAGATTCTGTCAACAATACTTTGATAGATTGGACTTGATTGGCCCGTTGTCAACTTCCATTGCGTTGTAGTCCATTCTTCGTGAGTTTGATTGGCTGGTTTTTCTTTCGTACAGTGTCACAAATTCAAAGAACTGAAGCACGTTACAGAGAAAGCTATTAAAAGATAGGTTGAAAGTGGCCTCATATTTCGACTGGGGGCGAAATGGCCCAAGTGGGTGGAGCGCGAATTTACTGACCAGGAGGTCAGTGGTTCAAACCCGACCTCTGCATCTCGATTTACCCTGTCTAGGGTTGGGCAACCTGGCAGTATCCCAGCCCTCGTACTTCCTTCTGGTGGCATGGCAGCTAGGCACCGAAAGGATGCTACAGCTGAACATTAATTTTTTAAATCTATCTTTCGAACGATAAGGATAATAACTTTATAGGACTGCAAGAGAAACCGTAGAAGAAAGAAATCGGATGAGCAGGTGAAGCTATATCTGAAGTGCACAGCAATTTATTTAGAATGCCGACCGAGTCGATAATTCGAAGAGCTACAACGGATAATAACTAAGCATGCGACGACGGAACGCATCTAACTGGCCGCTCCTATGCGAGGAACTCTCTCGTCACAAGAGAGGAGAGGCTGCATTAAACACGGAGGCACACGCGGCCCATCAAACCTGGAAAAGTCAGGACGCAGTGCAATAGAGATTAAAAATGAACTAACCATAACTGAAGAAGCTGTGGCAGTCACTCGGTATATCACGCGACTCGTTTGTTCCACACGAATCACGTGACAAAACCCTGCTCCGCTTGCAACCTTGACCGGCAACATGTCGGCTCCTGTCTTGTACGCGTCGGAACGATTCTATTGATTGCATCCCTCAACCCTTTTTACATATAGGAAGACAAAACACAGTTACCACACACACACACACATACAACAAGTGACTCTCGGAGCGCAGAACTAGTACAGCACGCAGTCCATGGACAAACTAGGAAAACGTGTAGCAGCCATACTTGTGTCCGGAGAAAACTAAGGAATTACCGTAATCTGTGCTCAAAACGATAAGTCATCTTTTTTTGCACTATTTCATTGTGACATTGTATTTATTTTATTAAGGTGCACCTAACTAATCATCGTAATCATCGTTCCTAAAAACAACAAATACGTTGTTGGTGCTTGTCACCTTTTCATGACTAAGCTTATTTCGTTACAATTAGAGCACAAACAAAACAGAGCTGCTGTAATTAAGAACTGTCAGGATAACCAATCAAGTCCAAGAAAGGCAGACCACACTGCAACCCAAGTTGTCAATTGACCAATACAAATACCAGAAGACGATCCTTCAGTAAGCCGATCACAATAATAGCTACCAGATATTCCAGGAAGACTGTGTATAACAAGTTGTGATAAAATACATAGTTGAACACCAGTGACGCAGTACTGCAGAAGAAAACTTTCATCTAATTATAACGGTCACCTCTAGATACATACCACCCTTTGCGTTCCCCAAGAAGGATCATTGTAAAGGGACGGTTGTATTCTGGTAGTTCACCCTTCGGTCTCTCTAGCTGAACCCCCCCCCCAAAGGGCACCGAAAGGGTGCTACAGCTGAACGATTATTTTTGATCTCTTTTTTAACTGTTTGCGAGTTGCGCATATCCTGGGTTCTACGCAATCTCTCCACAAAACCTTTGAACCAATTTATTGGTATAACGCAAGCAGTAAAATATGTCACAAGTTTGATGACTGAAAGTAACTAGTTGTTGTCTCATGTCGCAGAAAATGGTACAAAGCGTAGGCCCCAAGAACATGCGACCAATCTCGTTACCCGCTTTTGGCGAGTCTAGTTGGCGAAGAAATGTGCAATGTTCAAAACTAATGTCTTCTTGCCTCGATTGTCCATTGTTCGGCACGCGCATCTGAATCGAAAATCTCCTTCGTAACCTACCTACATTAAACGCCTCTTCTACTTCGGTGATGCAGCAATTTCTAAAATTGTTCTTTGTTTTTTTCAGTATTACTCTCCCACACCATCTCACATCCGGTCTTATTGTGGAGGACTGAAATTCCACCACTTGGTATTGCATAAAGCCGGAGCTGATTTGAAAGCTATTCAAAAGACCCACGGTAAGCAAAAACTGTATAATCCGGTTTTATTTGACATATGTAGCGGACACTTCCTTGGTCCCTCGACCTCAACCGTTACTTGATTTGTCGAGTAAATCCGTGTTCACTGGACCATTCGACTCGCCTGCTCTGCAAGCGCACAAATCACGTGACAAACCCAGTCCCGCTCGCAACCAAGTCAGTTCCCGTCTTGTACGCATCGGAACGATTCTATGTATCATACACACGTCAAACCTTCCCATGTAAAGGAACACACAACACAGTCAATACACACGCGCACAGGACAGAAAGTCGACCGAGCTCCACAAGTTTCCACAGATAACCACGAAACACGTGTAGCAGTTATACGGCAGAGAAGACACGTCCCTCTCAACAAGTGTCCTCAAACGGTAAGTCAGCTTTCGGCTTATTCCATTTTTGCATTGCACATAACTTTTGTACTCACCATCATTCTGGTAAAACAGACATTTGTTAGTGGTTGTCATCTCCTGATAATCAACCGAATTACGCAACAGTCAGAGCGCGGACACATCCGAAAAGGTTTCTTCCTTCTCGAAGAGACGTTACTTTGGGGGGGGGGTGGAGGGGCAGGAAGTATCTAAGTGGACAATCTCCACACACTTCTCACAGTCTCACCGGCAACGAATTTACGGGGCCACACAACTTCACCTCTGGTAGACAGAGGTGAATTACGTTCTGTCAGCAAGTGCTAGTATCCAGGGGACGAGATGGCCCAAGTGGTTAGAGGGCGAACTTACTGACCGGAAGGTCCGTGGTTCGAACCAGGCCTCTATCTCTCGACCTCCCCTGTCTAGGCTTGGGCAACCTGGCAGTATCCCAGCCCTCGTGCAACCTTCGGGTGGCATGGCAGTCAGGCACCGAAAGGGTGCTACAGCTGAACGATAGTATCCACCTCAAATCAAACTCAGACTTCATGCGAATGTTTCCGGCAGAAAAACCAAACAGTAACGCGGGAAAATCACATGACCACTCAGTGACATAAGACGGATGATGATACTCCGCCTATTAATAACCTCTTTAACTCGCGAAATACACTCATTTGCACACCTGTTTGTCTTCAAAGTTAGATTTAAATGAATCCCAGTTGGACTTCTCGTCTATGACACCTTTTAACTGAAGTTGCTGCCCAAAGTCTGTCTCATGTTTCATCCGGTACAGTATTCGAGATATCGCGGAATATTTCCCCGAAACAAACTACTCAAAAGGTTTTTGGAGACTCTTTTCCACATTTAACGACTGATTTCTCCACTTCTGGGGCTCATCGGATAGGCGTGATCCCCGAGTTTGTCCCAACTTCATGTTCTGCCTGAACCCAAAATTGTATGAAATTCGCAAAATAAACTAATTCGCACGCCGATTCGGTTCCCACGTTCATGGTACTTCAGGACATTTCAAGACAGCCATTAACTCGGTCTTCGAAGCAGAGGGTTTCTCATCTTTTTACAATTGCTGTGCTCGGATTATTGTTCGTCCGGTCAAGCACATTGACCGGGTGGAGCAGAAGCCATCTCTGGATGATGTGGGAGGTGTTCACCACCGTGCTTTCCTTTTCAAATATTCTCCTTTACTGTTTTCTAATGGCAACGAGTGACAGCAGTGAGCATTCCAGCGTCTGGATGCCAACTTGAATGCACTTTTGTTTGCGTTATCTGATGGTCTGAAATCTCGAATGTTCGCCAACGCGTAGACAATTTAGGTAAACTTTGAAACCACAAGCCAAACTTTACCCCCCGTTTAATGCATTTTTGGTTAAAATAGTTGAAAAACAGGCGAACAAAACAGCACTGGAAGAGTGTAACCCTGTTAGATGGTAAACAAGGATACAAACATGTAGGCAGTACAGTTATTACCTAAGCGGCTACAACTCAGCAGGTGTCGTCACATGACCAACCAGAAGGGGTATATTTTTGTCACAGATAACCGCAAAGAAAAATGGACGCTGGACGCGCATGGTTGCTCCCGTCAATTTGGCATCTCCAAGATTTTTCTCTGCATCTTCAGATGTCAGTTGGCATGCAATGGGCTCCTCGACCTGGTTGAAGACAAAACAAAAGAAACTCCAGAACTTTCTTCTCCGCTGATTCTGTAATGGTATAAAGACCGATCAAAAAGTACTGATCTCCACGAAACCAAAAAATGTATCGTTTTTTCAGCAGTAGGACTCTTTTGGTGCCTAACTGCCATGCCGCCCGAAGGAAGCACGAGGGCCAGGATACTGCCAGGTTGTCCAAGCCTAGACAGGGGAAGTCGAGAGGCAGAGGCCGTGGTTCAACAGTCCCCCACCCCACGGTTCTGAAACTTCAGTCTGAGCTTCGCATTTCGCCTGTTTTCTAGTGCTTCACTGTGTATGCAACACGTAGCACAGTCGACGAGAGTATCTGAAATCGTGCTATTATGTATGAGCAGTCTTCTCACAAGGTCGTCAAGACGAAGTGGATTACAGGTTATCCGAGTAGTAATGATATAATTGTATAGTCATAACACCTTTTCCAAACCGCCCGAAGGAGTTGAAATGTTGCCAGGTTGCTCAAACCTAGACAGAAGCAGTCAGGATGCTGAGGTTAGGTCTGAAATATGAATCTTCGGTTCAGTAAGTTCTTGCCTGACTGGTACCCTTGTTACCGGTCCTCGATGTTCGACCGACATTCTGTCGCTCGACGCGTTCATTTTCCGGTAGAAATGTTATACACACATGCATACCCCCATTTTTCTCAACATCTCTGGTCGGTTTGATATCTGCACCCCGCCCTGCGATGTTAGTCGATTCCATCACCTCACCACAGTGTGCGCACGGTAAAGTTACTATTGATCACTATTGATGCCCACGAGGGAGAACTACCATAAACTACTCAGCTCATCAGCTCTTTCACGTCCCGTGAAGGTGTCACAAAGCTGTGCACACCAATAACTCAAAAGAACCATTTGAACCAGGTAGGTTGTATCCAGATTTTTGAAAGTCCGGTCAATATGAATGAGAGAGAGAACAAAAGTTCCAGGAGGCATGTGAAATACTCCTCGCAAACATTGGTGCCTAATCACTGGATCAAAATACATCGTGTATCACTGAACTGAAAATAAATCGATGACGGCACTGAACTGAAGGGCTTTGGAAATGTTGTCGTGTAATTCGAGAAAGGTCATGCACCCCGTAGATTCAGATCACTTCAGTCTACCAGCATAGTAAAGAGCTGTCACCATCAACTGTGTCACAAACGCAGCAATACTTCAGTGCATCGTCAGTCGTTTTCAGTCTCACCTTTTCAGGTTGGTAGGAACCAGTCCCGTATCTAGTACGAATATATCATTGTGTCAGTTGACGTTAAACCAGCTCACACATGTCAGGTTTAAGTTGTACTTAAAAATAAACTGCACAACCTAACTAAGTGACAATCGTTCAGCTGTAACACCTTTTCGGTGTCTTGCCACCATGCCGCCCAAAGGAAGCACGAGGGCTGGGATACTGTCAGGTTACCCAAGCCTAGACAGGGAAGTCGAATCACGGACCTTCCGATCAGTGAATTCCGGCTCTAACCACTGAGCCGTCTCGCCCCATCCTAACTAAATGAGTGGAATCCAAGCGCTATTGATCTCAAAACTGATGTCTGTAGTCGTAACAGGAGTTGGCCGAACTCATATTTACAAGGGCTGAAAAACATTTCAAAAGGGCTTGAAATTAGCCAAACCATAATCAGAATGAGCAAACGCTTGAAGGAGAGGTTGATCGTTATGAAAACCAAACTCCTCCATGAAAGTACACACAAGTCTCGTGGATTTCTAGACGTGAATATATATGGAAGGATTTCGACGCGACAGCGATCACTCCACATTTCCCGATCTGTCGGCTGACCCGCACACCTAGAGAATAAAACACCATGTGTCACTTCAAAGGAATCAGACGAAATCCTTTAATCTTTCTGCGGAAGCAGTATGCTATCGATTAGTACTGTTTGATCAATACCACTAAAAATGACATAGCTATTTTACTTCAGTTATGACGGGTCAGTCGCTCAGATGGGCGATTATGTCTCATTTTAGACTAATTTTATTGTCGATCGAAATTTATTGATTTTTTTCTCTGGATTTCGTTTCAGTTCATCACTCGGTCCACATATGATGAACGAAATGAAATCATCGTACCTGAGGAGGATAAGGACTCTTCCAGGAATTGACTGACAATATATCGAAATAGGGTAGATCGGATGCACTAACTGGTTTTAGATCACGTGGTTGTTGATCTGTTCGCCGAGCTCAGCGATTTGCTCATGCGCGTTTCATCACTGGTGGGGACATGATCAACGCACACTCCTTGTTCGATGACGAAACGTTTGCAAGCAAGCTGTTGAACTCGGCGAACAGAAGAACAACAGCCAGCGGATTCACGACCAAGCAATTTGAGGCGAACGCTGGAAGGTCTTCGAAACCCCGGTGTTCAAATAGCTTCTGACGAAAACCTTGTCGATCTGGAATATGCAGATGACATCGTTCTCGCCTTTGAAAAGGAGGAGAAGGCGCAGGTGTTTTTAAATGAACTGACTTTTGGTATGCACTTTGCACCCAAATAGTGTAAGGTCATGCACCTGGACATGCAGTCACTGAACACGCCACTTACAATCCAGGGAGACGCACTGGAAGTTGTGGAGCGTTTTACATATCTTGGAAGTTGTACTAGTTCTGATTGTGGTGTGACAGATGAGGTAAATGCACGAATCTCCAAGGCTCGGGTCGTGTTTGCTAATTTGAGACACCTATGGCGTCAACGTGTGGTGTATCCCTGAATCTCAAGGGACGTGTGTATCAAGCTACAGTGCGGGCTGTTTTGTTCTATGGCTGTGAGACTTGGTCTGTTCGAGCAGCGGAACTGAGACGTCTTCAGGTGTTCGACAATCGTTGTCTCAGAACCATAGCTCATGTGGGATGTTGTCGGCGAATCCGTAACGAGGCAGTTAGAAAGCGAGTTTTCGGTTGTGCAACGCGGACTTCCATTGAAGAATGTGTCCAGCACCAGAAGCTGCGTTGGTTGGGACATGTGTTGCGCATGCCTAACCATCGTTTGCCGAAGAGAGTGCTGTTTTCCATGCCCAATTCAGTGGCGTAAGCAGACAGGTGGCCAAGTCTTGACCTGGCAGAAGGGTATGGAAGAAATCACGAAACGTTTGAGTGCTTTCGGTGCTACTCGCCTTCCGGGATGGGGACCGCGTGATCTCCACTGCGCCTGGTTGGCTACGCTGCAAGCTGTGGCTGCCAACCGATTTCAGTGGCGATCTTGTTGTCAGTTTCTATCCAGATTGCCTGAATGAGTGTTTGGAGGTGTAGGCACCTCGGAATGATTGTAGTAAGGCAGCAGTAGGTCCCCTCCCCGTCCATCTTTATTCTTTTCTTCACAATAAGGCTTTCAAATAAATCATGGTTGTACGGCAGCGAAGCATTGGTGTTCAACACTGATGGTCATGCTGTCGATGATGATGATGATGAATTTGATTACCGTACGGTATCCATGGAGACGTTATCAAATTGTTAGCGACGCACAACGGAATTCTATTGGATTTCAAAATCCTTTATGCGTTGAATGATGTTCAAAGCTTCGTGTGGTCCCATCTAGTCCATGTGATCGTTTGAGACAAGAAGTCCTATGGGCTCTAGTAGTCGTAAGTCAGAAGCATTATGGCTTCACCAACATGCAAGCGAGGGGAGGCCAGTAACATTAGCAGAAAGGGTTAACCCTAAAAATTCCGAAGCGCTTCCAGCTGTGACCAATCATATGACCCCGGGTTTCGGGCTATTGAAAGGGGGCTGTGTAACAATCGACTAAGAGGAACTGATTAGGTGTAATTTACGGTTGAGTGGGACTGCCCAACAGCCTGTACCTGGTGGCCGAAGAGTCCTATCATCGATTGCTCCCCTAGAGGGGTTTTCGTTCGTCACTAGATTGTCGTCAGCCCATACACTTCTGGTTAATTCACCTTCGTGCTAATACACCGTTCGATGAATTCTATTAGCAATTTGCGTTTTGATCCACCTGAATGCAAATAGGTGCACAATTTTGTTAACTTTTCGAACCTCATTGTGTGTGCGTGTGTCTTCATTATGTTACTAGATATGCACGGGTAAGTTCATCACCGAAATCGTTCTGCTTTTCGTCCAGGCACTCAGACATGTGATTTGGTGTGTGTGATGTTGGTGTTGGCGCGAACAGGTGAGTGGATAACGAGTCGCTGCCTGCTATATGCAGCACTAGATCAACGACATCATCGACAGCATGACCTCAGTGTTCAACACCGATGCTTCGCTGCCGTACAACAATGATTTATTTGAAAGCCTTATTGTGAAGAAAAAGAATAAAGATGGGCGGGGAAGGGACTTAGCGCTGTCTTACTACAATCATTCCGAGGTGCCTACACTTCCAGACACTCATCCAGGCATTCTGGATAGAAACTGACAACAAGATCGCCATTGACATCGGTTGGCAGCCATGACTTGCAGCGTCTCCACCCAGACGCAGCGGAGATCACCTGATCCCCACCCTGGAAGGCGGGTAGCAACGACAGCACCTAAACGTTTCGTAATCTCCTTCATACCCACCCTGCCAGGTCAAGCTGTATATAACTACTTCAAAATGTACAATCATGCCACTTGCACCGAGTCAACTCATTGATACTGTCCGTCACACAAACTTTTCCTAACCCAAAGTACTACTCGTAAGGTTGCTGAAAACACTTTGAAGGTTTCTTGGGACTAGTTTTCAATTTCTAACCAATTCCATGTTCTGCTTGAACGCCCAAGTTTAGACACCTAAAGAAATACCCTCATTTGCAAACTATCCTGACATTGACGGGAGATTCACTTGGATCTCTCATTTAGAATCACCCCCGACCGAAACTACCGTCTCATTATATATTTGTAAGTCGTTCAGCTGTAACACCCTTTCGGTGCCTAGCTGCCATGCCACCCGAAAGAAGCACGAGGGCTGGGATAGTGCCAGGTTACTCAAGCCTAGACAATGGAAGTCGGGAGGCAGAATTCAACCTATACCCTTCAGGTTGACGCATGTCTTTTTCATAAATGCCTTTGTGACCTGACCACAGTTCGGAGTATGAAATTACGCCGTTTGAAGACTAGTAACGCGTGTCCATCGTGCACTTTAATCGATCACTCCAACCCCAGCTGTCTTGCGACTTCACGTCGTACTGTCCGGCAAAATGTATACAGTTGCTTTGCAAAGCGTGAGAAAAAATACAAGGTTAGCTCAAATTGGTAGAAACTGTTGTTGAATACAGCCCACCGAGCTTGAGTGTCCCAACCAAACACCTTTGATGTTCCTGTTTCGAGGGATTATTCCGCCCGACTGTCTTTCCTGAGCACTCAATCACCGAGCTATATATAGCCATAAAATTAGCTTAATCCTCATCGACTCATTTTCCCAGCATCTGGAAACATTACACACTGGATCGAGCTTCCAGGCTTGACAGTATTTCGCTCCATGTTGTATATCGACCGGGTATCCAACGGCGATATGACCTTGAATGGACTAAATGACGAGCAATCGCACAGTTACCCGGTTTGGGAAGTCGAAAAAAGCATGAGATGAATAGCGTGGTGGTGTGTTTCAAAATTCAAGCTGTCTGGAGCGGAAGATCTTCAGTGAAGCGGCTAAATAAAGTAAACGAGCAGATGTAATGGTAAAAATAGGTTTATTTCTCATCTTCTGGAGAAGACACTTTCAAACCTCCATGATAAAGTGCATTTTGACTTTTGACTGCTCATGATGTCCATAGGTTCACTAGGTGTACCTCATTTTGAACCTGTATGGTCCGAAGGACCATCAGTTGCTGGAAGCTTATCAAGTGCTCTCCCATCTACATTTAATTCATACAGAAATTCACCTACTAAAGGAACTCGGAACTGATGGTCAACCGAAGGATGCACACCAGATCTGTGACGTTAAACAACTCAGAATGGTGGAATGGTGGGTAGAAATCGGAGTAGTAAAACGGAATTTTTACAATCGGAAGACTAAAGATTCCTCAATCTGTCTTGAGTGAACTGAATTTCATGCATTGTCTCCTAAAGAAAGATACTGTTTTCTAGTTTGACATTCATGAATATGTGCAGTAACTTTTGTCGGTTTTTGGTCATCTTCTCAAGTGACGCAAAGAATACAGACCGGCTTCATTTTAATATCGTAACTATGATTACACCTAAGGCATGAACTTTATCAGACGTGACTGCCAATGTAACTGCGAGATTTGCAGTACCAGATGCGTGGCTTCTTGTGATGTCTATCCGTGACGGTTATTCAATCTCACGCAAATACGTGGATGACACTTTGTTCAAAAACCTGGCGAGGTTGGATACGGCTGGTCTTCAGAAGTGAGGAAGTGTAATTCAAATGACCATTCCGTTGACCCAAGGATTTGTTATGCATTTCATAAGGGGAACCCATGATATATTTCAGTGACTAAAGCACGGGAACCTCTGTCACTCACATCCACTCTGCCCAGTTATGGACGGCCGGCTAGTAGTTCATCCCCTACGTTTTCCTCAACTCGTATTGAGCCATGCATCAAAACGGCTGTACAGTTAGACTGGTGAGGTTAGGGTCGGTGCATACTCATCAGTTGCAGAGGGCAGGGTTCTTCAAGCTATGTCATGGCTGGTTTATTTTGATAGCCCAACGAGTGATGCGTGAGGGACATGTGACAGACATACAGTCTTCACTGTTGTGTCCGCCGTTTAACAGATATTGGTAAACATAGTTTCCTGGATCCCAACAGTAAATCCGAAATTTGCAGCGGCCTACCTTCTAACAGTCAAACTAGTCTGTTATTCCCAAACCAACCACCTACAATTGATCAGGGTGAATTGTCACGCTGGATTCAAGCGTCTGTGGCGCACGTGACTGGGTCAATCGCGGTTCGATCCGCGGAGCCAGCCAATCACGTCGCTCAAGCGCCAGCACATTCTCCCGCTTATGCGTGACAAATCATCTTTTAAAGGGTAAAGTACGGTTTTCGAGTCCTGAAAGGTTTTTTGTGCCACAATAAAATCGGTTGACACTGTTAAGAGAGTTAGAACCCTTTAAATTGATAATCCGGGGAGATTCGAACCAGCGACCTCCATACTTTTGGCTGAAGACTAGACTACTCGGCCACGGACGGCAGATCAGCAGTTTCGGACTTAGATAGGCTATAGGGCAACGATCACGGAATTCACGCAGACGGTCAGGTTTTGCCTGGTACCCGAGTGACGACTTCTTAAATGGGAGATTCAATTATCGTAAGAATTATTCTTCCCTATGAATTGCTTATGGTTCGCTGATGGTGTTTCGATGTCTTAGTCGATATTTTTGTCCCGTCCATGCCGAAAAGCAGTGATATGTCCAGTGATCCTAGACAAGGCTGAAACAGCTGTAGGGAAATTCTCGGATTCCCGGCTTACAGTAACTTCAGTCACAACGGGAGAAAACCACCGTACACTGGATCTCGGCTGTTAGGCAAAGTTTGACCAAAGTTTAGGTAAAAATGTCCATCTTTGAACTTCATTCAAAAGAGTTTAAACCATTTTATACATCAGTCCGTGCAATAAACAGAAATGAAAGGCACTGATTGATTTTTTGGGCTCGAACATTTTAGGCAAAATCGATTAGTTCTGGATTCATCTAGTGCACGAGGAGAAAATGGGCTGAAAAAAATAAATCTCACCTCAAAAGTGACCCGGTGTACTATGTCTGCAACCGATAATCGCGCATCGCTGCACATTTCCGATAGGTCAGCCGTCCGAGCGTCGAACAGAGAGGTGACACCACATTTTTTGAGCGTTTTTTCTGCGTAGAGCGGGGCGGTTTGAGTTAGTCGAAATTTCGGAAGGTAGACATGCATAGGACGGATGGCAGGAGACTCATTCAAAAGACCGGACAACTCCCCGGGTTTGCGTAGGCGAAGTAAAAGCCGGACAAGTCCACTGTTTGTCTTTGGGACCAAGAGCAACATTTCCCAACTGAAAAATCCATGGAAAGACAGGATAGGTTGGCTGGTTTACTTGACCAAGTCTTTTAAATCGACCCTCTGACCGACTGATCCAACAGTTGGGTTCTATTCTTCGATAGGACTTATGTTGTGCCTCTCTCGACTGGATAGTCAGACAAGCCGTGGCTCTCTTAGGTCGTCTGGCAAGCGTCTTGAGGCTGCTTGTGATGGCAACAGGAGATGCAACTAAGCCTCTAGTCTAGATTGTCGTTCCAGGCGGAAAATGAAGCGTTTTTGCTCAACCTACTCAGCTTATTTATCTTGGATGAAGGAGGATTTAGCTGCGTCGCGCTGACAACGTATAAATAAGCGTTTACTTCCCCATATTTCTAACTTAAGCTGCAGGTAATAAGGAAGATTGATGGAGTTTCGTGGACTAGGCTTATCCGCTGCGCACCAAATAGAGATGCACCCGTTAGTGACCTATCTAGAAGTTTCACTGAAGCACTGTCTTATCAAGAAGGCTCGCGGGATTTGTTTGAATTGATAACTATCCTGCTCATTCTGGATGAAATGTCTTCGAACTTTGAAAACCCCACTCCTTCAGGATAAAAGGGCACCAAGCCATATCAACATGACACATATAAAGCGCTAAATCATTCCACAACGTACTGAGTCATGAGGTAGCAAGTAATGACCCCAAAATTACTGATTGACTAGACAAAGTGAACTGAATATACACTGGTGGAAGGATGTGTGGTTTTCAACTGTGGTCGTGCAACTGGCGAGTTTTAGACGTTCCAGTGTGTAGAACAACGTGAAAATAAGCATTCAGAAGCTGGTATCAACAGAGGACTAAACAACTAGATCAATATCACCAGTTAGATGTCCTTGGGAGGTGACGGTGATCTGCGTTTGTGAGCATGCACTTGAGACTAGGCAAATATGAGCTGACTGGTGGATCCATTCACGGAAATTGTGCAGCAGAATATGTAAGGCCACAGCTACATAGCTAGCTTGAGGTTATACCGATTAACCCAGGATGTCTTACCGAGGGTGCCGTACTAATCAAGTGCTATAGTTTTGATCACACTATGAGGGGGCCTTAAATTTTAACGGAGGTTGCAAGTAGAGCTAGTCGAGGAACAGGGAAGAGCTGTTTCATGATTGTTACAAATCATCAGCACTGCGCATCCTTAGTGAAACATCAGAATTTTCATACGCTATCATCAAAACTACAAGTACCATTCTCACAAATCAGGACAATTTGTAAGCCGCATGAGCGGTTTTCAGCCAGAGAGCTGATCAACATGCATCCACATGGGGTGGATCGGCCACTCGTGATCGGACGGATAAGAGTTCAAACCACTAGCCGGAGGTCGCGAGTTCGAAACTCCATCGAGTTCAGTGGAAATGGCTCCCAGTAAAGACGAAACGGCTGTATAGTGCTCCCGGGCTCTTCAGCAATGATTGACATCACTGCAAGAATGATATCTCGATTGCGCCGTCCACCTGCATTCTCTTGTCTCTTACCAGTCTGGACGGCAAACACTTCTTTATACTTGGTTAAACTGCTGCGTAGTGAATCTGTACGAGAAGGAACATGTTATACTAGCATGTTCTGGGGTGTTGTTTTTAACCATTGATTTACTTGTAGGTTCGCATCATCATCATCATCATCATCATCATCATCATCATCATCATCATCATCATCATCATCATCATCATCATCGGGGGCATAACATCAGTGTTCAACACCAACGCTTCGCTGCCGTACAACCATGATTTATTTGAAAGCCTTATTGTAAGGAAAAAATAAAGATGGATGGGGAAGGGACTTATTGCTGCCTTACCACAATCATTCTGAGGTGCCTACACCTCCAAACATTCACTCAGGCAGTCTGGATAGAAGCTGACAACAAGATCGGTTGGCAGCCATAGCTTGCAGCGTATCCAACCAGGCATAGTTGGGGATCACGCGGTCCCCATCCTGGAAAGCGAGTAGCACCGACAGCACCCAAGCGTTTCGCAATCTCTTTCATACCTCTCTGCCAGTTCAAAGGTTGCCCACCTCTAAATCGGACATGAAAAACAGCACTCTCTTCGGCAACATGTCCCAACCAACGCAGCTTCTGGTGCTGGACACATTCTTCAATGGAAGTACCCGTTGCACAACCCGAAACTCGCTTTCTCACTGCCTCGTTACAGATTCGCTGACACCAAACCACACGAGCTATGGTACTGAGACAGTGATTGTCGAACACCTGAAGACGTCTCAGTTCTGCTGCTCGAACAGGCCAAGTCTCACAACCATACAACAAAACAGCCCACACTGTAGCTTGATACACACGTCCCTTGAGATTCAGGGATACACCACACGTTGACGCCATAGGTGTCTCAAATTTGCAAACGCGACCCGAGCTTTGCAGATTCGCTGATTGACCTTATCTGTCACACTACAATCAGAACGAATACAAATTCGCATCGGAACGACACCTACGATGATCATGGTCATCAAATCCTCACCTCCCAATTTTGTGCAGTTGGAATGTTTCACACAACCAGGTGTTTTCAAAAACGATCCAAGTTTGGTTTTAAATCCAAAAATTCATTCGCCAACAAACACCCAGCAAAAAATTCACAAATGTTTACCAGTCCAAACTCCTCAGGTGCTTGCCACCTAATAAGTCAAAGCCGTGGTACAGCAGTACTGTCTTAAACAACGCACTCGGTATATGACAGCGGATCCTTAAATTATCTCCTGACGCTTATTTTATCTGCATTGGACGATGATTTGTGAGAAAGTTCTCGAAGCAATGAAATAGGGGAGCGAATTCTGAAATAAAAATTTCTTCGATAAATCGGGTTAGTTTCGGATGCGCGTCCAGGCGGAACCCGATAATGACTTGAGGAAATTCTCATGTGTGTTAACAAGAAACCCATCTGAACCTCTCGCCTATGGCATTGTTCAACTGTATTTGTTGCATAAAGGCTGTTTCACGTTTCTGTTGGCGCGATATTCGACCACCAGGGCGAGATGGCTCAAGTGGTTAGAGCGCGAATTTACTGACCGAGAGGTCCGTGTTCGAACCCTGCCTCTGCCTCTCGACTTTCCCTGTCTAGGCTTGATATTCGAGACATTACAGTATATTTGCTTGACTTAACGCACTACTTTTGACGTCGCCAAGGATTTTCAGCAACCGACAACCGGTTTCGCCTGGAGCTCATCGGGAAAGTCTAGTTCTCTAAGGTTCATCATGCTAGTGTACCTGAACATCAAATTTTATGTGCGCTGTTTTTTGCCGCAAAGAAGTTTCCTGAAAACTTCTGAAGTCCTGAAGTCTTCCTGAAAACTGAAAAACGGGAAATTCAGACGGGATCCAAACAATAGCATGGGATCGTCACCAAGGGATTGCCATTTTCCTCAGACTTTACATAAAGTTTGTGTTTAATAACATATTACTAAAAAGATTTCAGCAGTTTAAGAATGTTGAGCTTACCCAGCGTCGTTTAGGGGAATTCGGAGCAATTCAGCCTCGTATTTTGGCAAGACTGCGTACATAACGTTGGCCATTGCGTACAGTGGTACACAAGGCTTTTTAATTCCATCCAATCCAAAAAATTCGAGCTCACTGGGATGGATGATTTTGAAAGTCGGCTCCCAACAGGCTGTGTTGTTGTGTTCACTATTTATCAGCATACTAAAAAAACCCACCTTTGAAACACAAAATACTTAGTATTTTTACAGTATTTTCGCTCAAGTTTGCATCTTTTGGAATGAGCTCCATAATCTTCTGGTGACTGACCAATGAGACCCAATCATTCATGTGATTCCGCTTTGCCTCATTGTTTGGAAGTTCGCCCAACTATGAGAGGTGAGACATGACAGACACCAGTGACTTGCCACGCACCACTTCACACGCGGAATCATAGTGATCTGTCAGCACCCGGGAATAATTGGTTTGTATTTTAGCTGCACTCATAACAAACAGCCGATTTGCCATAAAAGCATCAAAACTTTTTGACGATGCAATTAGCTTGTGTACGAGAGCGCCAATCCGTTCATGTGGCCTTGAGGCCCAAATAAGTATTGGTATGCCCAGTGCTCCCAGTGTTTCCGCTCTTGTATGCCCACCCGTACCGGCTATCGTCATTGCCATGGCTGTGTAGATGCTGAACGGGGAAACAACGACATTGGAAATGATGGCTGGAACGGTTTTCGTTGAGAGTAACCCTCGGCTACTTACCACCTTGATCGTCCGTAAGCTTTCCGTAGAAATCCGCAGTAAACCCACAAATAGATTTTCTAATGGGGTCTTCATTGTTCATCATGTGGTGGTTGGATAAACAACCGAGTTTGGATGGTGACAGAAACAGTTTGGTTGCTTAAATTCTAAACCGGAGCTGGTTGGTTTGAATATGGATCGATATGTCAGTGAGTGAAAACAGAATGATGTGCATTATCACAACGCTACTAGAAAATCACACGACACCTATGGGTTCCATGATTGGTTACTGGGTTTGGTAAGGCATAGAAGGGAATCAGTTCACGAAAACTGCGCAATATATTGTCATGAAAAACGTTCACCTGAGGTGTGATGCGGCGATTTCAACAATTAATCGTCAGATCTCTGTAGGGTATGTAAGAGAAGGTAAAACGGAATAAAAGTGGGTCAAGTGACGAGCCAACTTACAGGTAATCACGATGGAGGCTAGGAAACTGGGGTCATATCGAGAGAGACGAACACCATGGCGTGCGCCATGATAAACTGACGACTAGAAAAGGGTATCTGCAGTCTGATGGGGGTCGCCTCCATTGAGACCAGCGCACCCGAGCGTAGAGGCTTCGATTGACTTGGTGGGACACGATGGAGTGTTGCGGCCGAAAGAGACTAGATGAAGCACTTCTAACGGCATCTTAAAACGGTGAACTGGATGCCGCTAGACCCACCAGGCAAACAACTGTGGTGTCATACGGATTCATAAGCTATAAACCATATAGAAGTACCGAGTCGATTAGTGTCCGTATCACAAACGTGTATAGCCTTTCAAGGATCAAACCCGGAGTTCCAGTCAGACGCAGTCATCCCATGATCGGCTCGGTGGTCGGCTAAAGTACTTGAAGCTGTGTGCCTACACATTTTTCAGTACAGTTCGCATTTGACTTTTATCATGTTCTGTAAGATATCAACATGTTCAACAAGAAAAAAAGTTTTGAAGGTATACACTCATTTGCACACAAATTTAGTTGTACCGTGAAAAGGGTTCCAACATCATTTTTAGCATATTCCTAATCTTTTTCAGTTTCATCGGGTAGGCTGAGTCTTCAGATCTCCACAATTTCTCATTGTATGCTTGAGCATCAACTTGTCTGCTTGTTGAGATAAACGCTCACTTTCACATTAGTTTGCTGTTATCCTGAGTCTCGTTTATGATATTGCTTTGAAAATTCGGAATGAAAGACGATGGAAACTGTAAGATAACGCCTGCTTGATGAGTCCGAAGAAGAGTGAAACCAGTTTAGTGGACTGCCAAAGAGTTTTCAGCAACTCTGTTGGTAGTTTTTAACGTCAAAAAATGTAAGGCGATGTCTTGAATAGCTTACCAAGTACAGCAGGATGCGTAACGCAATTAGTTGAGGGATATCAAAAAACAAGAGGTTCAACTGAGTCGCTGCGTAACAGCGATTTAGTTCGCAAATGAATGTAGTTTGCAAATTCAGTGTTCACGTGAAACCTAAGCTTGATCGAAACTCGTCTACCTGATGAGCTACACGAACGAAAAAATCGGTAGAAGGACGTGGGGAGGTTTTCATCAACCATGTAAGCAGTGCCTCACACCAAGAAGGAAACGTATTGTCTGTTTGTCAAAGACCAGGACGTTCCATTTTGTTGTCAGTAGATGTATGTAGCTGGAATTGTTCTTCAGTTGTACGTTCAAGGTTGGGGGCCATATTTAATGGACAACATGTTGAGGTCACTTCTTGATCATTTGCTTGTCAACCTGTTCATGACCAGGTTGCAAAACGGCCAGTCACAGGTACGCTGAAAGCTCTTGCCTACTATTGTCGTTTTGCCTGATAGATCCGAACGACACTCTTGTCCGGATGCCATCCCATCCCACAATCTGGTTTAGTTTAGAAATTGATAACAACAACCGGACACCCTCCTTTGATACAGATTTGATTCAGCATGTGGATGAACCCAGTTTGCAGCCATTTTACCCGCACTGTGTTCACTGGGGTGATTCCCACGATTCTGCTCCTCCTAAATGAAAAAGAAACTTTACCATGGGTCTAGCATACATTGACTGGAAAGGGTTCCTCAGATTACCTAATGAAGATGCAGTTGCGATGTGCTAGCAGTGGGCTAGAGGAAAACAGTTGCTCTGATACGTAATGCACTACTCACAGGGTTGCTGAAAATTCTTCGACAGCCCACGACCGGCTTCGCCCTTCTTGGGGCTCATCAGGTAGGCGCAGTCCCCGAGTTTCCGGCAACCTTGTGTTCTACTTATGTTCTCTCGCAAAACCAAATTTACTTGCAAGTGAGTGTATTCATCGAAATCAGTCCAATTTGGGTTCAAGTAGAACATAAGGTTACTGGAATATGAGGCGGCCTGGCGAAGAACATTCAGTTGCTTGGAAACATCACCACAAACGAGAGATTCAGCTGGGTTCTAGGTGAGTCTCTCGCAAAACCAAACTGATTTGCAAATGAGTGTATTTATCGAAAGTTGCTCTGATAAGTTTACAGAAAGAACCAAACAGTCATCAGAAGAAACATCAAGTGTTTTATGAGGAAGCAATTGTCGCCCAAACGTGATTCTGTAAAACAGCTCATGAGGAACCTTAAGGTGGCGTAAATTGCTTCAATTATGAACTCCTCTGTGTGGCTTATCATAAAAAAAACGCTCCTAGAAGTGAGTATAATCAGTCGAGTCTTCTTCGGTAAAAAAATTTCACATATGTGCCCGAGCACATGCCATGCTCTTTCTAGCTATGGTGTAAAACACCGCACCGCCCTACCAAGCACGCAGGTAGCAACTATGGGTGGGTGGTGCGTTCGGATTTTCCTCTGCCCCGGTGTTTATCTCGGAATTTTTCATCGTTGTCTCAATTGGCAGTAAACACACTTGTTTGTTCTTGCTTTACTAAACTGTGACACATGAGATTCAATGTTCCGTGTATCCAGAGTGATAAGACGAAAAGAGTATGAACACAGTTCTACGGTGGATTTAAGCACGAAATTAAACAGCATAAAAACAACGTCACTCGCCGTACTGTATCAGTACGTGCACTTTCCAGCACAGTAACAAGCAAGCACTAATAACTCTGCATTAAAATATCGATTTACTTGCCAAGGTGCCACGATTCTGTTGCTTTCGGCGTCTGACGACATCGGAGAGTTCTTTCTTCTCCGTCGAAGGATCGGTTTCTCTTTTCATTGTGAATTAGAAACGCTGTTTATCAGGCGACTTGTTCATTGCAGTTGATGATGACAAAGGTGTCGTCCACGCAGCGAGTTGACATCTTAAGGTTTACGTCCAGAAGTACAATCCGTTACAGTTCTTGTATTACAATTTCTGTCATAAATCCAGAAATGGGAGATCCCAACGGTGTTCCGCGTGGTTTGTCAACGTATTCTCCTTTGAATTCAAACTACGTGCTTAGGCGTAAGCTGTGTATTTCGCAGAGGTCTTCTTTTCCAGGGATCCATTCGGCATGTCACGTATGTCAACTGCTTCGGCGACATTTGCCTTGGTGGAGTCCAGGTCCACTTCTCACATCGGTAGACCTGCTTCGACGGTACAAGAAATCTGCGTCCCACAAACATGCGAGCACCCTTTGGAGATCAATACAAAGCCAAAAGGGACGACTCGACACAATGTTGAGGACGAACGTCCTGTACAAGATTCAGTGTGGAGATTTTGGCAAACACTATGTGGGACAAAGTGGACAAACGCAACTATCTACCAGAATACATGAACACAGACTGACAACAAAAAGACACGACCAGCTTTCACTCATCTCCGTGCATGAAGATCAAGAAGGACACAAATTCGACTGGAGCACCGTTCATATATTGGCCCAAGAGAGAATGAAGTTAGAACATCAATTCATGAAGGCATGACACTCCACTGAAAGAGCCATCAACAAGGACATCGAAATCGACTCAGTTTATCGACCACTGCCGGTAAAATAACCACGGAACTACAGAACGCAAAGCCACACAACAAACCAGTGAAATAGTATAGAATAGGGAGTTAATCCGCGTTTTCGGACCAGCATGCAACCGCAAAATCGAAGAATGATAAAGCACGACGAAAAATTGCCCATCCAAGTGCAACCAAATCGACTAGCACGAGAAACAAAAAAACATTAAACGGGGAAGCAAAATCGACCAATCAAACTCAAGAAAATGAGGCCACAATACAAACCAAGAATGGAACAATCGGACTGAAGTAGAAATCGCCACCAGGACCAACCAAATTCAAGGAAGAAAGACCACACCGCAACACAAACCAATCGACAGCGAACCTAAAACACCCCAAAGGAGCTATCTAACCAACCGATGGAATACGGGCTATACAGACCACAACGCAGCGCAAATCACGATCAGGCCAATAATGTTACAAGAAGGATGTATACCAATCGGCCAATCACATGAGAAGATAGTAGATACCCTTCAAAAATATATGAACGCAGCTAGGCGGGGAGAAAGCCCCCACTCAACTGCGCACTGATGACGTCTCCTCAACTGGGGAGGGAACGTTTGCAGCTTTCAAAGAAATGAGTTTTGCATTCAGCAACCAGACACTAACTGTTCTACTGAAAAATTTATGCAGACCAACAACTCGTGCTTCATATATATATATATATGATGGCATTTTGCTCTACTTTTCTTTGTGTGTGGACACGTAAATCACGAATTATAAACCGCGCCACAAGAGGGCTTGACGAACAGAATAAATTCACACTGTGAGTTGGGTACATTTTACGCCACTGACTACGAAAAATGTTTATGAAACATTGTGCTTTCGGCCCTGAGGGTACGTGTGGTGAAACCCAAGAAGCCAGTAAACGGGTGGAGGCAACATGCCCGGGTGTGTTTACTGGTGGTAGATCAGATGGCAGTTGATCTGTTCGCCGAGCTTGGCAATTGGCTTGCAAACGTTTCGTCCCCAGTCGAGGAGACATCGTCAGTGCGCAGTTGAGTGGGTGCTTCCTCCTTGCCTAGCTACGTTTATATAGTTTTTGAAGAATATCTAATATCCTGTCACTCGATTGACTGATTGGTATATACCGTTCGTTGTATTATTGCTGGATCGATCGTGATTTTTTCTGCGTTGTGGTCTGTATGCCTCTTATTCCATCGGTTGGTTAGATAGCTCCTTTGGGTGGGGTGCTTCAGTTCCGTTCCCGGTTTGTGTTGCGTTGTGGTCTTCCTTCCTTGAATCTGGTTGGTTGTGACGGCGGCTTCTATTTTTGGTAGTTTCCTTAATTTAGCCTGATTGTTGGCTTGTTTTAGTTTGTCCACATCTGCGTTCTGTAGTTCCGTAATTCTTTTGTTTGCAGTGGTCGATAGACTGGGTCGATTTCGATCAGATCAACCACCAGTAAACACATCCAAATTATCTATATTTGGACAAATTGGCAACCACGAATCCGTTGGCACTAATAACCGATCAACCGTTCTAGCCTGTTTCGAACAGTCTAACACGTAGGACACGTAGGACTATGTAGAAGCAACCTATCGAACTCAAGGCTGGAGAGACAACAAGTGCCACTTAGGTTGCTCAAAGTCTGCGCCGTTCAAGCTGTGTGGGAAAGCTGGGAAAATTGCTGGAGATTACACCAGCACCTAAAAAGCACGACAAAAGAAACGACTTGCTCCTTGCACACCTAAATTACTGGGTATGTGAGGGACGTTCTTACATCTCTCGCTGCATGCCTTTCGTCAGTTAGTCTATTGAAGAACGCGTTCCGTTCTGTCGTTTACTCAGTACATCAGGTCATGTCTTCATTTGACTGAAATACCAAGATGGTTTGGTTGGTATTCCTGAACCACACTGTTGCTTTCGGCAGCATCCACAGAGGACTATTGTGGCAGCTTCTCTCTGAAGCTGATATACAGGTAGGTTCTGATCAGACTTCACAAACCAGACCAAAATTACCAGACTGGATGGCCAAATTTGCAAAACTGTCTTGGGAAACGGAAATCCTCTCCTTTTTTCCTTTCTTTCAACGCTATTAGCATATCTGCAATCTTCGTCCAGTGCAAATTTTGCTAACGAGGTCGTGCTTGGGTGAGCACGAGGCATGTCGGGGTTTGATTCACATGCTGGACAAATGGACGTTCAGGGAAGTTTGTTCAACTACTTGTCCAGTAGCTTTTCATCTTCCATAAGATTTGTACTCCGAGATCCTCACAGCCAAATAATCGGGACTAACCACATAGAGTTGCCTCAGATAGTGCGTCCCCTCACGTAAGATCCATTTTTCACACCCTCAGGCTCAAAATGCTGGACGTAGCCCACCATCTCATCTCGAAGTCCCTCTCAGCTGGATTTAACATTCCCCTTGAGACCAAAAAAGTGTTTTCAGCAAGCAAAGCATGGCTTAAAACGCTCCGAAACGCAGGCAGAATTCAAACGCATCCTTGATCGCACTACAACCTTCCGTAACTTCGTTCTCTCCCGCATACCCGGACAAATGAGTACCAGCCCACTTTCGATGGACCGCATGAGACTACGGTTTTTGGATGGGTATATATATATATTTATATATAGTTCAGGATCCACCCTTATTCACGTTTTCGAATCTTTTGCCAATTCCGTTGCAAATTTCTACGCTGAGGATCTACCTTCGAGGGTATAAAGTACTTTCTAGCCTGAACTGAGGCACTGACTCCAGAGAATTTGGACGAGTAAACGTGAAAAGTTGCACCCACAAAATATCGCCTCCCCCAAAAAGAAGATGGCTCTTATTGGGTGAGGTTGTTTGTCTAGTGGTTGTTCTCCTGGACTTCGCTACTCAGTTGTTTTACGAATAAGTTTTAGGCTAGAAAACATTCCACGCGTAGAGGTTGTGTTTATAATTACGACTGGGAGATTAGGGGGCCAAATTCACCTTACACGCATTCTTCAGATTCACAAGGCGCAAAATGAAATTATCTCACTTCAGAAGATTGGAACACACTTCAACAGATGATCAACCCTTTCAATAGGTGCTCGACGTTTCGTCCACGACGGATGACCGTCCTCAGGAGTACAGTAACTGGAACTACGAGAAACAAGGTCAAATTGAAAACAATCGTCACATGACTGTTATTTGATCGGTCAAAGGGATACACCAACTTTTGTGGTTTAGAGTTGAAGGCAACATCACGCGTCTGGTTGGTTTGAACAGTGCTCGGTCCTCACCGCATAGGTGACGCGGACAGACCGTCGTTCCAATTGGCGCATGCAATTCAGAAGTAAAGCTGCAAAGCACTGCTAAAATGATTGACGAATCGGCAGACTAGCGTGTATTTAACCATCTGCGATAGGTCGAAGATGAAATACTTTTGAGTGGCAAACGACCTCCCTCGAGAGTTGCTATCAGGAAGGTCAGATTCCTGAAAGTAACCACTGAATGCCCGAAATCTACTGAGACTCCCAACTCCGCTAGATGCTGACCAGACAGAAAACGTCCCCTCAATATGCAGCACGTGACAGCCTAGTATCGAAGCTAGCTAGTGCGAGATGGCTTTGGACCAAGGTCAGACAGCGTCCCTCCAATAAAATAGCTTGAGGCCGTTGTATTTTCGCACTCGCTTGTTTGGAATAAAGCTGTTGTGTTCCCTTCGGTGAGTCATTTTCTCCGGCACTAGGCACTGGAGCGGGGTCAGCAGCCAGATACAACAGACTGGCGAATCAGCAGATAAAACAGTTACAAATACGCATCTGAAGTGGATACGACCAGGGTGATATTCCCCACGAGTAGCTCTCCTTGGCATCTATCAAAAGTAGACGAAGATTCCAGCGGTCTGATATTTCAGTTGGACGCAGCCTGATCGAAAGCCTTTCCGACACTTTGTTTCAATCCAGCGATACTCACCAGAGTGCAACGGACAAACCCAACTGGAGGGAAAACGGAGGAAGCAACTGGTTCATCTCTATTCGGATGTGAATCTCCATGGGGTCTGAAAGATTCGAACTCGTAGTCTTCCGGACGGAAGTTGAACAGACCGAGTGGCTGTTCGGTTGACCTGCACTTAGACAGGAAGCGACTCTACTCATTTGCAAAGCAGAGCAGATTCGTGACCAGGTATTGACGAGCTCCACTGGTGGGGTGCATCCCATTCACGCTTACTTTTACACCTATATGGGTTTTCTGGTATACCACAAACCAAGATGGAATTGGAACAAACCTCATCGAGTAGGGCACACACACATCGACAGCGTACCATCAGTGTTCAACATGATGTTTCGCTACCGTAAGTAGTGCACACGCAAAAGAGGGAAGGTCTCGACTTTCCAGAGCTCGTCGACAGTGTATGTGCGCACCCGTGCCAAGGTTTGAACGCTGGGTATCTCACAAAAAGGCAACAGTTTACCACTACCCCACCAGTGCAACTACTCCCAACAAGGAAAAAAATTTAAGCTAGGTTCCAGGCGTCCGTGGTGCATCATAGCCAGGAAGAGTTGAAATGCGGGTCAAACCAACCCGGATAGTCCATGAGACATCGTTCGAGCACAAGCGCGTACACGTTCACTTTTCGAACAGGCGTATCAAGCGTACACTGGTAATGTTACACACCTGTCTCGTGGTAGGTCAGGGTTTCTAAGTTCATATCCCGGAAAGACTGCGTATCTGCGGTGGTGTAATTGGAATTCCTTGTCGCGGACCACCGAAACGACCGCTAGCATAGAGAAGTATGGTTTCAACACAAGTGTTATGGATGCAAATTCTAGAAAGTCAGCATCTACGCACAAGTAATCAAGAACGCGCGTCGATGGAAGTGTACCGGCTAAAGGGCACGAACAACCTCCCACATACGTAGTTTTCTTCACACACCCCCCGAATAGGAAGAGAGAACTGAGGGCTATTCACAATTGATCACATTCAAGAAACTAGCACAAAGTATGCTCTGACACACCTAAAAAGACACACAGTGAGAAGTACAGGAGTTCCCGAGGGTGAGCGGGGAATGGAAATCACAGTTGATGAATGCGACGACATAAATGACAGCGGCGAGAAATGGGGTGCGCACAGCTATCGAAATAAAAATATTAATAATATGATAAAGACAGAATGAATGCGTCAGTGATTCTTGGAAAGATCTAGGCGTGGGGGATGAAAGTAGCGTGTGGAGGAGGGCTGCGGGGCGGGGGGCAGTGTTAAACGGCCGGATGGTAGAAAAATACATCAAAATAGAGTAGATGTGCGCTGTTCCCTCACAAGGTGAGAAGGAAAAAGGTTGGAAAGAAGGCGCTACGTATAAAAATAACAGCATTGTGCAAAATGATCGGTTAAAATTCTAAGGCAGGGGGTGGGGGGTGGGCGACGGACGGCAAGGGAATTCGAAGTTGAGGACAGAAACACGTCGAAGCCGTTGATTCAGAGAGTAGACCACAAAGGAAAGAAAAAGCGTAATCTTTAATGTGACAAAATCAGGCGAATCACGAGAAACAAACAAGGTGGGGTGGTGGTGGATCACAGAATGGCGCAAATTAAAAAAAACGGGTAGAACCGGAACTGTGGATCGAGTTAGTTTTGTATGCATGTGTATATGGGTGGGTGGATGTGTGAAAAACGGCAAATGCGAAATCGTTGACACCGCAACAAAATAAACACAGGGGAAAATAGTGAAAATTCAACAATGAAGGATCTTCGTACGCTTTTGGTCTCAGTTTGCAAGACCACACAACAGGCAATTAGGGAAAGCACGGGGATTGGGCGCAAACGTTCCGGTCGACTTCCTTCCATGTGATGATCACGAGGATGATGATGATGATGAGATCAAGTTTTCTGTTGAGAGAAGTGAAGACACATTAAGAGATAGACGCTGCATTCAAGTGTAAAAATCGATGCGGACTGAATCCACATGAGTTTTGGTCATACTGATACCTCTCTAGGTAGGGTATTGCGTTATTAAAAGCGTAATCCGACGTTTTCAGTAAAAGTCTATTCTTCAAGCGTTTTATAAAGGTTTGGTTTCGAGGATGTTATGATGTAGGATAGACTTTTCTATCCACGCATTAGGCAACTGTCACGCCTCTCCTGAGAACCCCGGAGAAGAATGCCGTAACTCACAGATAGGTGCAGGATTTCAACACCCCCTAACGCGACGGTTACTACTCGGTCGCTGCAGGCGGGTTTAATTGCATCTACTTTTAGAGCAGAAACAATGTGGCTGTCTCCATTTCGAGGTGGAGGGGAACCTAACGCAGCCGACGTATTTTATGCTACTGACGCTTTGTGAGTAGTCCAGTTCAAGTGTTGTTGGCAGGTCGCAACTGGATGACGTAACGAAACTTAACTGTGTTATCTGACCTACCTATGCAAATCCAGATGCAAAGGCATAGAAAGTATTGTCGTATGTTCTACAGTGACAGCCAAAGCAAGAGAACCAAGAAACGAGGACGGTGCACTCATGAAAGAAGTACTTGCTTACAGCAAGCGCATGCAACCGCCTGTTGTAGAACGTCAGGAGGTAAACACAGGGCTGGATGAGGAGGTAAGGGGAGCAGTGTGGAATGTGAGCGGAGGCGGAGATGGTAAAGAAGCGGCGTCCGTAGTAACAGTGCTGGAGATATTGATGGGTGCTGATCGCATCACCGCGTTTCGTCGGGGTTTTCGAGCACCGCGAGTCAAACGCGGGTATGACGTGGAATCGTGAGTCCCACGGTCACTTGGGGCAACCGGTGAGTTGAGTTGCTGGCTGAAACCAGTTTTGAAGTGTTTGAATTGATCCAAATTCCCAAGCTGACCCTGTAAAGAAGTTGTAGTAAAAACATTGACAACGTCAATATAGAGAAACAAGGAGCATCTGTCGTTCTTGAAAAACGGCAAATGCGAAATCGTTGACACCGCAACAAAATAAACACAGGGGAAAATAGTGAAAATTCAACAATGAAGGATCTTCGTACGCTTTTGGTCTCAGTTTGCAAGACCACACAACAGGCAATTAGGGAAAGCACGGGGATTGGGCGCAAACGTTCCGGTCGACTTCCTTCCATGTGATGATCACGAGGATGATGATGATGAGATCAAGTTTTCTGTTGAGAGAAGTGAAGACACATTAAGAGATAGACGCTGCATTCAAGTGTAAAAATCGATGCGGACTGAATCCACATGAGTTTTGGTCATACTGATACCTCTCTAGGTAGGGTATTGCGTTATTAAAAGCGTAATCCGACGTTTTCAGTAAAAGTCTATTCTTCAAGCGTTTTATAAAGGTTTGGTTTCGAGGATGTTATGATGTAGGATAGACTTTTCTATCCACGCATTAGGCAACTGTCACGCCTCTCCTGAGAACCCCGGAGAAGAATGCCGTAACTCACAGATAGGTGCAGGATTTCAACACCCCCTAACGCGACGGTTACTACTCGGTCGCTGCAGGCGGGTTTAATTGCATCTACTTTTAGAGCAGAAACAATGTGGCTGTCTCCATTTCGAGGTGGAGGGGAACCTAACGCAGCCGACGTATTTTATGCTACTGACGCTTTGTGAGTAGTCCAGTTCAAGTGTTGTTGGCAGGTCGCAACTGGATGACGTAACGAAACTTAACTGTGTTATCTGACCTACCTATGCAAATCCAGATGCAAAGGCATAGAAAGTATTGTCGTATGTTCTACAGTGACAGCCAAAGCAAGAGAACCAAGAAACGAGGACGGTGCACTCATGAAAGAAGTACTTGCTTACAGCAAGCGCATGCAACCGCCTGTTGTAGAACGTCAGGAGGTAAACACAGGGCTGGATGAGGAGGTAAGGGGAGCAGTGTGGAATGTGAGCGGAGGCGGAGATGGTAAAGAAGCGGCGTCCGTAGTAACAGTGCTGGAGATATTGATGGGTGCTGATCGCATCACCGCGTTTCGTCGGGGTTTTCGAGCACCGCGAGTCAAACGCGGGTATGACGTGGAATCGTCAGTCCCACGGTCACTTGGGGCAACCGGTGAGTTGAGTTGCTGGCTGAAACCAGTTTTGAAGTGTTTGAATTGATCCAAATTCCCAAGCTGACCCTGTAAAGAAGTTGTAGTAAAAACATTGACAACGTCAATATAGAGAAACAAGGAGCATCTGTCGTTCTTGAATGAGTTGGAAATACAATCAACCAGCTTTGGATCTGGGACTCCTCACAAAAACTGAGGGTTAACGATGATGAAAGGACAGTAAAAGCAGGTCTCTGTGTAGCTAGACCGAAAGTCAATTTCAGCTGAAATCGTGTGGCATTCAGATTTGGGCTTGATGAATCGAATGCCTCAAGATGGATTTTACTACTAAAAACTCATAAGTAGTTGAAACTTCACGCAGAATATTCCGTAAGAGGCTGGGCTGCACGACATCGTTACCTCTCACACATGTGAGGTGACAACCCGTTACAGAGTCTCAGTGTACCGCCAAAACTATCAGATAACGCCTTATAGAGAGACGAAAGCACATAAGCATGACAAATTTAACGCAAAAGGGAGGCCCCGCCTGTTTTAATTTTCATTGAATTCAGCGTAGATGGGCCAGAAACTCTCGCGAGTTGCAGTAATCAGTAAACAGAGTTTCTGCACAGAAAATAATACTTGGGAAGAAGTAACGATTGATGGAGGAGCTGATAATTCAAAGTTGGTTTGAGGGTTCACTGCTACTTTGTGACAAAAGGTTTGCCCGATAGCGAGCTGACTAGAAGGTCAAGTTTCAGTCATCACAAATGGGAGATGGGACTTGGTGGTAGAACACTTGCGTACAATAAGCATGACAAAGTTGAGCCTCCCGTTAACATCACAGTAATTTTCAAGTGGGTGTGGTTTGCCAACTGTGTACAAGTTGGCGTTCCAGTAGAACACACTTTTTGTGAAAACTGAGGGGTGTGTGCTGTCTAAGAGTTCTTACTCACTTTATGAGTGGTGTCGTATCCAGTAAACTATGTGACTATTCTGACCGAAAAATGAGATGATCTTTGTATTGCAATCTCAGCTGAAAAATATTACTTTCGGACTTATCGAAGTGTCATCACAACGGGAGTTTGCAATCATGAGAATTTTGTGTTGTCGGAGTTGTCTACTTTCGGCGAGAGTATTGGAATTCCGTTATAGGTATACAATAATGAACGCAATTTTTCTTTACGTAACACACTACTCATGAGGGTGCTAAAAACCTTTCAGCAACGTTATGAATAATGTGCTATGTCGAGAAGACATGCTGTGATATCTCGAATATCGTGCCAACTGAGAAATTAGGCGGCTTATGCAATACAATTAGGCGAAGAATATCACAAAAGATAGATAAAGCTGAGTTTCCCGATAAAACCAACTTAGTTTTCAAATGAGTGTAGTTTGCAGAGTTCGTAACGTTAGGGTTCAAGTGGAGCATTAGGTTGACGGAAATTTGGAGACTGCGTCTATCTGGTGAGCCCCAAGAAGGATGAAACCACGCGTGGGCTGTCGAAGAGTTTCTAGAAACCTTATGAGTCATGTTCCTCCAAGAAACTGTACTGCGATGTCTGGAATATCATACCTCCTGAAACGTGAAGAGGCTTTCGTGCAGCACATCCAGCTGAAGCACATCATAAACGAGAGATTCGTGTGAGCCTTTCGTTAGCACCAAATGGTGCATATCTTTACAAGAACATAGCCAACTAACTAGATTTCTGACTTTCCAGCATTACTCGAAGGAATTTTCCAAGGGAACAAAGCTACTGTCTCGTTCAATCTAACCAGATTGAATTTGGTTCATTTGGAACCACATATAATGTGCATTTCAACCATTTCAGCAGAAAAAAACGCTCGACAACCAACCGGTTATAAGTGGGTTCAGGCAGACAATGTCTCAATATCGTCGCTAGAATGGATAGCTCCACTCACCCGTCGCTGGTGTACACGTAAATGCCGTGTGATCATATCCCGTCGGCATGCTGAGTAGGAACACAACGGACAACGATACGGTCTGTGTCCAGTATGCGTGCGTTGATGTGTGGACAAATGGTCTGACCGACTGAAAGCCTGTCCACAGGCCGTGCACTCAAACGGCCGATGACCTGTATGGACGTGCGCGTGTCGGACAAGCATATCAGAACGGTTGAACTGTCGGGAACATATTGGGCAAACGTGAAGCCCACCACTGCTGGAACCGCGTCCACGAGCTGCTGTAGACCGATGGGGGGCGGTGAGTGTTCGAACGGTCAGCATATTAGGATCGTCCTTACCACCTGTTGTATTACTGTTGTTAGTGTTGGCAGAGCCGGAGTATCCGTGACTGTTCGGACGACTTGGCCTGGGAATTCGCTGGAGGCGACCGCGCTTGAACAACAGGTGAGAATTCGCACTTCTGCTATTGACGGTGGACGGCAAGAAATCACACCCAATTGGGTTGACACTCTTGGTTCCCTGGACATTCTGATCAACCATCGTTCTCTCCGATTCACCGTCCTTCGAGATTGGAGTTGTAGGATTCTGAACGGTTGAAAGAGGTTTCAGAAACGATAAGGGCCCGTCTCCAGGAGTTCCTGAAGCCCAGTGGGCTAAAATGAAAAATGCATGGACATCCCTTATTTGTGCAAGCAGTAATTCCTCGGTAGAAATCTGATTTGTTGCACAGAAATGTCGGCTGCGGAAGCCAAATTGGAAGCGAGTGCATTTAATAGTTCTCTTATAGAACGTACACAGTAAATAACCAATACTTTCATAAATCTATGAGTGAGACAGACAACAGTTTGATGAGGCAGATTTATATAGCAGTGGTCAGTTCCTTGAAAAACGAGGAATCGTAAACCAGCAATGCACATGCTCCCGGACCAGATTAACAATGTGCACGAAATGCCGTTGGAAGCACTATATTGTCCTTGAATTCTAGAACACCTCAATGATGTAATACTAAAAACTCAATCCGTCAACAGATGGGTTCGAAGGTGAACAAGGTCAAAGACATTTATCGAAGGTGAGGCGCGATGTGCAGTTGTAAAAAACCTCAGGTGATGATCAACACAATTGAGGTGAAAAATCAGACCGCCAAGAGAAGTTGCAAATGAAACGCATCGTTCTGCACATCTGTTACCCATTCAGCCGCATCAGAATGCAGCATAATTGTAGTGAAATGATTTAAAGACAAGTCCCAAGTAGTGAGCCGTATTCGCCTGAGCAGCAGTTAAGGGTTACCGGGTTCAGCTGGCTGCCGCAATTATAACGTATGCTCAACCAATGACCACTGAAGTCTCCACTCCACCCCAGTTTCGCCGAAAGGAAGGGACACGACCGTGACGCCGTGAGACGAGCTTCGCGCCTTCCCGGATAGGGTTCACATGATTCTATCTGCCCATCGCTGGAAACCCTATAAGGCACAGCACGCTACCGATATGGGCGACGGTTTCTTTGGTTTGGATGAATTTTCCAAAAGTTGATCCTGTTGGTGGCAACCCATTCAAAAAAAGAGATTTCGGGTCTCGATTGTTTGCCCTAGAAACAAAAGGCTCTTCAAAGCAGGTCCTGAACTATCCCTTCCGTTTACACCCGCAGTAAACCTTTATTCCCTAAGAGTGGGGGACGAGATGGATCAGTGCATGAGGAGCACTATACTGACCGGAAAGTCCGTGGTTCGAACGCGACCTCTGCGAATCGACCGCTCTTGTTCTAGCCTTGGACAACCCGGCAATACCACAGCCCTCGTACTTGCTCCGAGAGGCTTCGAAGCTAGGCTGAACGATTATCACTACTGTTTATTGCAGTAATAATGGGCCCGGGGTCGAGTTATCCCATGTGAGTTGCCACTTGTGTTCACACGGATATCGCGGTTCCCTAGTTCAACGATTACTAAAAGTTACAATTATCGGTCGATCATTTCATTTCGGCTCCAACCGTCCTGTGTGATTCAAAAGATATTGCAGTGGGTGTCCACAGATGAATTGAACATGACAAGCTGTCCTGTTATACATTCACAAACTTCTCAGTGCGGTGGAGCACAAACAACGGAGCGGAAACAACACGTTGCGTCCAGAGTGCTCCGGGACCGACTTTTGTAACAGTGATGTATCACAAGGACTGTGTGTGACACAATTTGACGCAACTCGCCGATAGCTGAGTGGATCCGGACCGAATGACTCACAGCACATTCAAAAACAGGTATGATCTGGTCTCTGTTTTGGCACTGGGTGGTATGTGCGATCACCGCAGACACGGTGACCACGTCAGCTGTTGGCACCGATAAAATGGTTATGCTGATGCGCCTCCAGGGTGTTCGTACGTCATCATCAATAACGCACCAGTTCTGGACACCGATGCTTCACTGTCGTACGTGAGTCACACACACACCAGCTACCGTTGAAATGACGGTCAGGTGACTGCAATCATGAATAATAGTTAGGGCGTTGACAGTTCTGTCAAACGAGAAATTGTTTCAATTCCTTAAACACGCATTCTAAACCATGACTACGCTTATCTTCTAGTTCCCGGATTAACAGATCTATTCTTGTCTGGCGATTTGACATTTGGGATTCTCCTCCACATATCCACCGTGAGAAGCCACTAAGAGCGCTTGATAATCTGTAGAATGCCTTTAAAAGGTGGATGTTTCGCTCGTCGCCCTCTGTGGTGAAACAGCATATGTACAGATTAGTAAGGGGAGGCTGTGTAAAGTTTGAACCCTGGTCGCCGAAGACGTAGCCTGCTAACTCCAGGCGTTGCGTAATCCCCGGGGAGATGGACCACAAAACCCGTTCAGGAAAGACACTTTCCTCTCTAGTACGGAAGGGAAACCAAGCAGCCGTCTTAATGGTGGTTTTGAGGGTTTTATGTCGCTGACAATTCGATAAATGCGTACCGAATCAAATCCGAAGTCTATGTGGATCAGAAGGTGGGATGCCCGTCCTGTCAGCAAGAGGTTGCGTGATCAAATACTGTCACCGGCGTCTGGCTGCTCATTTCTAAATCGAACCAGGTCACACATGTTGGGTATGGCGAAACGAGTCCATCTTGTATCCGTCACACGATGAAGGGACTAGAATATATAGATAACGTCGGCTGAATCATTTACAACTCAGGTGCGATACTAATGCCTTCTTCACGTCCACATCCATTTGCAATAATATTTCTTAGGGTCAACCGCGAAAGAGGCTATTTATCCTTTCGAGAAACGGAAATACGGCCGAATGGATGCAGTTTCATTGGCTTAATGACATAGGGCGGGAAAGAGAACTACAAAGCCGGTCACCTGAGACGGGTACACAAAGCGGGTGCTGTATCACATGACTACTCAACGTTTGTGAACAAGTGGGAGTTGAATCTCGATGAGTTCCGCAAGGACTGGGAACTTCGGCTACGCAGTCCGGTTAAGAAGTGTCCTGAAGGATTTCCAGCTGCGAGGTAAGAGGATCCCATATGGGTCCCAGGTAGGAGGGAGTGATGACCTTAGAATGCTCAGTTTGATCACTGATGCTTCCATTTCAAGTTGATATTTCACGTCATGTATCCCAGAAGACCTTCGCCAACAAAAGTGTAGGACAGAAAACAGTGTTTTTTGGGCGGTTCCTGGACTGCGCACTCCATGATCACATCGATGAAAAGACTGAACAAAAACTGAGGGAAAGGATGGAGCTTAGGAACAGCATTAAGTGTGAAGATGCTTCTGGATACTGCCTGTTGATCGTGTGGCTGTTTACCGAGCTTTGCAATCACCTTGCAATAGCGCCAGGTATTTTGAAGGTTCATTGTAGATCCGAACCTGGTCAGAAGTATTGGAATTAAGGGGTGCGGGGAAGGGTACCCCCTTGTGGCACGGATCGTTCGGATGCCTGTTCAATGTAGAGGAAAACGACGATTACTAAACGGCGATGGTGCTACTCAGGCAATTGATGTAACCTAAGGAATTGGTTGATGTAGTTCGAAATCTTACTCGGACCTCTCGGACTTGTGCCTTATCTGTTGAGGTTGAGCGTCGCAATATTGGGGAAATCAGTAGTCGTGGAAGAACAGGTGTCAGGCTTATACTACTGTAGTCAGAAGAGTCGGTTTGGGTTTTGAACATGAGTATGATCAGCGATTGCCTCCAGCAGTCTGGAACAAGTTGCTGTTCCCAAATATGTAGCAACAACCTTTCCGAAGCGGAACACAAAGCTCGGAAGGCGTGAAGTTACGGAAAGAACGGCAAATCAACCGTCATGCTGAGTCCGAAATCGATGAATGAGATTCCGTGCACGCAGCAGTACTAGGATACCAGGTTATCGGAGCTAATACTGAGATAGATTCACAGAATTCACAACACACCAATGGGGACGCTCGATTCATATTCCCCGCGCTGCAAAAATGACCAATGAGACAAGTACGCAGTTCCTAGGACAAAAATGTTCTGCTCCGAGAGAAGAGGCCTATCGACACGAAGTAAATTCAGCTCATAGCAATCCATCCACTATTCTTACATCTATCTATTGAGAAAACATTCGTGAAAACGTAACGAAACAAATGAAACGAAGATTGATCGTTCCGGCCCCTATGTGCATTCTTAATTGTTTCTGTGCAAACTCAGCTCTTTTGGTTGCTGCGGAGAAGCCAGTGCTGAAGGACAAAGATGCTTTTAAAAGATGGATTCTCATTGATTCTGGTGTGGCTTCCCATAGCCAGTTAAAACAACCAGGCAAACACTGTCTGACTACACCTGATTGAGTGTACACCTTTAGTTTACCTGTAAAAATTGAAAAGTATCCCCTGTTAACTCTTAGGTCCTTCACTATTCGACGGTTCAGACAAACATCTGTCAAATATCTTTGCAATTTGTCTGGCCTATGCCGCTCAAAAATTGCCCAGACAAAATGCTTCAAATCTGTTGAAATTTGAGAGGACTTTCACTGAGATGAAACTTCTCTGTCCGACAAAAACAGGTGGTTCTACGACAATTTAGATATCAGTATCGGCAACGCGATCTACATCCGAAGGGAGGGGGTGGGAACAGTGAGGACAACGGTGGGGCTGGAAAAAAGCATGCTTTACTGGTGAATTAATTAGAAGAGACTGACCGAACCGGAAGAAATTCAACTTGAAAACCTACCAAAATTTTCGACTAGGCGGGAAAAGTATTCGTCTGTTTCCCTAGATCCGGCGTTGGACTTCGTGACATGCATATCTGTGTCACTTGAAGGCCGCTCGACCCAACCTCGTGAAGACAATGTTGCGGTGACGCCGACTTGACTGTCCTTAGAGGTGTTCGTGGACAGACGAAGTGGCGACGGAGGTGGAAAGACAAACGCCTGCGAGGAATGGATGTTTCCAGTTTGGAACTGCGCCCCGGCAAGCAACGAATTTCGAAACGCCTCGGAGAGATGGCCAAAGTTTGGAGTGGCAACTATCGGGCTCGGACAGGCTGTAGCGGCAACTGCGGTTTGAATTGAAGGCGCAGAAGCATGTCGCGGCGAGAAAACAGTACCACCGGAAGCCACAGCACTGGTGAAGTCTGGCCCTGGGTCTGAACTGCTGGATGGTCGGTGGAAGGTGGGCATAGATGCGACCAGCGGACTATTCTGTGGAGTCGATAGGTGCTTCAGACCGGGTACGAATACTTCTCTATTATGCTGTGGTATAGTGGTGGCAGTGCAGTAAGCTCGACTCGAAGATGAAGCCATATAACCTACTTTGGGTCTGTTGGGCGACTGCAGTGAGGTGGCAGTACCTTTGAATCCGCGCGGCAGTGGTGTCACTCGTTCCGGACTAATAGGTGCAGAGAGTGACTTGGTGGTAGTGTCTTTATCCGACGAGTCCGTTGTGAATGGACCAGCTGTGATGTTGGTCCAAGAAGGAGAATTGAAGCTAAATATGGATCGTTCTTCAGGACGTAAGTTCTTGGGGGTGATGGACCGGGCAGTTAGAGAATCGTTCACACTCGTGTTCGGCGGAGTCGTGAGTAACTGTGGTAAGGACACAATAGAAACCTTATTCAACACAAACAACACAGCGGCCTGGTACAAGTTTCATCCACAGTGCAGTCATAGTATCTGTTTTCAATCAGAAAGTGTCACGTCTGCAAGCTGCCTTACAGAGACTATCATAAAAAATACTCCTAGAAGGTTTTGACGGAAACAATGTCATTATAAGATAGAATGTCGTCTGCTGTGTAGACGGACAGCTTTTCTGGGAAGGGGGGAATAAGTGACGGGACGAACTCATTTCAGGGTTTCCCATTCCGATAAGGAAATGAAGTCGTTTAATGGGACGAACCATACTACTCATAAGGTTGTTGAAAACTCTTCGACAGCCCACGACCGGTTTCACCCTACTTGGGGCTCACCAGATAGACGCAGTCCCCGAGTTTCCTCCAACTTTATGTTCTACTTGAATCCAAATTGCGTGAGATTAGCGAACTACACTCATTTGCGTGCCAATTTGGTTTTGACGGAAGACTCACCTGGAGCCCAGTTGAATCTCTCGTTCACGATGTTTCTGAGTCCATAGTCCTTCAAGTATGCTCAATACACTGCCTAACAGCCTAACTGGAAACTATGGTTCAACTGGCGGTAATAGGTACCCAATTGTTCAGCTTTCACCCTCAACTGATCTGAGACGCCGGACGGTAAGTGATGGAGGAATTAACACTTCTCCCAGTTAATACTTTCAAATAACGTGACAAGGTAAAGTGGCTCCAGTCTGGACAGGGTCACCACTGTATACTCGGGGGACACCGTGAACCAATGTTCTGAAGATCCCACCTAGTGAGGTGACACCTATCACCGTGGGATCACTCTGATGAAAAACAGTTATTAGAAAGGCTTCGTGTTGTGATTAGTGTTATATACACAAATTGTGAGTACAGTTCGTCCTTCACAGGTTGGTTGTTAGGTCATATGGGAGCCACCCACGCAAAACATTACCCTGTATCTGAACGGATAATGCCATTACATCCGGAGGCGTCGATATTCCAGAATATTGATTTCTGAGCATGAAGGAATTGCTAGAACAATCGTACGTTGATATTCATCCGCGTTCTATGCAGCATACATTCGACCTAGAGATTCTATCAAGGACACGTGCAAATTGCTGTTCAAGTCAAGGATCGATTGCCCCAACTTCCGGGGATTACGCCGACCTGATTAGAGAACCAAACAGGGCTAAACCCGTTGTCTGTGGATTCTAAACAATCATCATCGCGTACCAGATACGACAGTGTTTATTTGTACTTATACGCTCCCTGGTCAAGCCTCTGATTTGTGTAAAACCATGATGCGACGCTGGCGCAAAAGGTCCCAACTCAGTTGCATGTGGGTTTAATTGCCTCCTGATAGCTTAGTTTCAGCAGTCCCTCCTGTTCTGGTTGTATCCGATGCCTCTAGAGGTACGTTCGTGTAAAATTTCATCAGTGGCCGTACTGGGGTTTAAGCTCCACTCCTGCGACACCCTTGACGTCAAAGGGTGACTGCATTTGCACCTACGTGATATGTGCGGCGAGGAAAAACGCCAGGTTTGAGCGGAACAACAGTGAGCAAGCCGTCGCCATAGGTAGCGGGCGGAACATTGACAGTAGGTTCTGGTTAAACTGAATCGCCTTTGTGCGCAGATGAAAAACAACAACTTGGATAAAAATACGGAAACAGGATGTCTTGTGACATAAACCGTCATCTGTAGACGTTTTTTCGACAAGTTCTTATACAAACCTGGGTTTACTGAATTCTGTGTGTGTGTGTGCACGTACGACGTGTCGGTAGCCCAAGTGCACACGACGCATCACGACCATACGACAATGACGTTCGAAAAACACGCGCGTCGCATTTAGGAAAAAACCAGTACGATGGATAGATAGATTATACCCGTTCCAGGGTAGTTCGTGCACGTTAGGTTAGGACCCTCAAACTCCAAGCCAAACCGGATATCATACAAATCGTATTGGGGAGAACCTGCTGACGAACTAACTTAAAGACAGTGACATCTCATTCAGGAGAACAACAAAAACGTCCGCTAAAACACGTGGAAGACCGCAGTCATTTCGGTCGAGGATATGTTCTCAAAGGACCATGTAGACAGTGAGCAATCAGAGGGGAATTCAAGCAACTGGAGTTGACATATTAAAAAAGTGACTTCCTGTAAATTCACGAGATGCCTGCGGACGGAAACTGTATAGACATCCTTGGTTCTCTTAGACTGAGGATTCTGGAAATTGTTGCAGAATCTACCTGTTGTATCGTGTTTGCCATGTAAAAACACATGCTTCAACGTCCTAAAGTTCACGAGGGTCTCTGTGATCAAAGTACGGTTAAAAGTTCGGTGTACTCTTGTCAAGTTAAGTAGGGAAAGCCATCGACCACATAGTAAGTTGACAAGGAAAGGACGACCGATTTATTGTCTTGTTCCGCAACTGACTACAAACTGACGGGTCTGTCATACAATGCCGAAAACACGTCTCAAGCGTGAAACGACAAACCACGAGCCTCGTTGGTTAAAGAAAGCCAGTCAATGCATCAACAGATTGCGAACTATGAGGAACCGAGGCTAACCTAGCTAAGCAATGACTCCAAAATACGAAGGTAAATGTCGGGCCAACAAAATCAAGTTGAAATGAACAAGGTCTTTCCAAAAATCACTTCTTTTACGCCGCGCTGTGAGCATCATTCACTATGAGAAAGTTGATTTAGACCGATAATACCCTCCCGACGCTAGTGCGGCCAGAAACACGTGGGCAATTTTCCGATTTCAAGTGAACCTTTTTCGTGCCAGTGTGTGACTAGAGTCCTTTTTGGGATGCCCTTATCGGAAGTTTGAGAAACGCAGTGTGGGCTGACACCCAGGTGGCAAATTTTTTCCTTGCATAGTCCGTCTGGTTTGCTTTCAAGGAACCAGGATGAGAGGAAAGTTCGACTGGATTGCTTAAAAAAAGGGATTGAATCTGGCAGACGTGGCAATGGTGTTACCAGAGGTTAGTCGGCAATTGTTGGTGAAGAACTTTTGAAAACTATCACAAACGTTGCGCAATTGGCTACAATCTGCCACGAACATGTCCCAATCAGGAAAACTGACTTTAAGGAGGGACTAAAGTGTTCATTCCTCAAAGCGCCTTCTCTCAAGGGATATATTGGGGTGGGAATTGCCAACCAGCAGACAGAAATGTCGCCACAATATTTAGAGAAAGTGAACGTGGAATCCCCACACAATTAAATCGTAATGATAAAAATAATAATAACAATAGTTTAATTGTAACACCCTTTTAGTGCCTAGCTGCCATAACACCTGAAGGAAGAACGGCGACTGAGATACTGTCGGGTTGCCCAAGACTAGTCAGCGGAACAGTTGAGATACCGGGGTTGGATTCGAACCACGTACCTGAAGGTAACTAAGTTCGTCCCTTAACCCTTGAGCTACCCTGAGTTCTTCACCTATTCAACATGTGCAGGCAAACCGCTTCAGCGGGACCATCAACCCAGAACACTCGTGTATGGGAGACCTCGTTCTCGTTCAGTTGCAACATCCTTTCGGTGCCTAGCTGCCATGCCGTCCGAAGGAAGCATGAGGGCTGGGACACTATGAGGTTGTCCAAGCCTAGACAGGGAAGTCGAGAGGCAGAGGTCGGGTTCGAACCATGGACCTTTCGGTCAGTAAATTCGCGCTCTAACCACTGAGCCATATCGCTCCCCGTATGGAAGACCTAGAGTAGGTTAACGTTACTACACGGGTGCGGAAGAGATGCACGTCAGTAGACCGCCGCGATAGGTTGGCCAAACCAGAGGGCGAAATCACAACCCCCGTGGAATCGGACTCGAGAGGCGCCAGCGGAGCAGGCTGCACAAAAGTTGAAATACACGCTTCTCTCCATTTTGAGTTAAATTGCAAGAGAGTCAGAAGTGCGCTGCTCACAAACAAAAGATCGTTCCAAACTTGCTCACCATAATTCGCTTACTATCAATCAAGCAATCAATCAATCAATCAATCAGTAGAAAACTGGTGTGACGCACACACAAAGAGTTTGGTACATTTATCCACTGCACGCATGGTTGGACAAGAGCCCTCGGAATTTCTCAGGCCATAAGAGTAATAGAATAAATGAACAGCAAAAAAACTGGTAATCAATGCATCAGGAGCCTTCTAATAATAGTGCGTCGATGTGTCCAGGATTTCCGTCGATAGACAAACGTAATGTGGCATAGTGGACTGCGGAAGCAGGAGCGACACAACATGCGCTATTTGTAGTCACGTTCGAAGAGGGAAAGAGTCAGTTGGTAGTGATGAGTTACTCATCAAGATGATTTTGGTTGTTTTCCGTGACGGAATATGGACCGCGTCAGTAGGTGAAAATGTGTCCGGAGACCGATTATCGTCAAAGCTTTGCTCTTGTAGAAGCCATTTCATTACCCCCAAAAAGGCACGACAAAGACAGCGTGGAATGCAGACAGACTACAGGTGTTGTTAGTTTCGATGAGTTCGATAGTATGGTGGAAGAGTCAAGGTGCGAAGCGCAAAAATCCAACTGACCAATCACGCAAACGCAGATCAGTAACCTCCCAAAGGAGCACAATGATGATAACCCGGCAAATATAGAGCTCTCATTGGTTCCTTCATCCCAAGCTCACTGACTTCCAACCGTACTGGACTATGTTCCGAAAACGGTGTAGTTGGGGTCTACAGCAATGTGCTTTGAGTGCCCAGACAATATCAACGTCCGACCACCGTTAGCAATAGGTATGACGGACCAGCGATGAGTGCGGTGGACAGCAACCGTCCTTGATAGTCCGGTTCATACAGCACTCGAGGGATAACTCGAGACAGCACGAACTTGCTGACCGGAACAGTTTCACTGACTTCCAACCGTACTGGACTATGTTCCGAAAACGGTGTAGTTGGGGTCTACAGCAATGTGCTTTGAGTGCCCAGACAATATCAACGTCCGACCACCGTTAGCAATAGGTATGACGGACCAGCGATGAGTGCGGTGGACAGCAACCGTCCTTGATAGTCCGGTTCATACAGCACTCGAGGGATAACTCGAGACAGCACGAACTTGCTGACCGGAAGGTCCTTGGTTCGAGACCAACCTAACCCCGGTATCTCGAATGCTCCCCTGTCTAGGCTTGGGCAACCTGACAGCATCCAAGCCGTCACGGGTGGTATAGCAACTAGGCACCGAAAGGCTGTTACAGCTGAAATAGTATTACTATGATTACACTCGTTCGGTAACTGGGAGACTGGCGATTCGGGTCGATGTCCCAGACATGTCTCTGTTTTCTGTAGTTCGTAGTTCAAGGTGGTGGGTGTCGTTCATGTATCCTAAGCAAAGTTTAATCGAAACAAGCTTGCTGATGTAGTATGAGGCCATATCGGCGGTGGTTCTGAGGCTAACCGTTTAACGTGACAGTCAATTTGGGTTAGTGACATGGAGGAAGGTAAATTAGATGTTGGTCGAACCGGAAAGTGTCTCCCTTCAAAGAAATATGGAGGAGAAATGACAATAAGACCACTCACACTAGAAACTGTTGTGTGCTTTGGATCCACCCGTATCACCTCCTCGGTGGCAGCTCGATCCACAGCAGATTTTGAAGGGTCCGCATACATGTTAGAGGCTAGACCGGAATGGTATCGAATGCACGTCTCGTTAGTGGATTCAATGGTTTCCACAGTCTTGGTGCCATCCGGTAAGTAGAGGCCGGTTTCCACAGATTCTCGGGATAACATGTGAGACGAAGGGCTAGCTGACTTTACACTGCTCATCACACGCTTGGATTTCGAGCCTGGAGAGTGAGTGCAGACAGAGGAAAGTTGACGTGAAGAAAAAACACGAATATATATTAATGAAAGGCTGCTAAACACACTCAACCATATTATAGGGATATTTGCTCACCTGTACCTACCTTCAGGAACTAGCTTGCTCCCACTTAGTTTAATTCGAAGAGGAACGACCTAATGGGATAACTAATCACAATGCAACAAGAAAATTGTGCTTGTTACATCATCATCGACAGCATGACATCAGTGTCCAACACCGACGCTTCGCTGCCGTACAACCACGATTTATTTGAAAGCCTTATTGTGAAGAAAAGAATAAAGACGGACGGAGGAAGGGACTTGGTGCTAGCTTACTACAATCAATCCGAGGTGCCTACACCAACAGACACTCATTCAGGCAATCTGGATGGAAATTGACAAGATCGCCACTGACATCGGTTGGCAGCCATATCTTGCAGCGTCTCCAGCCAGATGCAGTGGGGATCACGCAATCCCCAATAGTACCCGATGGGACTCAATCAGTGTTAAACTTTGCAACTGGTTTCACTCTAAAACTTCCAAACGGCACTGCAAATGTGGAATCTCCAAGGCTAGCTATCAAGAAAATTCGAATGACGTGGCCGGTTAGTGGACTAGCTGTGCTTATGGCATAAACTCTGTGAAGCAATAGTCAACAAACGGATCTGGGTCAACGGCAAGACAGTGGTTTCTCCTCTTGGAGAGTAGAACCGTCAGATGAGGGTCCATGGAATGTATCCACCTTGGTACTTGTAGGTTAGTATCCTCGAAGAAGGTTGTGATGGAAAGGCAATTCGTTGCTTAAATATTGTCCCCTTGATGGGTCTGTTTCCTCTTGAGGACCAGAGGTCAGGACCAAGTTCGATCAACGATTTATACTCGTAAAGTACGGATGATGTTCACATCACGTGCATGCCATTGTGTTGCGGACCACAGTTTTCCTAATGCCTTCTTAATACCGTGAACCCGCGTCTGGATAGCCGCTTGATAGCCTGATGCACTTAGCCAAACTAGAAAGCCAATGAACGTGGAAATCAGCTGATCTATCGCGCACTGACGCGTACAGACGTGTCATGTGCAGCCGAAAATGGGCTGTTTATAGAGCGTACGTGGAAAGTTCCAGGCGGGTCAGAAACCAATTAAATCTGTCTCAACGAAAATGGTTATTCCATTGGTAGTTGTGCAGTCCAGTTACGTTTGGAGCTGGTTCTCCTATTAGACTGAATCCGAGATGAAAAAACTTTCATCAGAAACGTTATGAGAACCGAACACGAAAAGCGTATGTGCAAGGGAACTAATTACTCGTCACACAAACTAGAACCGGTGAAGACAGTCAAGTTAACCGAAAGAGGCATTCACCTACAGTTTGTGGAAAAAAACAAGTACAGAAGAGTCGAGACCTCAGGAGCACATTTGAACGACGGTAATGAGCGGGATTCATCTGGCAAATGGCTGAGGTCGGGCTGTGCAACTAGTCTCATGGAAAGCACGCCACTCGCTGATCAGAGAACGACCCCTCCGAAAAGAATTCGCATCACTGGAGTCTTTTTCTTCTCTATCAGGGTACGACTGCCCCGTAAGGATGACACGACCTGTGATCTGAAACGACCACAGAGTTAGGGCTCAAAGCATTTGTCTGTCAGCGAAAGATCCGTACGGCTGGCGCGCGCAAAGCCCAGAGACAGTGATTAGGAGGGTGGACAAATGTGACAACGATGATTTCAATAAAAAGGGGGAACGGAGACTGACAATGAACGAAAACGCAAGCTGGACTCACGCGGAATGTCCCACGAGCCACTGAGCAATACACCAGGAGAAGCGATGGAGCTCGGGTTGGTGACTAGGTCAGCGCTTGTACGGCGGCTGGATATGGCTCCATCGATTGAATCGAATATCGAGTTGCTATCCAATGGTGTCAATTTGATCCTACTGCTATCCAGCTTACACTCGGACTGAGTTCGAAGCAGTTTTGACGAAGTGTTGAATTCGGTATTGGTATCCCGACAGCTCGCGTCATCTCCTCCTCCACCGTTCGATACACACTGGCCAGGCAAGTGGGTAGAAAACAAACAGCAGGGTGGTAAACCAATGAGCAATGGAAGAAAAACAAAACGTGGAAAAAACGACTGCTGATATACATACCGCCTTCGTTCGTGTATAGTTAATGGTCACGGAGACCGCATTTCGTAATAAGATGTGTGTGTGTGTGGGTGTGGACGTAATGCACTCATAAGGTTGCTGAAAAGTCTTCGACACTCCATTGCCGGTTTCGTCCGTCTTAAGGTTCATCAGACAGGCATAGTCCCCTTGCAGCTCAAATAATAATAATTGATGAGAAAGGGCTCAACAATGGGGACGCTTGCGTTGAAGAAAACGCGTACTGTAGCCTCATTCAGCGAACGTTTTCAAGACAAGTTAATCTAAAGGTGTCAAACAACAAAAGACCATTATCCTGGGTTGTGCGATTCGTCTTCCAGGATGGGGACAGCGTGATCCCAACTGAGCCTGGTTGGAGATGCTGCAAGACATAGCTTCCAATCGATGTCAGTGGCCTTCTTGCTGTCAGTTTCTATCCAGATTACTTGAATGAGGGTCTGGAGGTATAGGCACCTCGGAATGATTGTGGTAGGATAAAACGAAGTCCCCTCCACATCCACTTTTATTCTTGACCTCAGCATAGGGCTTTCGAATAAATCATGGTTGTAGGCAGCGAAGCACCAGTGTTAGACACTGATGTTATGCTGTCGGTGAGGGTAATGACTGCGTTAGGTTTCCAAGGAGACGAAAAGTTGAAGTTCAGAAAATAGAAACTGTTTGATTCCGAAGAGAGGTTGTAAAAGACTATGCGGATGATATTCCTCTTCTCGGCACGAAGTTGGCAAGTGGACCCATTCGTAAAAACATCGTCATTTCTGAAAGAAGAACGGAGGAGGAGGCAGCCGATTTGAAGGCACTCGATGATGGTCGAAACCGGGAATTCGAGCCAATGATCTTATTCGCTCACTCACTCTGGGTTGGCATTAAAAGTCAACTAGTGAACTATGAATTTCTGATCACTATTTGGACCAATCGGTCCTAGATTTGGCGTGCTTGGTAAACCGGTGTGCGCAACTTAGGAATCTGGGAAATAGGAATACTGCTTCTACCAGTGGCAGTGTCCTTGAGAGGACTGTTCAACGACCACACTGCGGGAAATGGCGCGTAAACTACGAAAAAAATAACCATGATTGCGTCTCCATCGGGTGGGCCTTGCTTCAGGGCCGATTCGATCATTTGAGGATGGTTCGGGAATGAAATTAGCCGATTCGATCGATAACTTCTTCAACCGAAACCTCCAGCGTACCTTTTTTGAATCAACAGGCACACTAACTTCTACGACTAGTTTGATGATGAACCCTGGGTCTGTAACAAGCTACGATGTGTCTGCAAACACAAAATACTTCCAAGAAGACCGCAAAAGCAGTTACATTCCGAGGTGTCCACCAGTAGAGATGCCGGTGCGTTTGCCGCTATCGGTGTTATACACTTGAGAACTGAATTAAGTAGGTCATGGTTGAACACCACCGATCTGCACAAGTGCAATTGCGCGGTGTCATCTCTCAAAGATGTGTTTTTCTGAACGCTGTTCCGCCCCCCTTATGCGAGCAGTCATCTATCTACCGTTACCCCTTATATCCACACCCTCACAGACGACGCCAACACGCACCTCTTAGTTCCACTCCCTTCAGCGCTCCACTTCATCGTGACTGTGTGACAGCATCCTGTCTTGTCCTGCTCAGCCAAGTGTATCCCATCTAAACAGTTCCTTGTGTACACCTCACTTCGTAATTCGACTCTCGAGATCTACTGCCGTTTCCCATTACTCGTCATCAATCCTTATTGGCCTATCTTCTATTGACAATTCATTCTGGTCCTCACAAAGAGGGTTGACATCGTTTTCCGGTTCGGCATTAGCCAAGTTCTCCTCCTTTATAAACCCTCGATTTGTTCAGTCCTAGAGAACTACTACCATGTTTCGGTTGGAACCACACCTTCCTCTTCGAAACGTGAAACAGTGAATCTCGTCGATGTCTCTTGGCTGACTGATAAATAGCAAACACCTTCTCATTGTCAAAGCACAGCGAGCGGTTTTTGCTTTCTTCTACCATTACAATCACGGAAGATGTTGCTTACGCTGTTCTTTTGTTCATATACTCCATCAGCAGTATCGAACACACATCCTGTCAGCTGTTTTTCTAAGAACAGCCCGTCTTTGAAACTGTTCACCACATTCTGCTATCCCCAACACATATCAGCTCCAACTAGGCAAAAAACGAGTTCACGTTCAACTCAATCCACCGCGAGTTTTATGTTAGCTCAGGGTTCGAAATCGACACGGGCATCTCGACTGCCCCCCTGTCTCGGCTTGAGCAACCTACCAGTATCTCGGGCATGGCAGCATGGCAGCTAAGAGCTGGGGTAGTGTTAGAGATGAACGACTGTTTTGATGTTTGTCTTGTTTGCGTTATTTCATGTATGGATTGTGTCATTTTTTCAATCGTTATTTACAGATGGCCTCCCTTCCTCTGCAATTTTCGTGTGTAGAATAGAGAAAAAACAAGGTAACTAGTTGAGTCGGCGCCAATGAGGAAAATGTTGGTAGCTCAGGTAGCGCACATGTTCTCTGAGCTGGGGAATTTGATTGCAAACGTTTCATCACCAATCGAGGCGAAATCATCAGTGCGTTGATAGGTTTCGTAGTGGAGCGTAGCGATGGGTCGGTGGTTGCATAACGACTGAGTTACGGAGCACAATAAAACAAACGTAAGCGTGAACAACCTTTGGTGAGAGCTCGTATGAAATTCGGACCTGCTCGCCTGGGATAGTGGATTGGGGAGGTTGCCTCGATGTGTGGCTGGAAAACTACATCGAATCAGCCGTCTGTCAAGTTCTTACCGACTTTCATTTATTGGTGAAATACACTGATTCCAAAATCAAAATAGTATCAACGAGAGACTCAGCCGAAGGTCCCTTCATGTTTCAGCTGGTACGAGATATTGCAGGGAATTTTCCTGAGAGAACACATTTCAGTTGGAGAACAACAGAAACGAAAGATTCAGCTGCCAATGCACCAAATTCATTTGTGAATTTGTTGTCCAAATGGAACATAAATTTGATAGCAATTCGGGGACTGTGCCTACCTGATAAACCTCAAGGATGACGAAAGCGAACGCCGGTCGCAACCTTATGAGTGGTGCTTACAGTCAGCAAAAAATATACTTATTCTTTTATCGCCTCTCTACGTAGGACCATTCTGTTTTGAGGTTCCCCTTCGAGTTTACGTGGTTAGAGAAATAATTATACCCATGGGAGGAAGTAAAACGTTCTCAGGTTCGATGGGTGTGTTCTGAAAGAATTTTTGCTGTTCATCCAGATATTGGGATACTTATTTGTTCCTAATCCACTTCGCCAGATGTTTTTCTTTGAGGCGATGTTTGTTTTTTCGAAACTTTCTAAGCCATATTGCATCATGTCCCTCCACAAGTTCGTCAAATATCATGCTGCAAAACTGCTACAGGCGCCACTGCGGCCTCACTTAGTAGGATACAGCTACCGCCGATGGTGTTCTCATTACCGATGCCGACTGACATTTGAACCACGTTGAAAAATATTTTCCCCTCCCCACCTGCACACGTCTGCTAGTTCCGCAGCAGATTCAGGGACTCCACCGATACGGATGGGTTCTACTCGTGGAATCTAGTCACACCTACCCAGGGTGTAATCACATTCATCCGAAGTACTGTTCTGCTCAGAATTTGTGATGCGCGCAAGAATGCATTCTTCGTTGCATTTTGTCAATCGTGGTATTCGCGCAATACTATGGCAAGCGAACGCAAATCGATTTACGGTGGGAACACTTTCCTGATATAATGGAATGCGTCTGGTTTCTCCAAGGTCGTAGTAGAGAACTGTTGTACCTAGTCAGTTACACAAAAGACCGGAATCACGTGTTTCTTGAAATCTACGAGTGTGCCACTCCCTCAGCAGTGAACAAAGAAGAAAGGTGAAATAGCTGGAAATCATTACGGCACGATGCTTCGCACGACAACACTCTTCCGATCACATACCTCTCTCCCAACAGATTGATTATGACGAACTTGGATGACCTCATAACCGTGCGGCAGTCTAAATCAGATCATGTTTCAAGTACAACACACTGATCAACAAACCTAAACGGTATAAACGTAACACACTACTCAAAAGGTTGCTGAAAACTCATTGATAGCTCTCGACGGACTTCACCTTTCTTGGAGCTCATCAACTGGGCCCAGTCCCCGACTTTCCGCCAACCTTGTGTTCTACTTGAACCCAAATTGCACGAAGTCCCACAAAAACACTCATCTGCACATAAATTTGGTTTCGACAGGGACTCAACTGAATCCAATCGAATCTCCCGTTTATGATGGTCCGCTCCAAATGAATATGCTGCATCAGGTCACCTCATGACGCATTTACTTGATTTCGGGATTCATGAGCTTCTCAGTGACCTGATGAGTGCAATGAAAACTATCAACAGACAGGCGCATTGTCAGAGACCACACAGATATTCGATCAAGAGCGCCAGATAGTGATCGGCCTCTACCGCTAACTGATGGCACTGTGGTCATTTTGGGTTCTGAGTTAGGTTCGTTTTTAGGTACCACGCGGTCAAACAAAGTCCGTTGTCCCAGGAAATGGTACTGCAAAAGAAAAAATAGTGCTCAGCACGCATCTATAGTAGGCGCCCGTCGTTGTCTGTGCGTTTCGCGTCCACTTCAAGACTACCGCCCAACTGAACCTCAGCGCGGCGCGGCCTAGCTACCTGTGGGTTTAAAACACCAGCTACTACAGTGATGACGGCTGTAAAAGAGCACCTAGAGCGTCATAGAAACTGTGTTCGGAAGATTCAGTTCTACGGTCTGTCGGGTTCAGTTAAGTCTCCCGTAAAAATCGGTGTGCAAACGAATGGATGCAGCGAATTTCGTACAGTTTGGCTTTAGGTAGAACATAGGGTTGAGGGAAACTCGGGGAATGTGCTGACCTGATGGACCCGAAGAAAAGCGAAACCTGTCGTGTGTTTTCGAAGAGTTCTCAGCAACCTCATGCCTAGTGTGTTGCATCTAGATAACAATGAATATCGTACAAATTAAAACATGAGGCAGCTTAGTGCAGCACACCCATTTGAAGCGCTTGTCGGACACGCATTGTACAGGGTGGACTATCGAGGACGCCACATTTCAGCACACCTACGAAATTCAGACTCAGGTGTGACTAGCCGCCTCCCTGCTTAATGAACACTGCCATTAGCGAGCAACGCGTATGGATCGCGCAATAGGGTTAGACGTTGAGGTCATCCATGTACTCAAGGGGATTCAATCGAAATTGACATGAAGTAGAAAGGGAATTGGTAGATTTTGACATGGGAATTCCAAGTACGCAACGCGAACGAATCTGTGGACCCTCCGATCCAGACCAACCATCATGTGAGATGTGAACAAGACTCAATTGAAGCGCTCATCCAACCGACGGCCTCTTCCCTAACTGAAAAATGTGAGGTCAACGTGTCAGTACTGCGATTAACCCTTACAAAATATGGATGCTGACGCATCAGCAATAAATATGGTAGGCGTGACGCGTCATGTGGAGCAACGTCGAAAGCCAATGCGCTCCCGAGACACCAAGTGATCGGGTTAGACACACGCGCAACTGCATATCTGACTCACTGAAAACAACACAAAGTGGGAATTCACGTGACATAGACAGCTGTCGCAACTGCGTACGTAGGCGACGCTGACACAGCTGAGTGCCCGCGACGGCGTGAGCAATCCGCTGTGGGGTGAGTGCGTCATATGACGAGGCATCACACCATATGCGTGCGAACAGGCGGAGCCGGGGAGTAGAACTCCGCCTGCGACTGCGCATTTGCAGGTTTGGAAATTGTCTCATTTGGAGACGAAGCTGATGACGAAGATTAAAAAAAAACGGATTGCATTTTTAGCTGAGATGCTGTCAACTATTGTAGGCTCACGTAGGCTGGTTCCACAGTAGTTCGGGACCAGGCGTAAACAACCAACGGTAGAAGTCACCCAGTTATGCGAGCATTCCAAAAATACACCCTCATGCAAAGATTCTTATGGGAGAACTAAGAGTCCATCAACACAATTCCTTTTCCGAAACCCATCCTTCAGCATCTCAATAAAAATGCTTAACAACCGGGACTCCCGATGTTATGTTTCGACACCCGTCTCTCGCGCACACCAAGAAAGTGGAATCAATGGATAACTTATAAATCATCGTACAACCCTTGGTGACTAAACTGCACCCTTTGTAACCGGAAATGTTTCACACTGGGTTTAAAATGAGTCAGTGTCAAACAGTTTTTTGCCTTTCCAACCGTACTGAACACATGGTTGAATACTGAGGGAAATGGTAACATAAAGTAATGTGTTCCGGTGCATCGCCATGAGTAGGTTCCGCCACCATAGCCGTGCTCAGAAATCTCGTCATGGTTTAATTTTGCCTAGTAGATGCTGTTCGCAACAAAGAGACGGATCCACCATCCACTCTCGGCGAAAAAGCATTGTGGAACCGCCTGGATATGTCGACTTTCGGCGGCACACACCTTAAACTCCCCTCTCATTAGTTTTCGCCGAAATTGATCACGTTGATGAAAATTAAAAATGCCGACGTCATACATCAGAATTTCTAGCGTATCTCAGTGCTCGAGATAGCACAGCGGTTAAGAAGCGAACCTACTGACTGAAAGGTCTGTGGTTCAAACCCAACCCCGGCATCTAGACCCTTAAAACCTGGTAATATCTCAACCCTCTTGCTTCCATGGGGTAGCGTGACAGCTAGGCAGCGAAAGGGTGTTACAGTTGAACGAGTATTATCATTATTCCAGGCCTAGTTGATTTAGTTTTCGGCGGAAACAGATGGCGTTTTTTCACACTTTCGTTAGCTCCAACTTCACGAAGAATTGTCAAACCATGTAAAAGTTTTATGGGTCAAACGAGACAACTAGTTCTATACGGTCACTGCACTTCAGTAGGCGGCAATAGGCCGATGTGTTGTTCTTTAAGGGGGGGGCGAGAAATTATTTGTAATTTTGAATAATCTCTTTGATGGCACTCACAGGGTAGGGTAACCACCTTCAAGAAGGAATATGAGTTCGGTATCACGGGCTTGACAATGATTTTGACTCCCTGAACCGCACGATAAATAGCGAAAAAATTGAGAATTTCATTCTTTTAGTAGAAAATGAAGCCTCAGTACTAACAGACAACAAGGTGAGCTTCATCCACCACAGTGATGACAGCGTACTACAAGAGGATGCGCTTTTTATAGACGGTGGCTTTTGTTCGAAGAAAGACTTCATGGCGTTAAACGATGACTCGCCCTCTAAAGCTGTGAGTAGTTTCTGGGCACAAAGCAAATCGTAACTGCAACCAACCTCCAAATATGCTAAAAGCAGAGCAGAGTAGAAGTTTTAACAGCAGAGAAACCTGATGCAACTACACACTATTCGTCATTTAGGCAATGCGCCCGTGAATGAAGGTCATTCAGAGCACACAGCCTTGAGACTTCGGGTGAATTTTGTATAGTACTGTTATAATCAATAGTTATCGAATTGGTAAAGTTACCACTTCACCGAATTTGTGTGCGCTCAGCAATCCAATGGGAAATGATGGAGCTTTGTTCTGTGTTTTCGGGTGATATTTTGACAAGAGTTTGATCCTAATGCAGTTGGCCGCTTGGGAAAAGTTAAAAACTCGACTGGCTCAATACGCGTATTCGCAAATTCGGTTGGCGCGAACTGAGAACTCAACTGAATCCTATCTTAATCTTACCTTCATAATATCTTTGAAATGAATGTGCTGTACAACGGCCAACTCATGTTATAGTCGGCACGATATTTGAGACCACAACGCACTGTCTAGATGAAACACACTACTTATAAGGCTGCAGAAAAACGTTTCGACAGCCGACGAGTAGTTTCGCCCCTCTTGAAGCTCATCAAATAGGTGCAGTCACCAAGTTTTCATCAACCTTGTGTTCTACTTGAACTTGAACCCGATTTGTAAGCATTTGCAGAAACAAACTCGTTTGCAAATTATTTTGGTGTTAACTGGAAACAAATTGGGTTCGATTGGAACATAAGATGGATGAGAATTCGAGGACTGTGCTGATCGGATGAGTCACAAGAAAGGTGAAACCGGTGATGGACTGCCAGAGGGTGTGTGTGTTCTGCTGAGAAATTCACGTGGCATGTTTCTGTTTCATCGGAATTCCCAGATCACGAAGACCACTCGATTTCAGTTCATCCCGAACTACAGCTATCATATTATCGATGTAGCAGTGGTCCTGCAGGCCAAACTGCCTAGAACTCACTTCCCTCGGGTTCAATCATGCAAAGAAAGCCAACGGGGAGCAACCCGACGTAGAATACCCTGTCCCGGAGAAACAGCATTACTGAGCGCCCGGTAAGTAAAGTCATACTGCTCTCTGCGATGGGACCAATGGCTCGTGGGAGTTGTACTTCGTCCCAGGGCTGAATGCGCTTTACTGAATTGGATTCTAGTAAGCAGTCGTCTTTGCAGTAGACCACGACGTGGTAAATGGTGTCTGTTTGTTGCATTAGCATACACCCCGGCAGACAGTAGCCCTGAGGTTAGGAAACAAAGCCTATATGGGGATTTGTCCATGTTGCTTCGGTCTGCGAGAAGATGGTGTGAGGAAATATCTTGCCAACAGATTTGGGGTTCACCCACGTCACAAGGATACTAGAAAGCGATTTCGCAAATTGCCATGAAGAAGGATCTCCGAAAGGATGGGATCGCAATTTATTCACAAAAACGTCGTCTTTAAAGATGGACTGAAAGCTGTGAAGGGCACTTCAACTGGCCCCCATCAACTCAACCTCTGGAGGGACCAAAGGAATTCGAGTGGAACATCGATCCCAGTCCGCCATCGGCAACGGAAATCCTGCATGCAATTCCATTGCTTCAACGCAACAAAACATCTGGTTCGGATGGTCTGAATAATGCAATCCCCAAAGAAGGTGACAGGTCCTTCGTGGCTGTCTTGACAAATCTGCTTCAAAGTATCTGGAGTGAGGAAAAAATTTCAGGAGAATAGAGCGCTTCGACGGCGATTCCCATACTCGAAAGGAGTGGAAGAGAAGATTGTACGAACATCAGTCAAGTGGCCATAAATTCCAAGGTACTCTCTGGTGTTATCCTGTGGAGGTTGACCATCATCGGGATAGTCAGATTCGCGAGAATCAAGCTGGGTTTCGCCCTAGCGGGAGTTTCATCGATCATACTTTCACTCTGCGGCTGGGACTGAGCCGATCAGTTCGACGATGGTCGTCATTCCTATCTCAAATCCGCGTCTGACTGTGTTGATCAGCAGGAATTGGGGCAGCGTATGGCGATTAAAGATGTCCCTTCGAAATTTTTGTCTTTTATGAAGCCGCTATATGCCTCCCCCCCTGTGGACGCGCACGTGTCTACGGCAAATTCTCTCCTGAGTTAACCACATCAAGTGGTGTCATGCAAGAATGTACTCTGTCACCCTTTCTTTTCACCTTCCTTGTCGATATGTTGTTCGAGATTTCTTTACTTGCCTTTGACAACTCAAGGATAGGACTAGTGGATGAGCTCGTCCATCTAGCGTAAGATAAATTGGGGAGGCGAGGAAGGCGTTTGCTGACCCCCAAAATCTGTGGCACCAAAGTGACATCAGCTGGGCTGTCAAGCCTAATGTACAATGCTGTGGTTCGAGCTGTCCCACCTCATTGATCGGAGACTCGGCACCGCGTACGGAAAATCTCCCAAGACTCTGTCTACCAACGGTGTCTTCGAAGCGTGGCGCAGATCTGATGGGAATATCAGATCAGGTACGCCACATGATTTTCAGAAAAGTTCATTCTCCCCCGATAGATCAGTTGGCCACACTCCACAGGTTGCGCCGGTAAGACTGCTTAAGTCGAACGCCACAGGACCACTTGCCTTGTAGGGCTCCATTCGCCCAGCATTGTTTCTGATGGGGATGATTCAGAGGCGGTCATTCCGTGATTTGGGAGCAAAGCTATTACGAGTCTACTCACTCCCGTTCGTAAATGATGTCTCCCTGGATGGGAATTGCGGGACAAGACAAACCAATAGTTAATGACCCTAACGGACGCAGTCCGCGGCAGTCTTCTATCAAAGCTATCGCTTTTACTGCGTGCCCTCCTTACTTCCCTCCACACCAGACAAACAGAAATCAGTGAACTGATTGGGCCCAACGCGTGTCTCTCATTCCCTTGTCCTTGGTATCAGCTGAAACCAGTGCAGTTCGGGACACAGATTTCCAGCGGAAAAACTGATCTGAATCGACATCAGGGGACGCGTGCTCCTGTGGATTCCTGTGTGGCGCATAAAATAGAGGAAACTCCCGGGTAGACATAGCCGGTATGGACAACAGGAGTACGTCAAAAGTAACCTTTGTGTGTAATGTGCCTTTACTTGTTCAGAGTCCTTAAACGAAGTAGATACGATCAGAATGGTCATAGGGGTCTGAGAGTCATCATTCTGCTGTTGGAGAGTTGATGAACCAAATACCGGTTAGGCTAAACTTGCGCTCGAAAGTTTTCCAGGATTGCAGGTCACGACCAGTGTACATTGTTGTTTATCGAACAGAGAGGAGGAGCCATCAATCAACTGTCACATACAAAGGAGGGTAATATGCACGTTCGTACATGTTTTTTCCTTGCTTCTCTTCACTTCAATCGCTTGGAGCGAGACCGCACATGTATCGGTCGGTTGCGCGAACCCCTAAGAACGCGATGGTCATTGAATAGGTTTTTGTGGAATTCAAATCATTCGCTTACTTGACGAAACAAACATTGTATGCACTAGAGACAATTGCTTACATTATGTTTACGTCAATCTTGTTTAGGATACATGAGTGAGGCACCCCCTATTGACCACTGTCATTAGCATCACCCAGACCGACATTGAAAAACAGTAACAACTTTGTGCAGCAACCTGAAGTAGGCGTTTTCCATTTAAGCACCTGGAGATCTTACGATGGTATGACAGGTATGACTGTCACCTGGTGTTCAGTGCAGCGCCACCACCTTTCTACCGCTGTCTTGGAGATAAAAAATGTCACAAGTGAAGCATATCAACCCCGCTGAAGACCAAGGGGAGAACAACAACCGACGCTGTTACGTAGCATTCCAATTTATTTGGAAAGAAGAACCAAATGGAGTGAATCTGGTTCAGTAGAGATTTGTTCTTTTGTCTGAAATGTGTGAAGTTCATGCTGCGGACCTTCCCTTATATAGAATCATCATTGAGTTGCACCCCTCCACAACGCTGCGTGACATCACATGAACTTGCCACCGTTTTTTTCCCCGCCATTCAACATCAACTCTTGGATCGTGTGTGTCGAAATTCTCTCGGTTGTTTGCCCAAACCATCCTGTGTATCAGTGATGAACTAATGGACCAGATTGAAAGCCAGAAGTCAGTTGTTTCCTTACCAAAGGTAATTCCACGTGACTTATCGAGCTATCGACACCACCCTGTCTTTCTTCAGCCCAAGCTATCTCGCCAGCTACGCTATACGAAATCCTTGCTCAGTTCGTCTGCCCTCTCCTGTAAGAGTTGGCGCTTTCTTTCAGCTCATTTTGAGGTTGTTACAGAGCTTATAACCAATAGAAATGTTCTTACCTGCTACACCTACGGTTCAACTAAGGCACGGAATCGGTTACCATACGGGTACTGTGTCTGCACGATGACCCCAAACAAGGATGAAGCAGGACGAAACCCGCGGTAGGTTTCTTGCCACCCTATTCACAGGAAATATGAACTGCTCCTGAAAACACAATGCTAAATAGTACTCACATACGAACTAGTCGTTATCATTAAGTCAGTGCTGACCATCAATTGGTCTCCCGCAACCGTAAATGGAAACCGACCGGAGTAAATACGATATCATCTGTGTCCCTCAGGACAACAGACAATCTATTCTGTTGGGGCAGTGTTGACTCGGCAAACAATCCCCAAGTTAGGATAGTTGTTTTGCTTTCAACTGAAAGGGGTGAGATGGCTCAGGGGTTAAGAGCGCGAATTTACCGACCGGAAGGTCCGTGGTTTGAACCCGACCTCTGCCTCTCAACTTCCCGTGTTTGCATCTCGACTTCCCCTGTCTAGGCTTGGGCAACCTGACAGTATCCCAGCCCTCATGCTTCCCTCGGGTGGCATGGCAGCTAGGCACCGAAAGGGTGTTACAGCTGAGCGGTTTTTTCCCGTGTCTAAGCTTCGGCAACCTGGCAGTATCCCAGCCCTCGTGTTTCCTTCTGGTGGTATGGCAGTAATCACCGAAAGGATTCTAGAGCTGAACGAATCTCAACTGAAAGACATGTACATATTCCAATTTCGGTTGGCAAACCAGACAGTCGTTTGGCCATATATGAATCTGCATCATCATCATCAAACGTAATAAAATGTTCCTAGGTCGCGCCAGAAGGTGTCCCGTCGTCAGGGATGCTTTAGCACCAACGTAAACCAGCTGACGAGTCAGGGGAAAGCATAGACCATTGTACGAAGGATTTTCGTCTAGACGCGAACACTGGTTGGCTGTCGCTATCCTCCAACACGGTTGGTGACACCGAAGTTCGTATACAGGCTACGGCTAGCGTCCTGAACATCGATCGATTACAACGAATACTTCACCTACATGTTGTCTGGCAACGCAAGCATATAATAATGGACCACAACTGGAGAAAAAAAAACTTTTCGGTCGGTTAAGACAGTTTCACCATAGTAGGATCGTCAATTCTATTGCTGGCCTCTTGGAAATTCCATTAGGGTCGTCTTCTCCTCGAAACGGATTCTCACTGGTCAGTCAGTAACAATGCATGATAACGGTCCACAAGTTTACAGTAAACAACCTGCTAATGAGCTTGTCCCGCAATGAACGGAGAGGATTCCCCCCTTGCCCAAGTGAAGCCAAGTAGACCATTATGCACCTGGAGGAGAGCTTTAGGCATACAAATTTACAATGGTATCACATGACAACGGTATAATATTTCAACATCCTGAGTCAATGACTTGTGCACACGTAGAACCGCCAGCTGTCTCAGCATCGCATCGCTAAATGCTAGCATCCGGGGTGTTTGCGAATGAGTGTTCTGAGTCAACGGAATGTCCTGTGACCAGCAAATGTCTTGCAATCGAAGTTGGCGGGTTTCGGTTAACAGCAGAGTGGCCACACTAGCCGACGGCTGTCTCATGGAGTGCATCAGGTATTTTGGAATGTGTTCTGCGATTCTGTGAGAGATATTCTGCCAAATCACGGCTGACTGCAACTGCAGACCGAACTGCCAAATGCCGTAGGCAGCACAAGGATCTGTCCCTGCCTTGTTTGGAGTCACAGGACCAAGGTGAACTGACTTAGTTGCATTGTTGCAAGCCCGGAAAAGTGCGATCACGGGCAGGTGTTGGTTTGTGTGTGGTCACCCCTAGATGATGACAGTCCCAAGAAGACTTTCATCTTTTCAACAGTAGAAACCGGGTCTGCTCTAGGTTCGGATGCAAGCTGTGTTCGGACAAAACATTCCGGAGTTCCATTTTCTAGTAGGAACGTTTTTCTCGTGCATTTCATCAGTGGTTCAAATAGTTCTCGTCGTGTAGACTAGTGTCTTGACGAAGCCGAGTTTGTAAACCACTGGGGGCAAGTGGATGCACTAGCCATATACACCTATAAATGCATGCTTTATGTGGACAGCTGATGAGAGTGGAACAGATGCTAACATTTCATCAATTGGTATTTTCCTCAAGGTTTTAATGAGATGAATAAAGGGGCTCACCGAACGAGTCAGATTTTGATATCCGTTAAAAATTTTCCTCATCAAAAAATGTTTTACGGAGGTGTATAAGACACGAGATTATTACGCAGGATAGTGGGGGGTAACTAGAAAACGAGGGACGAAAGAGGTCACAGAATTATGGCGGGTGCAAGTTAAAGTTACTGATGAATAGGGTGGAAAACATAGGAAACAACTCGATGGGTGAAAGTGAGGCAAGCATAAGGATGCTTACTTCGTGTGAGCTCAGGAGATTCCATTGCAAACACAGAGACGTTTTAGTGACCTACGAATACGACAGTAAGATTTTTCAAGGACAGGGAAACAACAAATTTCGTGGCGAGGGGGGGACTAGAATATGACCGCTAACAAACCCATGAATGAGATCGAGAGGAACAGAGAGCGTCCTCAGTCCCTAGAAATTCAGAAGTCGAACTCTACTGATTACTGCTCGGATATGGGCGGACCAACTTAGGTTTCTTGATAGGGTCACACCCATATATTTCTCAATGGAAGTTCTTGGGACAGTAAAAACAGCGAGCGAATGATCACTACTGAACACTTCACTGTAAAGTGGACTGAAAATGACGAACAAAATAACGTTTTGGCATTTCGGGACACTAAAGGCCTGAGAGGTCTCGTCGGACCAGCTAACAAGTGCATTCAGTACGGTTTGTTACAGATAAAAGCTACCATACGGCATTCCAAAGCTGAGGGGTTCAGTGTTTGTGGCTTCGTTCAGAAGCAGACAAGCAGACACGCAGTGAAACTCAATTATATCGATCACGTGACACATGGTGGACAAACTAACGCAACTGATCATCAGCTGAGGAAAGCGAATCAAGTGATTTAAAGGTCAAACATCACATCAAAATCTACCTCATGATTGGGTGTGATTGGGGCGGAGAATACACGGTCAAATTCATGCTGACTGGACAGATATCGATCGCGGAGCAACTTTTTGAAATTTCCCGGAGAGGCCAGTGCCATTGGATAGGGAGGATGAGCAAAATCCGTTAGACTTGAGTCCGATAAATCCATCGATTCTTCTGTGGCTGGAGCACAAAAGCTGACGACGCTGCTATAGGATTCCGAATCGCGCTGTGAGCAGTGTTCACAATCGGCCGTTTGCTTAGGACTGTAGATGTCGGAGACTGAGGACGCTTTTGAATCATGTTCTTTGCTGGGTTTCTCGGAGCATTTACTGTGATCTCGATGCATATGCATGGGTCTTCTAAGCCGGACATCGACGGAAATGGGATGAGATATGTCTGAGGAACAGGGTCCAGAAGAAAATCCCGGATTATTACCAAGTGGAGAGTGACTCACAGTCTTCTAGACGAACAATGAAAGGATAAAATTTGCCTGTTCTTACCAAGCTCGGAGAGCAAAGGTGTCAAAACTCCTCACTAAAGAAAGAACTCATCGTCTTAGGTGCAGTGATTCGTCACTGTTACAGCAAATTCGGTTCAAACAATAAATGGTCTCATTTATTGTTTTTTTTTCGTGCATATACCGAAATTACTTTTGACCGACGCAACATCGTCAGCCTATTTGATGTGTCTCCACAACGACCCTTCAGTCGAAACCAGTGGCGTGCTCTTCGAGTTTAGTGCCCATTATCAGGTTCGTTCATGACAATCTACCCATATGTTATGTTTACAATAGGTAGACAAGCGCGACTATTACACTCAGCTACATACAAATCTGGTTTTGACGAGAGACTCATCCGGAACTCAGCCGAATCACTCGTGTATGATGTTCTTAGGAACATAATGAGCCGGCTTGGTGCAGAACATTCGGTTGAAGCAGACCTTCATCAACGAGAGATTCAGGTGAGTTCCAGGTGAGTCTCTCGTCAAAGGCGAATGAGAGCATTTGTTGACATCTTCCAAGTTGAGTTCAAGTAGAACATAATATTGACGGAAACTCGGGGACTGTGGCAACAAGAAGAGCTCCAAGAAGGGTTAAACCGGTCGTGAACTGTCATGGAGTTTTCAGCGACCTTATGAGTAGTGTATTACGTCCATACAAGTTAAACAAGCACTTGGAGCCTATAACAAGTAACCCGGCCCACGAAAGCACATCAGACAGATCTGGCAATGGGTACCCCTCCCGGAGTACCCATACAGAGATATTCAAGTGAATCTTCGCATTAGAAGAAATGTCGGGGTTTTAATGAGTGGCTTTCTGAACCAGAGCCTAACCCAGTCCGAACAAGAAATCAGCTGGTATAGTACAGTTCAGCTCGTCTGAAGCCAGCTATATTGGAATGGACTGTCGTGTTTGTCATTGGTTTTTGGGTGAGCAACCTAGCCTGTAAATCTTACCAAGCGAAAAATCGATTATATTGACCGCTAGCATCGAATAAACTAACTACAGCCCGAAGACGACTAAACTCAAGGATAGAGTAGTCCTTTCTAACATGAAACAGCATTGTCTAACTCCCCCTTGAAGTGAACTTCGATTGCGGAGTTCACATGAACGGGGAGCACACGCGCATGACCAGAGAGCTGCTACAAGGATTACAGGGTGGGATATTTTTCAGGTGAGGAAATTTGAGTAGGCCAATAGTGGTCGACCAAATGCTTGCCATGTAATGTGAGAAGTTTGTTCACGGCTTTGCAGGCACGCCCAACATGGGTTTTGAGTTTCGAGAATAGCTTGTGATGACAATGCGATCCATGGACAGGGGGAAAACAGTTCACAGAGTACATTGACAGGCCAGAATTTAAGGGCACTTTGGATTGCCCATGGACTTGTCAATGAACTCTGTATCATGAATATGGACATCCCGAATAGGGGACAACAAAACGGTTCAGCAGCATGGCTAATCAGTGAATGCCTCTCACTAAATCTTTAGGTGTTGGATGAGCCCAGATGTTTACGCGCTAATGCGATGATGTATTTATACAACAACAAAATGTGGAGCAGACCACCGGGTGAACACTGATAACGCTTTAAAAACCGGTCTGCCGGTTATTCAATAGACGTGTCGGCAGAAATTTCCCAGACCGAGCTGCAAGTGAACACAAGTACAAAGTCTGTGTTTGGGTGAGTGCATACACACCAGAACTGGCTTGCGAGGTTTCCAATGAGGTCCACTTGTAGAAGCCTTTCGGTGCCTAATGCCACGCGAGGGAAGCACGAGGGCTGGGATACTGCCAAGTTGCTCAAGCCTAGACAAGCGAAGTCGAGATGCAGAGGTCGGGTTCGAACTACGGACCTTCCGACCCGTGAAGCCGCGCTCTAACCACTGAGCTGTCTAATATCTACTCGTGGATAAACAAAACCCTATCCTCGTGAATCTTGAAGCTTATCAACTCGGGTACCGCTAGCCAACGCGTGATCACCCCTCAAAGTCGAGAACCACGAACGCATCGACATGACACGTATTTGTCACTCTTAACCGGACGAACAATCACCATGAACGGGAAGGATTACAAAAAAGGAGATCTACCCTCTCTTTGGATGATAAACTGAATTTGTTCGAATGAAAACATACAGTTTGTCTCTATGGGACAACGTTGAGCAGTTGTGGGTACCAGATCTCAAATCTATAGTGTGTGCCTCAAGGTGAGTGACCTCATACACATCCGGATTAATGGATCTCGCTAGGATACAGTGAGGGGAGGGGTGCGAAAATTCAAAAAGGACACCACTGAAAATAATCACTGAACTGAAAGTACAACATCTCTGGCTGATAGAACTGAAGAAAAACTCAACGAACCTGACAGTTTGGAATAACACTTTACAATAATACTCGACACGATGTGTATGTATGCGATATAGCTCAATCGCCCCCTATAAGGCTGACCTAGATAACGTAGGATAACTAGAAACGGTCTTATATTGGACGGGACAGGACGGATTGCTCACGGCGCTGTTCGAGTCGTGGGTATCGACACTGTGGGATGCGAGGAAAAATGAAGCTGGTTAAAGACGGATAACTACTGCCGAATGAGTTCGCTGTGTACAGCAGGTGAGACGGTCAGCCATATCCTAATCAGTCGACTAGTCGTTGGTATTGTGAGCGGAAAGGTTCCTGAAGCGGATCTGCGCAACTACCTCAGCCAAGCTCGAAATGAACACTGGGGTAGAGCAGTTAAGAAGCCCTGTTCAACCTGCCTTTCACAACTATCTGTACGAAGGCTTTAAGCCGATTTCATACCAGTTGGGTGAAATTTTTGGCCGAAACACCCTTTCGATGCTTAGCTACCATGCCTTCTGAAGGAAGCACGAGGACTGAGGTAGTGCCAGGTTGTCCAAACCTAGACAGGGACAGTCGAGATGAAGAGATTGGGTTCGAACTATCCGGTCAGTAAGTCCGCGCCTTAACCACTGAGCTATCTCTAGCTCAACTGAAAAAAAGGATGTTGCGCAAATCCAATTCTGAAGCGGAATTAAGACTGCTGACTACCGTCTTTGGTTCAACGATCTCTCGTTCTTGCCTAAATGAATGCTTCGAAAACACTTGCCTCAAAGTAAAATATCAGCGATTAAACTTAGTGGTTGTGATATGGCAAACTTTCTGGTTCCCTATCTCTGGCCATGTACTACCCGCAGGTCCTGCGTTTCACTGTGAACTGTGAAGGCTAACACAGTATCCCAGCGCCTTGAAAAATACTTCTGCAGCAATTGTCACTTACGCAGAGGCACAGGACTGGCGTGCTATGCAATGGCAGAACCTGAAAATTACGCAGACGTGTTCGGGTACTCGAAGGACTTCAACAGCAGTGCCTTCGGACTAAACGGACTGACTGAAACCCGAAAACCAAAGTTATCGTAAGACCAAACACTACCGGAGTCGAATTCAGTGTGGTCCGTTGGTTATTTCAGTTGAGAATGGCCCGAATTCTAACCTCAAAGGAAAGCATCAGTAACTAGATAGCCGGTGGAAAACCTTGAGAGCGAGCGAGTGAAGGAGGTTCGGTATCCTGTTGAAACGCACAAGTAAGGAGGAACGGTGGCAACGTCTAAATTAAAAAAAAACAGGTGATTAGCGAAATACACTCATTTGCAAACAAATCTGGTTTTGCGAGAGACTCACCGGGAACCCAGCTGCATCTCTCGTTCGTTTGCAAATGAGTATATTTCGCTAATTTCGTGCAAATTGAGTTCAAGTAGAACCCAAGGTTGACGGAAACTCGGGGACCGGGCCTACTTGATGAGCCCCAAGAAGGGCGAAACCAGTCGTGGGCTGTCGAAGGATTTTCAGCAGCCTTACAAGTAGTGTATTACGTAAAACAGGCAACTTCTACCACGGTCCAACCTATATTGATTAAATCCTTCATTTGTAATATATATTTATATAGCTATGTGGTAGTCCTCCCGAATAAAGGTCCCTCAAGGGAAACGGGCCACTCGGCCATGGTTCAGAAGGGAGGGACGAAGTCTATCGACGCTACGAGTAAACAAAAATGTACGATTTTGTGACAGCTACCATAAAACAAACAATATAACTCTCCTTCAAGACGCCAAAATGAGTCTGTGGTGCCGTCATAATCATCATCATCGACAGCATGACATCAGTGTTCAACATTGATACTTCGCTGCAGTACAACCATGATTTATTTGAAAGCCTTATTGTGAAGTAAAGAATAAAGGTGGCTACAACCACTGCGAAATGCCTATACGTCCAGACACTCATTCAGGCAATCTGGATAGAAATTGACAACAAGATCGCCACTGACATCGGTTAGCAGCCATATCTTGCTGCATCTCCAACCAGGCGCAGTCCCCATCCTGAAAGGTGAGCACACAGCAGGTGAGCGACAGCACCCAAACCACTCATAATCCCTTTCACACCTCTCTGCCAGGTCAAGGGTTGGTCACCTCTCGGTTTCTGCCACTCTGAAGTGGGCACGGAAAACAGCATTCTCTTCGGCAAACGATGGTGATGCATAAGCAACACAAGTCCAAAACAATGCAGCTTCCGGTACTGGACACATTTTTCAATACCCGTTGCACAACCCAAAACTCGCTTTCTAATTGCCTCGTTACGGATTCGCCGACACTATCCCATACGAGCTATGGTTCTGAGATAACGATTGTCGAACACCTGAAGACGTCTCAGTTCCGCTGCTCGAACAGGCCAAGTCTCACAGCCATACAACAAAACAGCCCGCACTGTAGCTTGATACACACGTCCCTTGAGATTCAGGGATACACCATTCTGACGCCATAGGTGTCTCAAATTAGCAAACGCGACCCGAGCCTTGCAGATTCGTGATCTACACACCACTGAATTAATCCCTGATGAGATTTTCAGTGCGGTTGGCCCTCATGTAGGATGGATCTGTACTTCTCCTCCCTCACCAATTTAAACAAGTATCTGAACCAGCTGGGATCTCAGGTGATTGCATGTCCTTATATTTTGTGGGTGCAACGTGCGCAACAAAGGACGAGGTGAGTTTGGTCAGTTCATCCAAAAACAACCACCACTTCATCTCCTCTTCGAGGATGAGAACGATGTCGTCTGCACATTCCAGATCGACAAGGTTTTCGTCGGTGTACCTTCCAGCGGTCGTCTCATGATTTCATCGACCATGAAGTTAAGCAGGAATGGGGAGAGTGGGCATCTCCGACGGACACAACTTTCCTGTTTAACGTCGTCATTGATGCGATCATGGAAGACTCACTATCAGCCTCTAATGCCTGTGGAGTCGAAGTGCTCCCAGGGCGTCCGCTCACAGATATCGAGTATGCAGACGACATAGCTCTTCTTGAATCTGACGCCGTGGTAATGCAAACCATATTAAATAATCTAACTTATTCCGCCTCACGGTTTGGCATGCGCTTCACACCTGCAAATTGCAAAGTTCTACTGCAAGACTGGATGGGCCCGAACCCTAGCCTAATGCTTGCGGGTGAACCGATCGAGGTAGTAGACAAATTTGTTTACCTGGGCAGCTGTATCAGTCCCGGTGGTCTTGCGAAAGATGATATTTCCATCCTACCTGGAAGGCCAGAGCAGCTTTTGTGAACCTGCTCACCTGTGGCGTAGGCGTGACATCAGCTTATCCGTCAAGGGTCGAGTTTACAATGCTGCGGTGCGCTCCGTATTACTATACGGATCAGAAACCCGGCCGCTGCGCGCCGAGGACGTCAAAAGACTTTCAGTGTTTGACCATCGATGTCTCCGGAGCATTGCCCGAATCTGGTGGGAACACCGGATCAGCAATGCTGAAGTACGTCGAATGGTATTCGGGAGAAATAACTCACCCTCGATAGATGAACTGATCACACTGCATAGGTTGCGCTGGCTTGGCCACGTGCTGCGCATGCCAGTCGACCGACTTCCTCGAAGGGTTCTTTTCGCACAACCACGTGAAGGGTGGAAACGAGCCAGAGGCGGTCAAACAATGACTTGGCAGCGAAGTATAAAAGCCATTACCAGCAAACTCAGCTGCGCTGGTCACTGCCGTCTTCCTGGATGGGGACCCCGAGACGGGCCACATCAATGGTTAGAGACATTGTCAGACATGGCCCAATCGCGCCCTCAATGGCGCTCATGCATCCAAGCTATTGCCTTCAATGCATAGCGCCCTTCCCAATTCCCCGACGTAACAGCCCATTGACAGTGGTGCATTTACGCAGCTCGCGCCTCCAATGCGCAGCTACCTACCTCACCTCCCCAAATCATCGGCGGACGAAACTGTGGCAGCTACAACCACTGTACAAGTACACGGTATACTTTCACAAGTCCGGAAATCTGAGAATACAAAGAGCTTATTATGTTCACAAAATTCCGGGGCATTCCTTGTTGGGCACGCGTGTCAAGGAGACTGGTCAACCAATTCGAATTTGCCCTGCAAATTCAGGAATACTGAAAGTGTGAGTCGGTTGTACGTATGGCGTTGTTCCACAACCTGACAGAGTGTGAAGATTTGGACAACACAACCCTTACCAGGCCGGAACGTCACTTGGTTGAGTACCAGCCTGTTGTGATCAGACAATGTGGGCGAAAACACGTGGATACTGGCTTTAGCATGTGGTCACCTCTAGTCCGTCCCACACAAATGTGGATAATAACTGTTTTCCACATCGCCCAATGACGTCACAAAACCGGGAAAAATTAGGTTTGTGCTTGTTAGGTTAAAATTCGACATGACTGATAAAAATATACGACAGCCACGCGACAGGGCCGAAAAATGACCACGGTTGACCACCTTTCGTTTCGAGCACAAAGCAACTGTTCATCAGGTGGAAAGATCGCTACCCTTAGAATGCACACCACACAACGGAAAATCGACTTGCACTCACTGAAGAGCTAAAAGTCGCTTCAAAAGTTGTATCTATCCTATCTGAGTGAGCACCTCTACTTGAAAACTTGGCGACAAAGACACAACTATCACACAATGAAGCAACGCTCATCGATCTATTGCCAATCCACTCCGACACTATCCGAAGAGAGAACACTCCCCGGATAAGGCCACAGTGGCGTTCCTCCGCAATCGGAATTTAGTGTGAAACTGACTCCAAACAAGAGCTGCCCAAAGAAGACCCCCTCATTGCAAAGTGTTCCAGTCTCTTCATGCGACAATTCCTTCTTAAGAAGTTCGTTGAAGCATTCGGTCAAGGTCTAGCTTAAAAGGCTAGAGCGAACCAAACAGTTGCCCGCACAGCCGTTGTACTGCTCATGTGCTTGTTTGGCTGGACTGCAATCGGTGAACACTACTTGATGACCCGGACACGGGTGCAAGGTCTTGTGAAAAAGTGCGTGATTAGTCACTTTCATTCAGTCGGCGTTTAATCCCAGATGGATTTCGTGGCAGTGGCTTTTCTACTTTGCGCTTCTTGCAGATTTGTACAGGCTAAAACTGGGCAGCTTTGCATTTATTGGTTGAATGTATGGTGTTTAGACACTTGAAATCACAGCAGTTTACAAACAGGACGGTCATGAAGCTGTTCCGTGAACAGAACGCTAGCGGACCCACCAGTTCGTTTCGATTTGTTCCACCTAGAGATCCAACTCTTCAGAGAATATCATCCAAAACATCTGTTCACCGAATTCCATTCAATCTTAATTTCGATTCGGAACGCAGAAAACTCTTGAAAGCTCACGCTGTGCGCTGAGATGTTCCGTAAGACTACACTGGAGTCTGCCAAAAGTATTACTCTGTCCCGATTCCATCAGACAGTGTTCAACGAGAATTTCATCCTGAAATGTACCAACTCGTGAAAAGCACAAGTATTCCGCCAAACCATACATTAAAAGTTCAAACTGGGGAGGGGGACCTTGAGACACCCACAGAGTCTCCCCTACCAAGCTGGTTAATGGTTACATGCCTGACCAACACAGTCTCTTGGCCTTCCGTGTTGGGGGTTGGAACATGCGGGGGGGAATCGTTCTTTAATCAAGGTAATCTACTTGCGTTTCCTGCCAAAACACTGCTGTATTGCGATCAGGCTTTTGGGGCAGAGATTTTGGACGAGGACCCCAATCGTCTAGGTGTGGGCGCCCACTACAACCGTGATCCCTACGATTAACAAAACGATGGTAGTTTATTCCCACTAGTAAGCCATCACGTCACAGAACAGCTCGTTCGGCCATCAACAACTTTACTTTTTTCGAGAAATACACTCATCTGCAAATCAATTTGGTTTTTGCGAGAGACTCACCTGGAACCCAGCTGAATCTCTCGTTTGTGATGATTTCGGGCAACTGAATGTGCTGCACCAGGCCGCCTCATGTTCCAGTTGCTACGATATTCGAGATATCGCGATACATGTATATTCGTAATGGACTACTCATAAGGTTGCTGAAAACTCTTCGACAGCCCACGACCGGTTTCGCCCTTCTTGGGGCTCATCAGGGGGGCGCAGTCCCCGAGTTTCCGTCAACCTTATGTTCTACTTGAACCCAAATTGCACTGTTTTCGAGAAATACACTCATTTGCATATCAATTTGGTTTTTGCGAGAGACTCACCTGGAACCCAGCTGATGAGCCCCAAGAAGGGCGAAACCGGTCGTGGGCTGTCGAAGAGTTTTCAGCAACCTTATGAGTAGTCCATTACAAACTTTACTTTTTCTTTCGGCTGCCTAACTAATCAAAGCACAACTGGATTTTGTGATACTATTTTTCCGACTATCAGCAACTAGGCACACCAAACACCACAGTATTTACGTAAGAGCAGAGTCGTAAAGAAATCGGTTACCCAGAAATTCAACCTCGTGTCCAAAAACTACAGGGGCCAGTTTCTTATGGTTATATAGGCAATAGAGGAGTCAGGGATCAACATCTCGAATGCATTTTGGCGCCAGTCGTTGTCTATGATCAGAGATGGGAGCTTTTCACCAGCTACGCTTCCACTCAAAAGTAGAGTGGTGCAGACGGACATTTTTACACTCACGACAGAGGCATGCTCATCCTTCAAAATACTTCGCGAGCGATTTGGTTGACAGAGAATGCAACTGAGGCTTTATACTCAGACTACAAGCATGGAAACCTTTCCACAGATTTTTCAACAGCCTCTTGTGGCACACTGGGTGCATTAACACAAACCGAGGGACGCAGTAAGAAAGTATAAGCCACTGATATAAACATAAGCTCCCAACACCTAAATTATCCACTCGAACCTTCGGAAGACGACAAGCTCCAATGTTTCGTGCAAACTGCTGCCTCCAGTTACGGTGTTACATCGTGATGTCCTCGCACCTTCCTGAACCCCAGCAGTCGTTTGACTGTATGCGTATATGTGGGCAGTATCCAGATGGCACGCATCCGCTTAGAACGACATTCATCAGTCGTTGTCTGCCCTACAACCGGTTCGGAAAGCCTGAAAAGAGCCTCGTTTCTTGGACAATCGGCGAGGAAAAAGCAGACGCAGCAAGTCTGTTGGGTGGGTACACTAATCCAAACGCACTGGCTGGTTGTGGCCGCTTCAAGTAACACAGAAGTTGATAACGGTCAGCGGGCTCGTAGTCCTGGGACCATTAACCACAAACTAAAGTCTATTGTGGGGACCCCGAGACGGGCCACATCAATGGTTAGAGACATTGTCAGACATGGCCCAATCGCGCCCTCAATGGCGCTCGTACATCCAAACTATTGCCTTCAATGCATAGCTCCCTTCCCAATTCCCGACGTAACAGCCCATTGACAGTGGTGCATTTACGCAGCTCGCGCCTCCAATGCGCAGCTACCTACCTCACCTCCCAAATCATCGGCGGACGAAACTGTGGCAGCTACAACCACTGTACGACAAGTACACGGTTTCTTACAGCTGCTGCTGCTGCTGCTGCTGCTGCTGATGATGATGATGATGATGATGATGATGATGATGATGATGATGAATGATGATGATGATGATGATGATGATGATGATGATGATGATGATGATGATGATGATGAAAGTTTATTGTGTTCCTCCCTTATGAGTGTGTACATTAGAGAGAGTGAGTGGAGTGCATTTCGGGTTGTACCTAAGACGGACGCGCGGTACCTGCCTCCAAAGATGGCGCAGGGCAAACTGACAGGTGCGGCATGAAGTTCAAAGTGCTACCCACGGTAGTACAGACTGGCAAGCAACACGTTGCCATGAGCGTTTCAACCCCAAACCTAGTGTGATAACGCTATTTTTTCAGCTTATTTCTCGGTCTGGACCTCCAAAGCTAGCGTTCCCGTTAAAACAACGAACAAAGATGCACAGTGTATATTAACGCCCAAAACCAGGTCGAGAACACTTGTACTTTCTGGAAATTTTGACGCCTTCTGAATGCGCCATTGGCAACCGGCATTCGGCCAGTACTGGGTCATGATTGGCTGTCAGGTCGGGGCTTTCGACCAATCAGAGGTGGGCTTGATGCCGAACCTGCAAGCGGCCCGAACTTCTGGCCAACCTGGCGCGGGATAGGCTCTTCGGCCGTAGCAGCGCCTAACTGCGGGCGGCAAGGTGGTATCGGTGTGAAATTCCGTCTAACACTTAGAGATCCAGACTTCCAGACACGGGCCAACTTGGTATATGGGTGTCTAAGCATCTAAGTATAGCACAGCGGGTTACATATGTACACAAAACGTACCAACACGATGAGATGAAGTCCCTTTGCGGCGGTACACTGGTGCAACTACCTGCGACGCACTTCGTTAATCCAATCCACGTGGACAAAGTGTACAAAATACCAAACCAAACTACTTCGGATACTCTGTTGATATAACAAGGGTTTCAGACTTATTGGTGGTCAAGAAGACCGAATTGCTTGTAAGGTGAATCCTCCGCACGAATAAACATTTTGGTCCGTCCAGGTGGTGCTCTTCCTTACCTGATTACCAAACTGTCTAAGTGAGGATTACATGACGACTTAGATTGGAAGCTCGCCGACGAAACACCTGATCCGGCCACTTTTTGCACGTGCCCTCTCTCTCTCTAACTCAAATGCACGAGGTCAATGCGGGTCTTCAATCCCTCCTACACAAAAAAGGTCTTCTTTTTCACAACCCGACTCTTCGTAGCGGATATTCTCTTACCTGTTTCTGACTGGATTCATGTTTGCACAGATCAGGCGACCCCCCAAAATTACTACTACTGTAACGGTGGATACTACTGATGAGGCATGCGAATAGTATGTTTTCTCGTAAATCCGCTTCGCGTCTCTTGAAAAGTGAGATCTATTACCGAATTTGTGGAGTCGCTTCGTTGCATTTGCTTGCATTTGAGTAACAGTCAATGAATGTCCAGGAAAGTTCAGGAAGACGCGTTCAAGGAGAAGATGGATATTCAGTTTTGTAAACAAGATGCATATGAGAGTTTTGCTCCCCTGTCCAATAGTCTGTAACTTTTAAGTTGGTGTTTCTCTAATAAACAGCTCCTCAGCGAAGACCTTCTTCCTTTTCACTATTATTATTATTAGTATACTTGTAGATCGGTACTGGTCGTGGTCCCGTACGTGCGACTGGATGTTTGCAAACATTCAACATTGGGATCGCTGAACGCAGCTACACTCAGATTCTATAAACGCACACATGTATCCACTCACTAATTTTATCACTCGTTATTTGTTCTAGTCCTGCCACATGCCCTTAGGCAAAAGCACCTCCACTAAGAGGAAGAGTTTAAAAGGAGTTTTATTTCAAATGCAATCACCCCCTGGGGAACAAACCTCCTCCAAGAGCCCAAGGGAGGACATTTCTTGGCCTTCCATTTGGCTGATTCGGTTGGTGGTCGGACGCCACAATGAAAACGACTTATGTCAGCGCCCCGATTTGGTTCCGAAATGTTTCTGTCATTTTGGACTAGAATTGACTTGATTTGGATAAGCACACACCACGAACCTTTGGGAAAGTATACAAGTGAGGTAGCGATTGTCAAAAAAGGCTAGGATGAATCAGTGAACGATGAATTGGTAACTATCGAGTTCCCGATAACCACGGGAAAAAGGTCTTCATGTGTCTTACAGTTCTTAGTTAAACGCAACACGCTACTCGTAAGGTTGTTGAAAATTCTTCGACAGCAACCTTGTGAATAGTGTGTTACGTCTAGACAACAACGTATTGCGATATCGCGAATATCGCACCAACGGAAACATGAGCCGCAGCACATTCAGTTGAAGCGGACCATCATAAACGAGAGATTCAGCTGAATTCAGTTGAGTATCTTCTCAAAACCAAATTAGTTTGCAAATGAGAGTAATTCTATAGTCCTTAGTTAAGTACACTGGGATGAGAAAACCACCAGATTTCTCGGGGACTAGGTGACGTGGGCTAATGAATATTAGACAGGCTCACATCTGGGGCACTTGAGAAAACGGAACGATTTATTTTACTCTCACGAAATCTGCTGAAAAACACTCAGATGGAAACGAGATTTCATTACCGTAGTGCTGAAACTATATGATATGGTTGTTAATGATCGCTGTCCCCCCCACAAGCTGCTTGCTTGCTCTTTAGCAGATAGTATGCCAGTAATTTGTGACTTGTCAATCGCCGACTTAGCAGGTAGAAAAGTCACATATGCCTCACCGAATCATTAGTAACTTCTGGGTACAATCGATATCCAGGTAATAAGTTGTCTACCAGGTGAGGAAAGACAGACGGAAAGACACCTAGCACGTTGCAAACGTAAGTTGTCTACCAGGTGACACTAGACGGAAAGACACCTAGCACGTTGCAAACAAATGCGTAATATCATCGACCGTGAGCCAATTCGGATCAGTTGAGTAGATATGTAGAGCAACGTTTACGCCGACCCTGGAAACAATCCAGTCTGCTTGCGGATGTTTTACTGGAAAAAGATGCCTCCGAGCCTAAATTGACGGAAACTTATAGAGGCCATAAGATTTAACAAAAATCCCCAAACAGTTCGACGGAGTACTAGCTCTACAGAAGTCAAGGATGCCCAAATGATTCTGTCGGACGATCAATAGCTAGGCGGCAATGCTCGTGATGCCTAATTTGCCTGAAGATGGCATTGATTCGGGTTGCGACAATTCACGGAAGACAGATAGAGAGTAGCTCGCAGAATTGGCTGGAAAAAGCTGTTGCTGCTGGTGGTGGTGGTGATGGCGATTACACTGTGAGATGACACATTCAGAAGAACTGTGGTCACCACATCATATTTATAGAAATCAACAGCTGTTGGCGGAGCTCTGTGTAAACAAGGCTTCTTGTTTAGAGATTGCATTCGCCTTCAGAAAGTTCAGTGCCAAGACCAAGTTGCATCACTTGACTTTACACACTTTAATGTCCCTGTGCAAAAGGATAAGCCGGTTTCTTGGATGTCGCCCCACGTCCATCGATCAGTGGCACGCTGTGTCACTGGCTCTGTTTCGAGAAACGCTGCTGTCTAGTCGCCAATGGCAGATGTGTTCTCGCCACAGTTAGAGGGCGAAACCGAGTATTAGGCGGTGCAGTCTGGTTGACGGTGCATTAACTGGTCGAGCCCCGATGCCGAACCAACAACAGCGCGAGCAGGAATCACCTCCGATGAATTTGGCAGACAAGATTAGATTTGGAATCGGACAACGATGATGGCTTTCCTGTTCAACTCTATTCCACTAAAAGAAGCATAATAACCCGATGAGATAAGCTGTAACACCCTTTCGGTGCCTAGCTGCCATGCCACTCGAAGCTAGCACGAGGGCTGGGATACTACCAGGTTGCCCAAGCCTATAGACAAGAGCAGTCAAGATGTCGAGGTCAGGTTCAAACTACGGACCTTCCGGTCAGTAAAATCCCGCTCTAATCACTGAGCCATCTCACCGGGTACCTAGATGATTAGGGCTCATAGAGCCTCTGACCTTTGCTGGAGCTAATTCGGTAAGCGTTCATTTGAGCTCGAGGTGGCTCAGTGGTTAAGGCGTGAACTTACTGACTGGAAGGTACACGATTCGCATCCCGTCTCTCTCTCTCTCTCTCTCGACTTCTCCTTTATAGGCTTCGACAACCTGACATTAACTCAGCCCTCGTGCCTCCATCGTGTGGAGTGGCAGCATTCCAACCATGGAGCGTTGGTTGGAGGTTGGTTCGGGTTTCTGTAGCATTTGAATTTGAATAAAACAAGTGAACGAAATTGATAAAGTAAGGATAAAAACACAGGGCGAGCAGTGGACCGAATGTTAAGAAGAGAATGGATAGAACAGGGACCTCGGGGACTTCGCCGTGCGATGAGGACTCTGTCCGCCGACAGGTCACATAGATGGCATAATCCAACATATATAAAGCTCACCGTTAAGGTTTTCATGCTTTGTCTTGTCCAACCCGAATGTTGTTCTAGGAAGACCAAGCTGAAGCAAGTAGGGAGCGAAGTGGTAACCACTTTGCATACGAAGGATACAACCGAGTCAGCGTAACTGTTTGTGTCATATCACATCATCAAGTTTGCGAGTATTGTTCAACTGTATCACCCCTTCGGTGTCTACTTGCCATACCAACGGTAGAAGGCACAAGAGCTGAGATGCTGCCCAGACGAAGACAGGAGCAGTCGAGAAGCTGAACCTGGGTTCGAACCACGAACCTTCTGGTCCGTACGCTGGCGCCTTAACCACAGAGCTATCTCGAGCTTAAGTTTGCGAATAATTGATTTGTTACCAAAAAACAGTTGTCGCAATCTAACATTGCGAATCCGGCGTTCCCATGATGCGCGTGTAACGGTTTAAACAAACTGATGGATACAGGTTTTTTATCTACCCAACGACCTCGTCTCATAAAGCCACAAAGTAGCACTGAGTGCAGTGCAGCGTTGCAGATCCTGCCCTCCATCGACAGACGAATGTCGCATGATCGTCGAAAGGTGATGCAACTGAATAACAGAAGAGCTGACTCTAGCTAGACATACCTGGAACCGATCACGTGAGCAGTGAATAGCAAATGTATGGCCAATTTCAGGATCTAGCGTGTCTACACGATGGTGATGATGTGACAGGTAAAACACACAGGGTTGGTCTCGAATAACTGTAACAGATTCTGCCAACTTTTGAGATGAGGGACCCAAACAATCAGTGTTTTTGTCCGTCCGGCTGTGCCCTGAATGTCATCCACAAGGAGATTCGTTGGCTACCGGTATTTTCCCACCCCGTATTCCCGCCAGGTGCATAAGATTAGCATCCCCAAAGTAAAATACAGAGAGAACGCTTATAAGATCAGTCAGAAACAATCGTTTTCGACAGATATGTACGCTCGTGAGATAAGTGTGCCCTGGATGTTGTCGCCAGGAAGTTAACCTATGGGCATCCTGACGGGGTCGACCACAGTTGGCAACTATAGAGGGCGCCACTGCAGAGAGGTTCACTGAGCCCGGTGACTAGATGGACGTCAGTATCCGGCTGCGAGAAGTGGACGTGCTTCTCGAACTGCAAGCCGACCAACCAGTACACCTCACTACAAAAAACAGTTTATTTATAAACATACGATTCACAAGTTACGCGTCAAGTTTTTACGCCAGACAGCGTCTATCACCAGGAACCACCAAGATGTACGTGTACACTAGCTCGCAAGCTTACATATTTCCATTTTCTTTAAAAAATACGAGGCGCTTACATAAGAGTCACACAGTTCACTTGGTAAGAAACCGAACAGCGTTTACAGAATTCGGGCAGTATGACTGATACTAAATCGCCCGATGTGGGGATGCTTTTCGTGCAAGACTATCCAGTATGCCACCCATCAGAGGAGGAAAAACTGCCTGGCCGTTGAAGCGCAAGAACTCGCGCACTGTCTAAACGGTTACTATTAAAACGTGAGATTTGCCAGGTTGAAAACACTGTATTAGTATGTCTAGGCGTTAGGTACTAAGTTGAGGCGTCACTCGGCGAAGACACATTGGATTGGTTGTTCTACGAAGGTGGCGAGGAAAGAGCTGGCGGAAATCGGTACGGTACGGTACGGTATGGACTTCGAGTCTGACGGTATCTCGAGGCGAACAGCTGGAAATGATAATTCGAACTAAAGAACGAAGCAAATTTAGAAAGGAACGGAATTCGAGTAAAAAAAACTAACCCGAACGAGTGGCTACGGAATGATGGTGATCACAGCATCGGGCCAAACCATCAAGTGCCAAATCACGCAGGAATTTTGCACTCGGGTCGTCTGGATGCACGCGGATTGTGAAGGCGATTTCACAGCTGGCCAAATCGGACGGTGAATAAGCGGAATGTTTATCTTCACAGCATCCGGTGAAATATTTGCCTCGTGGCTCCGTTTCTTTAAGCTGTTGCTGCTGTTCCGACGCATTGTTAGACTCGGAAGCCGACGGTGGTGATGTCGTCAACCTACTCAGTTGAGACTGCGGACTTCCCATTGCAGTTCGGCAGCAGTGCATATTGGACTTGCCCCCTCGATTACGTAATCTGCTCAAACGTCGAACCAGCAAAGCTGAGGCTGGAAGTTCCGTGTTTGTTCGACAATAGAGTGGGGGCTGTGAAATGAAGTGAAAACAACGACGGCTAAAAATTGACAACTATGAACTGGTGAAATTAATGGAAGAGCACAAGGTTTATATTAATCTGAAGATGGACTATGGTGGCAGGCAGTTGATATGAGTCGCCTTTGGTCCAGCAGTGTGAACGCGTATTTTACAGTTTGTTGGGGGGGGGGGGTCGGTAAGCGATTACCAAGCAAAAGAGGATGAAATGACAGTCCCGAATGGATACAACCAATTGGATAGTAGGAGAAACCGAGAGCAGGATTCACGCTGTGGACGCAAGGCCTTGAATAGCCCTATTTGGCTATCTGCTGCACATATACGGGTTTGACCAATGGTACTCAATTCAGTATTGACCCTCGTCCTCTCCGTTCGGTAGCAAACTCGGAGTTGGGAACAGCCGTACAAAGGGGAGACGGAAAATCGGTATCCTAGCATCGAACTCACCAATGTGATTGAGTCCCATTCTTCTAACTGGCACCTCAGCAACTTTGCTTCTGATGGGACAAAGAAACCCCTCACTTTCGATTGCCATATATTTTACGGAAACAGACGGAAATGCAAACTCAACTCAGGCATAACATCCAAGTCAGAAATGGTTAAAATATGCTTAGGACGAAGTTTTGAAGTGGGGAGCCAATCTCTTATTTATGATAACCATGGAGTTTCCCCTCTAAAACGATAGCATTCCTGATAAAAATGATAATATAATCTAATAATCGTTCAGCTGTGGCATCTTTCCGATGCCTAACTGCCATGCCACCCGAAGGAAGCACGAGTGCCGGGATACTGCCAGGTTGCCCAAGCCTAGACAGGGGGAGTCGAGAGGCAGAGGTGGGGTTCGGACCACGAACTTTCTGGTCAGTAAATTCGCGCTCCAACCGCTTGAGCCATCTCGCCCCCATATAGTGAGGTAGTGCCAGCCACGTCCAGAGAGTTAAGGCTGGTCATTTGCACAAAATGTAATGGAAATCAAAAGAAGTAATATAGTGACATGGTAATAATACAATAGAATACACTCAAAATAACCTTGAGATAGCCAAAACAACACAGAGGACTATCTGGCAATCTAAACCAGAATTTTTAAGCGGCGAGTCACTGAATGCGGCGGGGAGAGATGGCTCAGTGGTTAGAGTGCGAATTTAATAACAGGAAGGTCCGTGGTTCGAACCCGAGCTCTGCCTCTCGACTTCCCTTGTTTAAACTTGGGCAATCTAACAGTATCCCAGCCCTCGTGTTTCCTTCTAGTGACACGGAAGTTAGGCACCGAAAGGGTGTTAAAGCCGAATGATTTTTTTGGTACATAGGTTTTCGCGGTAATACTTTCTCGAATGACAGGGCAGGCCGTTTACCTAGCCATATACTAACAGACAGGCGATCCGGCTTGTGTTACGAGCGCTTGTCAGTAAAAAATCGCACTGACTGCAAAGAAGTTGGTCTCATTTCGGATTGTCCTGAGAAGGCAAACCCAAAAGTGACCTTGATAAGATAACAGCATGGAAGAAAACAGGAAAGGCAACCGTCTATTTTACTGGTAACTTTGAAGTCATACAAGAACGGTTCACTTCACACACACGAGGCAACAACACACCCTGGCACCGACGCTGAGCTCTATTCATCAACAAACTAGACCGCATAGACAGAAGTGAAAAACAGTTTACTAGCCCGACCACCCACCACGCGTCTGATTGTTTATCGGTTCGGCTCGCGGATAGTGCAACTGATAAGACACGAGGCGAAGAGAAAACAACCATGGACAAACAACATCCGATTACCGAATTGCATGTGTAAGTAACCCAAAAAAGAACAAGCGCGGTGCCAATAGATGATATCGTTGTAGAAGTGTTTTACAAAAGCCAGCGGCAGTACTTATCGAAACCGGTCGTCACACAACGGATGGAGTCTTATGAACCGACGCTTGCCTTTGAGTACCCAAGTTAACCCGTCAGATTAAGAAAAACCGCGGGGAGAAGTTCATCCTGTTGTCAGAAGAATCGTCGGGACTCATTGTTCAGCTGTAACACCCTTTCGGTGCATAACTGTCATGCCACCTCGGGGAAGCACGAGGGCTGGGATCATCATCATCATCATCAAAGACAGCAACATCAGTGTTGACACTGATGCTTCACTGCCGTACAATCATGAAGTTCGTCTAGTTTCATATGCATATATATATAATTATACATAAAAAGCCCTAGAGTGAAAAGAAGAGAAAAAGAGTGGATGAGGGAGGGGACCTAGTGCTGGCCTATGTCAAGCATTCTGAGGTGCCTACACCTCCAAGCGAACTACACTCATCTGCATATCAATTTGGTTTTGATGGGAGACTCACCTGATTCCCAGCTGAATCTCTCGTTTATAAGGTTCTTCTTCAAATAAATATGCTGCATTAGGCCGCGATATTCGAGATATCGCGATACATATATAGAAAAACAAGAAAATCGTTCAGCTGTAACACCTTTTCGGTGCATAACTGTCATGCCACCCCGGGGAAGCACGAGGGCTGGGATACCGCTAGGTTGCCCAAGCCTGGTTCGAACCTCGGACCTTTCGGTCAGTAAATTCGCGCTCCAACCACTTGAGCCATCTCGTCCCATCTCGGAACTCATTCATGGGGATCAGAACACAAACGGCTGCAAGCAGTCACTGTGGAGGTTCTACCGTCCAGGAAATCACAGTACTATGTTCCGGATGGATGGATTGATTACTATACAGTTGTTCTGTCTGGAGAAACCACTCCTCAAAAGATGTCACTTTACGTTGGTACCTCCAGGTGGGGGATAAGTGTGTGTCCGTTCACACCTCTTTTTATTTCGCTTATATGGCACAGTAATCGCCCCAATTGCACATAAATAACAGTTAATCATCCAGAGTTTTATATTCAACCCATGCTTCGCAATAGGCAAGATTGGATACAAGACGACACAACGTAGAGAAACGGGTTCAAAAAGTCTATTCGGTCCTACCAAAGGGTCCGAATCACACAACCCTGCATTCCGAATGTCTCTTCACCTGTATACCCACCAAACTACCAGCCCAGTTACTCTGATCAATTTATATTTTAACCATATAGTCTAAATCACTTATTCACCTGTGGGAAGTTTCTTTTGGCGAAAAGTCTTGTGGTGTTCCTCAACCAGAGAGGTGAACAAACCACGCCCTACATCGATCAGCTTGATTCGCATTGAGGTGGACGGGGTAAGAATCGCTGACATGGCAATCAAAACAGGACAGGGGGTAATCAAATCAAGTTATAAATAACTTGCACGTTTCTGAAAAGCTCTATACACAGATGAGCATTATTCACCAGACAGGCGTTGCTCAAGACAGTTGGCATATCTCTCACTATCGCAATCGGTCAAAGCGTTGTAAAACAGATTCAAGGGTACAAGGCTCATGTGACAGCAATGAGAATGAATGAGTTGTGAGTGGGAGAGAATAGCCGAGGGTAACCACCGACTATATGATGAAATCGGGCTATACCGTACAAATACGTGTGGTCACCCACCTTCGACAATGCAATGTGTGCATGTGTATGTGCCTGCTCTTAGGCGAGTGTTGACACAGCGTCGTCTGTGTGTGCACACTGGGCCAGATGGACTGATGAAGCCTGAACAGAGTGGCACATATTCTATCGACTTAGGTATAAATCAAACTATACACAGACTATGCTGGTATGCGCAGGTGCTCGACGCGTTGTGGCCACCCTGTCCGGAGAAAACATTCGGTAACCGGTTGAACATGTACAAATTTCCCCGTTCGAAGTAAGGTCACCGATTCTTCGTGACTATATCAAACCTTGTTTTGAACAGGCAACGCGAATTTCACTTCAACCGACTGACCATCAAGTGAAAAAATGTCCTCTTTCGGTCCAAACCGTGATTTAGTGAAAATACTTTGAAAATCGCCAAAGCAGTGTACAAATGATTGGTCGTTCATACCTGATTAGAGTTTCGTCACCCATAGACCGGCTTTTACACCGTACGTACGTACTCCTACGTACTGAACAAACATCGATCCTTAACTGCTGATAGACTAGCTCGGTTGTTGTGTAGACGTACTGCACTACTCATAAGGTTGCTGAAAAGTTCCACGAAAGCCCATGACCGCTTTCACCCTTCATGAGGCTGGCTAATCAGGTAGGAGCAGTCCTCGAGTTTTTGTCAACCTTATGTTCTACTTGGACTCAAATTGCACGAAGTTTGTCCAGTACATTCATGCACATACCAGCTTTGGTTTCGACAGGAGACTCAAGGGGAACTAGCTGAATTTCTCGTTTATGAGGTTCTTCAGGTGAACGTGCTGCATCAGGTGAACATCATAAACGAGAGATTCAGTCGGGTTCCAGCTGGGTCTTCCGTCAATACCAAATTGGTATGCAGATGAGTGGATTAGGAGTAATTCGGTTGTTCTTGTTCCTGTCCCCGGTACACTGTATCATCGTATGCAGGTTTGTGGATTCGGGTGCGGCGAATACATTGGTCTGAATAAGCAGTATTCGCACGTGCACTGCGACGAATCCGATAAACAGATGGTAGAAACGGGCGTCAAAGCCGAATAACTGGACATAGGGGAAGTGGTATTATTCCTCGCCGATAAACACCCACAACCAGGCGTTTTGCAGTCAACCAACAGGTTGAGGCCTTTAGCTACAGTAGAGCACGTGAATACCAATCGTTTCTCTCCTGATCTTCTCCCGTTCCGTCGTCCAACTTAAGGACTTCCAATGCGTCATTCAAAACAAACGTACGCTGAATTTGCGACCAATTTGACCTTGGTACGCACATGACCCTTTAAGTTCGTTCAGCTGTAGTACCCTTTCGGTGCCTAACTGTCATGCCACCAGAATTAAGTACGAGGGCTGGGATATTGCCAGGTTGCCCAAGCCTAGACAGGGCATGACGCCTTAGAAACCACGTTGCTTGCTGAAAGTTTACTGTGTTGTTATACATGATCGTCAGTACGTTAGTCGGGAAACAGTGGTGTGACACAAAGACCTCCTCTAGCAAATACATTGGGATTTCTCTACGGTCTCAACGTACGGTAAGGTGTTACGGGCAATTTGGTCGCGTTGCTCACATTCCGGTTTCAGGCCAGTATTATATGCGTTTTGACAGGCTTCACTGCAAAGAATCCGAAATTCCAATCAACCTGGTAATTCGCATGCTAGCCATGATTTTCTTCGCTGCGTTTTCACAGCATTGAACACGCTCCAGTGAGACTGACATTCAAACTTCTTCTCTTGTGGTTTGGGATTATGCCTGTAATTACTTTCCCTTCGCTTGTCTGAGCCTGCTGTTTACTGCCTCTACCTCATAGACTCGATGTACATTTGTAACCCCTCATGAACTTTTAACCCTTGACCTGTCGAACCAGTTTGGTCGATTATTTTTTATGCGCGCTTTTTGATCGTTTTGCGTTACCACGTGTTGTGCACAGGCGTGTGTCGCTAACTAAGATCGATTTGCCGTCTTCTCCAGGCTTTCTTTGGACTTGCACTAATCCGTGCAACAATTTAGACGGAAACCCCCATAATTTGAGGTTTATAACCCTTTTATTACGCATTTTATACATGTAGTACCGCATTTCATTGATAAATCTCAAGAATCCACAATTTCTGGCTTGTGATTTTGCGCGTCACTCTGTTGGGCTTTCCTGAATACGTCGAAGTATTCTACAATACCCATTTGGCGACCCCGGTTTGACAGCGAAAAACGCTAGCAAAGGTCACATCACCGTGTGCAGTTTGTCTGACGCCGGTTCGGACACGTGTACCTGTCACTGACTCAAGTCATCCGATCCCAGACAGAAAGATCACAGACAGGGGCGAGATGGCCCAAGTGGTTAGAGAGCGATGACCAGAAGGTCCGTGGTTCGAACCCGACCTCTGCCTCTCGACTTCCCCTGTCTAGGCTTGGGCAACCTGGCAATATCCCAGCCCTCGTGCTTCCTTTGGATGGCATGGCAGCTAGGCACCGAAAGGGTGTTACAGCTGAACTATTTATTATATTATTATCACAGACAGCAGTCCGGAGTTTGTTGACTCGGTAGCGGCGGTGGCGTTTGCCGAAACAAACAGACGTCTGTCGAACAGCCCACTGTCACCAACTAGGATTGCAGTACCAGGACATACATCGCATCGAAATGGGATAGGTCATGGTATGTAGGTTGACTAAACGTACATGTGTAACTTCCACAAAGATTCGCAAATGCCGACCTAGGTACCTTGAACTCACTATGTTAAGATTTAGAACCCGTGAATTTGGTCAGAGGACATTTACCCCCCACACCAGTGGTTGAAAAGAGTTTTAAGCAGTTTTGATTTTGCACTAGGAAATCAACTATGCCAATTACATCGGATTTTTGCCAGTAAATAGACGTAGAAAAGTTGCGTTACAGTCAAAAGGACATACACTTCCACAGCGGAGAACTCTGAATAATGTCGGGAATGAAATAAAACACATGAAACCTGGTCCGGACGACTATCTCGGTAAACAAACATTGTAAATATTTGTGACTGCTGTACAAAAATTAAAAAACTGGTATCACCCTTTGGATTCTTCATTCTGCGACCTGGGGAATACACTGGTCCAGCTGTGGCAAGCTGCCATGCCACCCGAAGGAGGCACGAGGGCTGAGACACTGCCAGGTTGCCCAAGCCTAGACAGGAGCAGCTGAGATGAAGAGGTCAGGTTCGAACCAGTAAGTTCGCGCCTTAACTACTGAGCCATCTCGAGCTCTGGGGGTTGTATTGATCCCGGATTGTGCGCAAGGATGGATTGGTTTTAAGCAAGATTCAATGTCATGCTTGCGCTGTCGATGCCCGTGAGTGATGTTCACTAGCAAGCATGGTGTCGAGAGTAGTCAACCCAGTCAGTTATTCAGCTGTAAACTGTGCATCAACATACAGCGGTCCAGGCCGCGAATTTCGTTCACCGAGGATAGGGAGAATAACCCCGCGCTGGGGGGGGGGCGATGGCTCAATCAGTTCTACTTGTTCGGTGAAACATCTAATCGGCGAGCTACATATTGAAAATAATGGCTTTCACACAGGACTGTCATTGGTTGGCCATATTTATCAGGATGTAGGGCAGTGGAGCACCAGTGTTCTCATCTTGGGTCGCTGTTAATGACGACGATGCCAAGGCTATTAACCATTGGCTCGCTTCGTATTGAGGTCTTAATTAGGGAGATGTCCCTTGTGAATGCAGTCTGCTAAGAGCCCAAATAGCCCGATGTCATGCTACAGACTGATTGTACCTGGGTCATATGCTCCCGACATGTGACAGGGCGCAGAGGCTTTTGGAAGACAAACGTTCTTCCGGCATACAAAGTAAATGGCCTAACCAAGGTCACTTATGATCGATTGGTCTAGCCAAGGAGAGCCACTTTCCCAGCAGACCATTTGGCGTAACTCAACATTACTGATACGGCGTTCACACCGGACCTAGGCAACTCTTCTGGAACACTGCTGGTCAAATACACAGTCTTTGAGGATATGTACACAGCAACCACGTCTCTGACTCATAGAGTAGGACAGATGGGGCCACAGCATTTTACATCTCATCCTTGACGGGCACAAATGCCGGAGGTTGGTTAACGCTGCCCAGCTGGACGAAAGTATCTATCACATCGACCGGTTCGTTTGCAGACATGAGGTTTTGAGTTGCGCTTTGCATATTGCCGAGTCATACAGTAGAACTAAGTAAAATAACTTGCATTTTCAAATGGTCTTATTCAAGAAGAGTAACCTCGTCAGTGACCTCAAGGTTCGTCAGCGAAAACCCTGCGAATATCTTGATCCCTGAGGTTTTACAGGCAGGTAAAGAAGATTCGATTACGAAGTTGACGAGGAAGGGTGAGACTAGTCTAGGTGCGGTGATATTAGGTGAAACCTTGCCGTAAAGCTGTAGGCATCCACAAGAGTGACAATATAGTGCCTCCATGGTAGACGCACATTTAGAGGGGACGCGTTTTATCAACAGACACTTCCAGACTTTTTGAGGATGAAGTTCATCCGTGTAACTATATATCTTCTAGCAGAACATTCAATTGTTCAATTGATTTTTGGGCCTTTACAGAATTTCGCGTAAGACTCCTAAGGGAGTTTGACTGGAAAAATTCACGTGTATTTGGTAATCTGGTTGCATTTGGGGCTTTGCGGGATAGGTATTTTGTTCATATTCACACCACTCTCGTTTGAGCGGTCGTCCTCCTGTTCTGGCGTAATTAATCCGGTGAGTCCACACCAAACGGGGGAAGCACTGGACTCGAGTTTCGCTCTTATTAGAGCTCATTAGCAGTGCATATCCATTGGCCGTGCCGGGATTTGAACCCCGGACATGTGACAAGCGAGGCGAGTGTGTTACCACTACTCCACCAACGCAGGTTGGGCGCATCTGAATTTTCACGTGTGAACAGGCGAACGTGTTCACGCCTAATCATATGGAGTGTGGTGTAGGGCTTTCAACCTGGTGGACGTGTGAACACAGTCGACCAAGGAATCGGAACGGATGCGCAATGCAAGCGCAGTGGAATTGACCAATGAAACATCAAAAAACGTAGAGTGAATGATCACACGGAACCCACTAAAAAGTCCTTCCTTCACTGCCAAACGAGGAAATCAATTATTCGTCGTGTTATTAAAAACGAGGTTCGCTCACGACTCTGAAACATTAGTTACAACGTGTGATGTGAGGGTGGATGAGGAAACGAAATTGACGGTTTTTGGTAGTGTCTTTGAGTAAAATACATTGAAAGAAACAACACGGTGAGGGATAGCACTGTTGGATAGCTGCGGTTACATGTTCGATTGAGATGGTGAGTCCGAATAAATTTCCCAAAGCAATAGATTTCCAGGTGTACATTATTTCCGCCCTACCCAAAAATTCTCGCTACAAGGGACGTGAATTCTTCGATCAAACTGTCTATCCATGCAACAGTTTAATCGAAAATAATTTTTTTTTGAAACCGCACATGTAGGTTGGAAGCAGTCCATAAGGGTACCCACTTAGTGGGTGTCGCTGGATACGATCGTGAAAAACTGAATGCCTTTTTTACAGTTACTACCCTCCCCAGCCTCACAAGTTGTCTTTTAAGGTCAACTTGGTCGTTGGAATATGGAACGTCAAATGGACGGCGTGAATGGTGGCGCTTTTGCGAAGCGAACAACTGAGCAAAGCAACGTGCGCCAGCAGACTGCCAGTGGTAGATAACGGTTTTGTGGTCGAACATCGATTCATCATGTTTCCTGTCATGACAGCATCCATTTCCCAGCGCAGTTCCCTTGTGGGCGATAACAAAATTCATCATATCCATTGTGACATGCGCCACTTTCTGCATCCTGCGGGCCAGGCCTGGGACGTCCCATTATCTGGTGGTTTGACCAAGCGCAACTGCGCTCCAAGGACTGGTACTACCCCCAATAAACGATCTAGAATGAACAGTTTCCGCAATACTCCTTTCGTGGAGCATGTTCCAGTCACTCCTGGGGGAGCATAACCTATACGACCCACCACCTACAGCTACCTAAAACCACCACAAATCCACTGGCGCCTGCCTGTGTGACCAGATCGGCGGACTGTCTCTTTTATAGCGAACAACTGTAGTTGAACATGTCACCTTTTAGTTACATTCAGAATGGATGACGTCCCGTTTTGAAGACTTAATTAGAAAGATATGAACCCGTCCTTCGTCGTCTTAGTTCGGAGGGAATGGAGCAGACTACCATTAAACACCGCAGTAAATATAAGGAGCTTTTAAACCCCGAGGAAACTAACATAGCGTATAGTTGGAGCATGTTCCGCACCAACGAATTACAAAATTCGGCGAAAACAGTAGTCTCAACTTGCGCCAAGAGACCTCGATGAAGTAGCACATGAACTTTACCAGATTCAGTCGTGCCCACCTTCAAATCGACGTAAAGGTAGGCTGGTGTAAGACAGATGCAAATGAGCCAATTGGACAGAAACTGCTTAAACGACTGAACATGGCGGGCGAACTACGTGTCAGACATGTTGTAACCTTGCCTACACACGACTAGTGTAAGCGCCACACGTACATCGCCGCCAAAATTTGTTCTCGCGAGAACTAATTCTGAGGCCATAGAGAGGGACTGAACAACACTCAAAGTTCTTGAAAGTGGAATATTAGTTGCTCGGGTGCGCTTACTGGTAGCTTTTCTGTTTGTCGAACTTAGCAACTGGCTTGCAAACGTTTTGTCACTAACTGCAGACATCATCAGTGTGCGGTGGTGATGCCTCGCATTGACAATATCTGCACGATCGGTGACCAGGAGCCGATTGCTACTTTCGGAGAACGGGCCAACAACCACGTGACCAACAACCAGCGAAGCCGAAAAGTTGATTTTTAGAATGTCGAGTCTTGCACCAAGAAGAACGTAGATTAACATGAATTTTACAGGAGAGGTAAGAAGTGAATATAAGGCCACTTTGAACTTATCCTGAATTGCATCAAATCAAAAAGATAACTAGCGTCCACCGTTTCTAACAAATACTATCAACTAGTCAATATAGTACTCACAAGAGATTGGGGGCGAGATGGCTCAAGTGGTTAGAGCGCGAATTTACTGATTGGAAGGTCCGTGGTTCGAACCCCACCTCTGCCTCTCGACTTCCCCTGTCTAGGCTTGGGCAACCTGGCAGTATCCCTGCCCTCGTGCTTCCTTCTGATGGCATGGCAGCTAGGCACCGAAATGGTGCTACAGCCGAACGATTTTTCTTCACAAGAGATTTCAATATGCTAACAAAATGCTCCTCCTCTCTCGTTTGGGTTCTTCTCCATAGTTAATATATTTTTTAGTTCAATGACTGATCTTGTGGTTTCTGTCATGAATTTTATTTGAAACTGTGGGTAAGACAAAGGTGAACTTGATGTCCAAATACGAAAGCAATGTATTGGAATCCCAGAAGGAAACTCAAAGCGGTAAAATACCATGCGAAATCGTTCAGCCGTAACACCCTTTCAGCTGCCATGGCACCAGAAGGAATCACGAGGACTGAGATATTGCCAGGTTGTCCAAACCTAAACAGGAGCAGTCGAGATACCGAGGATGGGTTCGAACCAAGGAACTTCCGGTCAGTAGGTTTGCCCTTTAACCACAGCTATCCCCAGCTCAGCTGAAACGAGAACCCGTATTGGAAGCGCATTTTCTTGGGGTGGGAGATGGTTCAACCAAGTTGGTTCACTCGATATGATTGGAACAGACAAATAAACGTGGCTTTATTGATCTCATTAAAACAAAACGCAATCACTATGGGGTAGAAAGAGTGCTCTTTGCAGCGATGGTTTAGCTGCCCGCAAATCACAGTACTTTCGTTGGATATTGTTGGTCGCGGGGTGAAAACGGTCGGACGCAATCGACCAGTCCGGTGTCACTTCCAGCGCCGGTTCATTTTTACTTTTAGGTTTCACCGAAGTACATACCTTCAATGGGACTGGCTTTCTACTCTGTCACATAGGGAATTATTAGACTATATCTCGGGAATTCAGACCACATCATGCATCCGAGCTCACTTTCACAGGTGGACGACTGGAGATCTCCATACCGTTATTGTCTTGCAGTGTGGATGCGTCTGCATGTACCATACAGCCACGCAGAAGGGACACGAAAGGGGAGACATTTGCCCTCAGTGTACACTGGGACGTCTTTCCAGACCTCTTAATCTAAGAATAACATGTAAGGCACTGTTCAGCTGTAGTACCCTTTCGGTGCCTAGCTGCCATGTCATCCGAAGGAAGCACAAGGGGTGGGATATTGCCAGGATGCCCAAGCCTAGACAGGGGAAGTCGAGAGACAGAGGTCGGATTCGAACCACGGACCTTTCGGTCAGTAGATTCGCGCTCTAACCACTTGAGCCATCTCGCCCCCCAGCCTTCACATTTCTTTCAGATAGCCTGGCAGCTAGGCATCAAGAAAGCGTTACAGTTGAACGAATGTTATTATTCTATTTAGTTGAACGATGCCGCAAGAGTAGATATATGCTATTTTATGTCCAAAAGGTACCTTGTGTAGGTCAGTTTCATGGATTAGATGAGTACGGTATGCGGTGACTTCCTTTTGGATGTGATATCGGGAGGAAGGAACTGTGGTTTGATTCGACTCAAATCGATTTGCAAGACACAATTGCTGACGAAAACAACAATAGACCTGTTTGCAGAAAGGTTTGGTAAACAAGCGACGGATTTGTTATATATGGGCAGTAGCTGTCTATATTCTGCAGAAAACTAACCACCGGTTCCCATTTGTTTAGGGCCCACCAGATGGGAGTATCCGATGGAAACGGATACAATCAGACCAATCGGCAAGATATAACACTCACTGGCTTATCAATTCACGTGATCCGGTCTTGACCAACTTTTCAGGTGATGACTTATCAAATGGAAGGCCTAACCTTATAGTTTGAGGATTCTCAGGGAGCCGTGAAGTTACAAATGATATTTCACCCTGGAGGTGAAGCTCATCGGTACTGAAAAGTCAAACGACCTTAGCCATCCTTGTTGGGAATCATAAGTGGCGTGCATCTCACGAAACTCCAGGCTAACTGGAATCTACAATTTCTCCTGGGGCCGCACGCAAGCCATGGCTAACTTTGCCTCAAACCACCGATCGTCAACAGCGCAGTTATTCATTGGACACTCTGGTGTTAACTCGCCCCTGACTGATGAGCGCCTACCGGAAGGAAGATGTAGACTACAAGTCGTCGATCAAGACATGTCCTCAAACAACTCTTTCAAGATAACATTGTACCAGCCATGCGGAAAATTCACGTTTCCTTTAAAGCGGTCAAGGGGAGCAAAGGAGAGAAACGAAAATTCACCCATTTCACTCACTTCAATCCCGTCTAGCGTGCGTAACACTGGACTCATTCGATCGGTTACGCTTTCCGGTTCAGCAGACGAATTTGCCGGGCTTGGTGAGGGCTCAAAAGAAGGTAGCGAGGAGGTGCTGTGGATCAATGATGGACAAGAAAGGTTCACTGAACAACAACTAAAGCTGAACACAACAACGCATGTCGAGACATCAGAACTAACTAAAATACCGGCAAACAATCGATGATATTTACGCTCATTAAGCCTGGAGCTGAACAGTGTGCTGCCTAGTCCTGAAAGGGGAGTTGTACTCATGAGAGAGAGAGAGCCGCATCACCTGTCCCTTGTGGATCTGGTACTGTAAGCAAGTGAGACAGTCATCCCCGACACAGACAACCAATTCGTTTACACATCGCAGCTCTCTTCTTCAGAAAGACCAGCAGATTTTGTGAGAATCATGGACTGTGCAATTGTACAAAAGGAGAAATGGTTAGTCACGAATTCTCATGGGTATTTGCTATAAAAAAGCAGCAAACGGCGTTTTTGCCCGACCGGAGCAACATAAGAAAAACTCGGAGGGTAAACGTCCTGGTTTTCGGGTCCGAAAGTGGTTCCCAATCACCCAAAACAACGGAACGGTCTAGTTCAGTAGGTCGGGGAAGTCGGTCAGAAAAAATGTCAAAAGAAAACAACCGTGATCTCCGCCTCCTTTCCTCTAAAAAAGACCCTTTGTTTAATGACCCCTACAACACCAGTACAGTTCTTGTTCGAGCGTGGCTGTCCTATATTAAGTTGTCAATAGTTCTTCCAAGAAACAATCCACGGTCCGTTTGTTTAAATTTTGTAAAACAGGTCACCCTTAAACGAGGACGGAAAGACAACCCGAAAATAACAAAACACAAAGTTGGTATGTGAATGTGAAAAAGTGGAAGAGGAATGAAAAATTGTGCTACTCGTTTAGTGAATTCAATCACGAAAAAAGTTGTCGATCATTCATCCCCCTGATTAAAATGGGTCTCATACTAACGCCTGTTTCCATCGGAACCTCTGATCTAGGAACGACTTCGCATCTTCACGAAATACATTCATTTTCAAACTAATTTGGTTTTCATGGTTTTAACGGGAGACTGAACGGAATCCCCCCCCCAGCCGAATATCCCGTCCACCTGCCTAAGTAAAATTACGATAACGACAAAACAGAAGAGGTGTGACGAGAAAAAGCAATTACGTAAGGGACAGACAGAGACAGGGACTTACAGACGGACAGACAGGCGAGAAGCAGTGAAGGAAGGATGGGCGAATGAACACCATTCACGAATTTCACAACAAGTTGAAAAATCGTATGGTGAATGAACGTGTGTGCGCGTGTCTGCATGAATGAAATCGCTCACATGTTGTCTGGACAACAAGAGCACGGGAAATTGCGTCACGGGTTTAGTGTCGGAGTTGGATGGAAAACCCTGGAAATTCAGCGTGAGCAATTGCGAAATTTTAACAGATAGTTTTGTACATTTTCGCAGTTTGTTAGTTGAGTAACTCCATTCGGTCTGCATGGTGGATGGACCGAATACGACTCCATCTTGAACCCGATCACGGATGTGACAAGTTTCTCTGAGTAGAAGACATCGGAGCGTTTCTCTAACTCGATTAGCGTAAATCTGGAGAGTTTGAATTACGGAGACACATGACAATTCATCACGAATGCATCGAACAGACCAAAAGCCATCAGATCAACAACCAATGGCAGCTCATCAGCGGGATATCATATGAACAGCATCCAGGTGGACAAAGTTAATGGCAAAAAGGCCGCCAGATGAATTCTAACATCTAACACAGTCGATGGCCTGACCCTCGGGTTATTTTGAGTTAATTTTTTGGACATTTAGTTCACACAACCGTGGCGATGCGACTTGGTTGGGTAATGAAAACCGCGAAGACTAACCTACAGATGTTGCCCACAAAAGATATGTACTTTGTTAGTGGACAACCGATGGATCTGATTTCACGCCCAGTAATTATCTGATGAAGAAATCACATAAGTGAACGTTTCTCTTCACATCACCTATTCACTGGTCACCAAAGTTTCCCATACTATACTACTAACCGGATGGTAGGTCCATGCGGCCACCCTCCAGAAGGAAAGTGAGTGGTATTCATGGCTTAATTGCTTAAAGTTATGTGGATAGGTTGAGGGCACATGCAAGGAAATGATCACTGAAGCAGTGAACATCGGTAATATATATAATAATATAAATAGTCGTTCAGCTGTAACGTCCTTTCGGTGCCTAACTGCCATGCCACCCGAAAGAAGCACGCCGGCTGGGATACTGCCAGGTTGCCCAAGCCTAGACAGGGGATGTCGAGAGGCAGAGGTCGGGTTCGAACCACGGACCTTCTGGTCAGTAAATTCGCGCTCTAACCACTTCAGCCATCTCGCCCCTCGAACATCGGTACAACAAAGTGGACTGATTCCAACTATGACGTAAGGATGCTGATTTGGGATAATTCCAGAAAACGAAACAAACGTGAGTGGCCTCAAATAGATTCTGTGTTCTACCACGGTGTTCTTTGTTTAAATTAACCATAAAAAACCCGGCTAACTAAGTCACAGCAGAGGTAGGGGGAACTGAAAGGGACAAACTTCCGGGCAACATCTCGCGTCTACTGTGCAAAGCCATACAATCGGATTACAGGGGGAGGTGTTGCATGAAGGGAATGGTATGTATGAAAGAAGTGCTAACAGAACCGTCATTGTTCAGTAGTTTATACAATACACAAAGAGACGATGATGAGAATGCTGGAAGGAAAATGTCAAACTCGCAAATAAGCATCGATCACATCAAACGATCACCCGGGAAATAAAGCAAACGCAGAACAACTTCCCTTTGATGCAATCATAGCACAATAAACATGCTGGATCATCAATTTCAGGAGTTTAGCATGGATTTGAGTCACCTTCCCTGCTGTAGGATTGGGTACCAGAATTCAGGCTCCAGGGTCGTGTGTGACTGAGTAGGCGTCGCTAGGCAAGATGATCGCGCAGGTGTTACGATTACGTGTGGTGTGCGCAAACAGCGCAAAACATGGGAGGACGGCGAACACCTCGTTTACGTTATTGCATATCAAGTGACAACAGCTGACGAGGCACGCACACAAAGATGGCAGAAAAAGAAACTGACAATCACACAGGAGTCATGTAAACTGAAAAACGGTAACGATTAAGGATGGTTCTTTTATAAGTATGTGATAATTAAGTGTGCCTTACCAAATACTGACGAATACGAGCGAAGCGGAGGAATAAAACCCAAGTAATATGATACAAGTGATAGCTACGCTTTTATTCGTCCACCTCCAATCCGATTAGAATCTCACCATTTCCCCAACCTAACAGCTGTCACCTTCTCGTGTTGGTCAGGCTTCTGTGCTGCAATCATCCCGCGGGGCCAAGTTCGTAAAAAAAATCGTTCAGCTATAGCACCCTTTCGGTGTCGAACTGTCATGCCACCACAAGGAAGCACGAAGGCTAGGATACTACCAGGTTGCCCAAGCCTAGACAGAGCAAGTCGAGAGGCGGAGGTCGGGTTCGAACCACGGACCTTCCAATCAGTAAATTCGCGCCCTAACCACTGAGCTATCTCGCGGGCTAAGATGCCCATAACTTCAGGTCCAGTCATATCAGTAAGACCAAAAGGGAGCAGTCAGACCAAGGGCAGCGAAGCCCCGTACTACGAGTAATCGTGCTACGTGGCAGCCCGTAGGTAAAGTCATACTGTCATCTGGGATGGGAGCGTGAAGAAGGTGCTTCCTCCAGGCGATCAGCACGTCCATATTTAAAGGGACAGCGACGCTGCCTTCCCTCGAGGAAGGACGAGTTGGAAAAGGTCTGCCCTAAACACCGAAAAAATCCGACCACACTAGTAATAAGGCAACTGCTGTGCGCAGTAGCCTTAGCAGTCCTTAGTCCCTGCACCCTTAGGCCAAGTCAACAACCTGCAGCTAAGTGGGTTAGACTATTGAAGAGTCGCTAGCTCCGAGACGGTTTCCTCAAGAAAACCCTCACGGCCGCTGCCTCGCGCAGATATTCAAAGAATCTGTGTTTGGCCAGCGGTTTCCCCGAGCCATTGCTCAGGTCTGGTGGGAGCGGCAGATCGGTAATGTTGAGGTGCGCCAGATATTGTTTGGGAACGTTCACTCTCCGCCGATAGGTAAACTGGTCACACCCCACACGTTACGCTGGTTAGACCGAGTACGCCATATGCCAGAGGACCAGCTGCCTCGTAGAGGCCCCCTGGCCCAGCCTTGTATCGGATAAAGACGACCGAGAGGCGGTCATTTCGTGACTTGTCAACTAAGCATGAAAGCCCCCCACCAGTCAACTCAGTCGTCTTCCCGGGTGTGGACCGCAGGAATATATAAACCAATGGCCAGTGAGTCTGACAGATATGGCTGTACCACGAAGCCAGAAGGGGGCATGCTTCAGAACTATCGCCTCCCTCACAAGCTGCCATGACCACACAAACTGATTTCATGGGGTCTTCACAGAGTCTCCGTGAGCTGAATAGGGACTTGGCTTGCTGCCTGGACACGGGACCAATTTCTGCTTTTGCTTGCCAGTTGTCTCGGCCGGCAGAACCCGTTCAGTTTCATCACTTTATGTTGAATGTTGTTTTGGGCATTTCATGGATACTGGAAAATGACGATATAGTGGATCAATTTTCCCATGGAAATGTGATCCCGCACAAGAAGCATCCAATTAGGGATGAGAAACCATGAAGAAACTTGTTACAAATATATCGAGTAGCGGTGTTCAAGGTTAATTAAGATTACCAACAAGTGATGGTGTGTGCTTGCGTTTTTTGTGGAAAAATATGTGATGAGTGGTTAGAGAGCCATTGTATGGCGGTGGTCATCTTCATCTAATTCGATGGAGAAATTTCTGCGTGAAAGAAAAGCAGCAAACCCTGTTTGGAGTGAGTGACGGAAAATTGCTTCGGAGTTCTTGTCCGAAGTAGAATTTGTGTAGCATTCGTGACTAAACCAAGCATAACTCACCGAGTGGGACAGTCCAAAGTACACGCTGAAGATCGCGTCAAATCAGTGGAGTAACGGAGAGTATTCCAGGGCCTTTGCGATGGCCTAATCCACGAAGTTTTCATACCTTCCGATGATTCTGGAATGGTGACAAAATGATCCGGTTCCCCTTCTTCCATATTGGTTTGCATCTGCTCGTTGTGGGGTAAATGGTGTGAGTAGGAGTCGAAAGTGTCCAGCATGTTCCGGCGCCCCACGGGGAAATCCTGTGGAATCGTAGAAATGAGCGGCGATAAGTGCGAATACCGAGAATCAGAAGATAACGGCTCCGAATCGGTTGCATCGTTACGAGGAAATGGATGGGCACTGGAGGAAGTGACCGGTATAAATGGATCCATCGGGCAGTCTTTGTTAACCGGAAAAGAGTAGTATCTGTTTGTAGGGCAAAAGCTGCCAGGATTATATTGTTCTCCGCCGAAGACGTTTGTCAGCAAGACTGACTGGAGCATGACAGTGGTAGCTGTGCTAGTACACGGCGAGTGTCCATACGTACTCGAGTGTCCATTGGCGTATTGCAGCAACAAATGAGAGGAAACAGGAAAAATGAAGCAGAATTGGCCTATCTCTCAACACTATACGAGAGGAGATAACTATTTCGTGGCACAACTCAATTCTCGACCGCTGGCAGGGCCAATTCGAACTACAGGAGTAAGTGGGACTTCACCTGATCACAGTTACAAACATTTCTAGCCGTTGCTGAGTTCTTTCTACATAAGCTTCACCGTCACTACACGCAAATGAATAAATGCATTCAGTTTTCGAGGTGACTTGTTGAACAACGGTAATGGCTGGTTCGGAGCACTAATCATAAACGCACAGCACGATAAAACCACCTAAGTACCGAATTCATTTTCGATTGTCATATTTCGATGCCACCTAGGTGTTGTGAGAGAGTGAGAGGAGTTGTTTTCGGCCTAACCAACTTAACCCATGAAGCGTGAGTAATTCATCTACCGCAGGAGAGTTTCTTCTTCCTAAGACCATCTGGCGTACGGCAGTGAAGCATCAGTGTCAACACTGATGTTGCTGTCTTTGATGATGATGATGTACTTCAGCATTACTGGTCCGATGTTCCCACCAGAACTGACCAATGCTTCGAAGACACCAATGGTAAGACACTGACATCTTCCGCATGACCTCTGCGCGTAGGGGCCACGTTTTTTATTCATAAAGCAGTACGGACCGCAGCACTGCAGTGTAAACTCTGCCCTTGACAGAAGAACTCAAATGACGTCGGTGCCATAGATGTTGGAGATTGGCAAAAGTTGCCCTGGCCTTCCGATTCGAGAAACAATCTCATCTCCAGCCAGTCCACCAGAACTTATACAACTGCCTAGGCAAAAAAATTTATCTACCACGTCAATTAGCTCGTGTGCAAGCATGAAGTTTGCGTTTAATCCAACCCAGTACTGTGGCAGCACTTTACCCTTTGCCGATGTAAAGCGCATGCGAAACTGTGCGGGTGGGTTATCTAGGTTATTTAAAATGGATTGCATTTCCGAAGGATATGAACCAAGATGAGCAATATAATCCACATACTCGATGACTGGCAGCTATAAGATCCCCTGATCCCGGGAAAATTTCAACTTCTGAAGTTTCGAAGGCAAACAGCATTTCAACAACAAAGTTGAACGCCAGAGAGCACCTTAAGTGCGAAGAATACCTGACTGGTTCCACGATGGTTTTCACGGGACATTATTGAAAACTGTAAAGACGGTCAAGGAGCTCCATTTGGCTGGTATAAAATAAATATAAATAAATCGTTCAGCTGTAGCACCCTTTCGGTGCCTAGCTGCCATGCCACCCGAAGGAAGCACGCCGGCTGGGATACTGTCAGGTTGCCCAAGCCTAGACAGGGGAAGTCGAGAGGCAGAGGCAGGGTTCGAACCACGGACCTTCCGGTCAGTACGCTCGCGCTCTAACCGCTGAGCTATCTCGCCCCGGCTGGTATTCTGCAGAGAAATCCCTCTCCAGCTTCTGGGCCTTCAAAATCCACCAGCGTTCTCTGCCATTCTTTAAGTTCCTGTTTATCCGGTGTTTGAGGAGTCTGCGTGCGCCACCAGCTTCTCGTTGCCGGTATGGCCTTTCTAGCAGCAATAAGATCTGCTGAACTTGAAGATATCCAGTGCTCATTAACTCGTGTCAGATGGCCTGCAAAACAGTTCTGAGGGCATCGCTTCTTTAACCCGACTCGACTCAACCTCCAAACAATCTTCGTCATCCGCATGAGCGTGCGTTTCCAGTACCTTTCTAGCCAAATCAGCTCGATACTCTTTGGCGACTGAAACTTGTCGAGGTTGATGAACGGAGCTGCTCTCCTTTGGCAACTGATAGCCATATGGTCCGATTGAATCCACGGCTGTCTTGTGGTAGGTGGCCTCCAAGTAACTCGATGTTAGGGTTTGTGTTGGAAGTTCGTACTGGCCGAGAACAGACGATGATCTGCAAAAAACTGAAGAAGCCGCTCCCCATTATCCGTACGCTCAGCATCGACTTCAAACCTACGACCTAACTGTGCTTCTTCCGTACTTGGTCGTCCAACTTGGGCATTCGTATCATCCGCCAGGATTACTGTATCCGTCCTTCTTGCCGACTGAAGCAATCGTGACAGACCTTGATAAAACCGTCCTTCTCGGTCTCGAAACTGCAGTCTGTTGGGGCGTATGCTGATCCGACAAACAAACACCGTTCATCGCATCGACCTGCGTTAACCTTAATTGGGTCAGACAAACACTCAGCAAAAAGGTGACTGTTTACTGCGACCTAGTCTAGTAGGGCGCTTTCAGCCTTTGGACTGGGGACAACTCTTACTCCGTAGATACCACGAGCCATTGCGTCGGAATCTCCGGATGACCGAAGAGTGGGATGTGAAACATCTGAGCTCACCCTAAGCGACTTGAGGAGCACGACCGAAGTGGGGTCTTGTATACGTGTTTCGGAGACACGACGTAAAAACATCGTTCAGCTGTAGCACCCTTTCGGTGCCTAACTGCCATGCTACCCAAAGATTGCACGACGGCTGGGATAGTGTCAGGTTGCCCAAGCCTAGAGACAGGGGATGTCGAGAGGCAGAGGTCGGTTTAGAACAACGAACCTTCCGGTCAGTAAATTCGCGCTCTAACCACTGAGCTATCTCGCTGACCTCCGACATCTATAACGCCGGTGTCTGTTAAGGGCAGAGTGCATACTGCGGCAGTATGATGCATACCACTTTATGAATCATAAAAGTGGAGTTTACGAACAGCCCATGTACGAATACCATTGGTGTTTTACCTCCGATGCATTGGCCAGATCTGGCATGAGCATCCCATTATTAGTGCCCGTCAGATGATCTCAGGATGAAAGAACTCTTCCGCAATAGGAGAAGATTGGCCGTAGACACCTGCGTTTCCAGAAGAGGCATATAGAGCCTTTATAAGAAACAGTAATTAAGAGGAGACACTCTTCATCTCCAGACCTGTCACGGTTCCTGAGGACCAGCGGAGTCGAAAACAGATTAGAGATCGAGAAAGACCATTTTTGTTCGTCGGAGGGAATGACGGAGTTCCAACACTTGTCCAAAGACGTATATATTGATTGACGGAAACCCAACAGAGCAAAACCTATCTTGATTCTCGCTAATCCGACTCTCCAGGTGACGGATCAACCTGCAGAATACCTTGAAAGTTATACCCACTTGACTAATGCCTTCAATTTTTTGAAAACAGGAATCGCCGTCCAAACAAACGTCGTGGCAACAAGGCCTGAGCAACATAATGTACGGTGTTACCTCTTACGTGACAATAAATGCTGTGTTCGGGCTGAACGAACTCTGCTGGATCGGAAAAACCCTAAGAATGCGATCATTTGGCTTACCCATTATCTGTTAAAGTAAGCGTCGTGGAGATCAGCCGACAAAATGGAGGAAGAGCTTAGGAAGGATCACTTTTAGATTATCCCCACTTGCACCGGTTCGGCTTTTCGGCTGGGCCCAAAAATGATAAATATTTGCGGTTGTACACATTGGCTGACACCGCACAGAACCCAAATCACTGGTGCGCTTGCTGTATTTTTTTGTTACACTGTTTACCAGGATTTCCGCCTTTTTGAAACGACAAGTGTCTCCGTAGGCATATTGACCCCTCTGGGCCCAGTATACAATATACAATATATGAACGGGTGATGCGGGTCAAACGTTTAGAATGCGTCCGAGGACGAGTAGGAAGAGAGTCTGGGCTATCGAGGATAAACAACATTTTACTTGCCCAAGAACAAGCGCGGATGGGCTGAAATACATACAAATACAAACATACAAAAATACGTACAAAAATTCAACATGGGTATGTAAGGTAAGTATAACATTAAGCAGACGAAAATCATGACATTTACCCCGGCATTGTTTGAATAGACACATGTGTACTGAGGTAGATAGGGGATGACGTGGTGAGTCAGGCTTCTCTGTTCCTCAAACTGTAAGGATGAACGCGTCGCTGTTGTTCTAGAATTTCAGGATAGCTCTATTGGTCTTCGGAAGACGGTACCGAAGAGGGTTCAGGTGCTTGAGAGCTATCGGGCTGATGTTCGGTTGTTTCAGTCATATCTGCGTGTTCGGTGTCGCTATTGGATTCAGCCAGATTGAGAACATCGTCAATTGTATTCTGAACCGCTAGGGCTAGACGGCGAAGGGAGACGGTTTTCACTCTTCCGTCTCGATGAGCAATGTGTGCATAGTGTGGGGTGCAGTTCAGAAGGTTCACTTCTACCAGTGGTTGATACTTTGATGACCTATCATCTTGCTGCAACAGAACTGGTCCAGGAGTGGTCATCCACGATGGTAACGGTATTCCAGATATTGGGCGACGTGCGCATTTAAACAAACGTTCGTGTGGAGTAAGGTTAGTGGCCGTACATAACAGTGATCAAAGGCTGTGTAGAGCATCAGAGAGTACCGATTCCCAATGGGAAGATGGAAGATTGTAAGATTTCAACGCCGAACTTATTGTTTGCCAGAGACGCTCAACCTGACCGTGGACTATAAGCCGATCTAGGGCTTATGGCGATACCTTTCTCCATAATAAAGCTATTGATCCCAGACGATATGAACGATGAGCCTCTGTCAGAATGGATATAGGTTGACATTCCAAACAAACAGAAGATTTGTGTGACAGTCAAACACAGTTGCTGAGGTCATATTGGTACATGCAAATTCAAATGGGGGGGCGAGATAGCTCAGCGGTTAGAGCGCGAGCGTACTGACCAGAAGGTCCGTGGTTCGAACCCTGCCTCTGCCTCTCGACTTCCCCTGTCTAGGCTTGGGCAACCTGGCAGTATCCCAGCCTTCGTGCTTCCTTCGGGTGGCATGGCAGCTAGGCACCGAAAGGGTGCTGAACGGTTAAATTCAAATGGGAATCCGGAGAACTCGTCAACTGTCGTGAGTATGTAGCGGCTGCGTGCATTAGATGGCAGGGGACCTTTAAAATCCAAACTCAGGCGCTCATAAGGTTACGTTGCTTTAATGAGTCTATCAGAGGAGTTCTAAAATCTTGGCTTCAGTTCGGTACACAGCTTACAGGAAGAAATAATGCGTTTGACATCGTCGACGGAGTCGTGGAGATTCTTGCAACACCCAAAATGAAACATACGGGTAATGCCTGGATGGCAGAGGGAGTTGAAGCGTATGTGCTGCCAGACAGTGTCGACGACATGGTTGTCCTTGCCAGGTCGATAGATGACAACATACTTGTACTCGGACAACTCAATCCTCTAGCGTTGTATTTTGCCATTTTTCACTTTACCCTTCTGTCCACCACCGCACATGAATGACTGAACGCTGATCCGTGATCAGTTTGAAGGGTCTTCCGAGTAGACAGTGCCTGATGGATTCAACGATAGCGTAGGCCGCCTTCTCGACAGCAAAATGATTGTCCCCGCTCGAATTGAGTGTCGTCGAGAAAAAGGCCATCGGTCGATGGTTTTGGCTGAGGGACGCGGCTACATTGAGGCATCCGTTTCAACAACCAAAGGCTCGTTGTAATTAGCGTAGAGTTTTCTGATTCGTTTTTTTAAGTTATCGAAGGCTAATTCGACGTCAGCAGGTAGGGGGAATGTTTTATTCTTTAACAGTTTGTTAACTTTGTCAGGAAACGATACCCAATGGGCGTAATATGCGAACATACCGATGACATTGCAGTTCCGTAGTATTGTGCGGAGGTAAATGACGGATAGGCTCCATGCGTTCAGAGTCAGGCCTTTGAAACCAAGGAAGCGGATAACTTTTGAAGCTGGATGATGTCTTCTTACAATAAGCGGTCAAGTTCGGCGCGAATGAATTCTTCATCATCCGGATGATGTCGTCTTGATTTGGTGGCAATAAGCTTGCAATCTGGAGATAGGTTTGCGTACGTAATGGTGATTTAACGTTTACTGCCGTTAGGCCGCAGGTGGTGAATGCATCACGGTCCCCGCCGAATTAAATTTCTATCTTGCCGTGTGGACCTAGGAAATTGTGCCAGAGTAGAACGTCGGGGCAGAGGTTTGGCACTGTGTGATGTACCTCTGTACCGAACAGAAACACAAGCGTAACCGGTCGTTTGATAGTGATGTAGACGCCATTGTGACGACTGAGGTTGGTTAAAATTTTCAACTATGTAGTTTCACGAAGTTAGAATCAATAAAACTAGAACTTCGTGTATCGACCAGATCACGGAGAGCGATGCCAATGACTTCAATAGTTGTGATGGCACGTGCCAGGCAGGTAGGTACTGTTACAGCGAATGACGACGATACAATGGGCTTCGTTGTACAATTTCTATGGAACTTGGTGGCATTTTTCTGAACGGCACACGCGGCGGAAGTGACCGCGTTTACCAACGCGTTTACAGACGGCTTCCCGAGCGGGGCACTTCGAACGAGGATGTCTACCATAACCACAGAAATAACATGGTTGAACGGGTTTTACAGAAGCAGTGGTCGGATCGACACGTAGTTCGGGATTCTTTGAAATGGGCGGAATCGTAGAGCAAGATAAAGGTTCGTTACTAACATATAACCGCGACTGTTTGTGAGCCAACTCGAAGGATCTAGCAAGCTGATATGCTTGGTCCAGAGTGAGTCCGCTCTGTGCTAGAAGTTTTTTGCGGATGGACTTGGACGCCAGGCCGTTAACTAAAGCATCAACCACGCACTCAACTTGATATTCAGTTGCAGGTACTGATTGAAACTCACAGACTTTGGTTAATGATTTCAGGTTTCGTACGAACTGGTCAGTTCTCTTGCTTTTACATACAAGATTCAATACGAGTATATAGGATGACTATAATAATAAGCAGACAAAAATCACGAGAGCGGTATCATACAGCACGTTGATTTTCGTCACTTCTTGTGGGGCTGTGACCTGTGGTTTCTCCAGAGCTTTCCCCATCGTTTTGAGTATGTGAGTGGTGGGGCTTCAACCCGAGTTCGAAATGTGCAGCACTTGGTGCATACGCAGTGAACTCAACAAATGCTGCAACCTTACGTATATCCATTGAGCCGGTCTCCTATTGGAGAACACTCAAAAAAGCAATGCCATTCGCAGCAAACGTCGCACCACATGGCGTCATCCGTTGATCGAATCAAGATTCGGAGCTGACATAGGGCCGAGTGAGTGCTCCTCAGTTCTTGGCCCTTCTGTCGAGGGCAGCGGGCGGTTAACCTCATCACAGCGATCGAGGCAGCAGATTTAACGGGCTGCAGTCGCTCATCACCATCATCCCGTCATGAACAGACTAGACTCTAACTCGGTGTGACGATTTGTTCACCTCCATAACCCATTGAGCTATAGTGGGGAGTGTATGTGTGACATTCCCAGAGCCTCACACTAGGTCTGTCAATGGGTAGATGCTTGGCTCAGTCTCCTGGTGCTCCAGGTTGCGGGTTGGAACAAGGGTGGCAACTTTCTCTTTTAAGATGTAGACTATCCCGGCGGTGTTGCACCAACCATTGCTGTCTTGCGGTTGGGCTGTTGAGCCGAAGGTTTTGGCTGAAAACCCTGATTGTCCTCCTGTCCAGGTGCGGGTGCCCTGGCAGTATTTCAGCCGATGTAGAACCGAATAGCACATCTACAAATAATCTCATGCCACATCGGCTTGTCGCATGGTACCATTACCAGGGTCACGTTAGCGACTGCAAATAGCAGGGTGGGTAAACAAAAACAGCCTATTGCTGAACCCGTAGATGTTGCGGCTAACGGCAATGGGCGGTAAGCGGACCTGTTGGTCCCTAAGAATGGCCCTAGAGAGATGTCTTTGGCATCTGGGTGATTGGGGGAAGAACGAATATGTGGAAGCGGCGTGGGCCAATTAAAAGTTCAACAGTGTAAGTTCGGATCACGCGCTCGTTCGTTGCTCCTTCTCGTTGCCCTTTTCAGGGGCGCACAAGATACACACGCCCGGTCTGGCCATCGATAAGCCCTCACACACCGTGAGACAAGCTTAATAGAACCACCGAAGCCCCGCACGATGCTGGGCGTTACGTTTGTGAAATGGATGAAGCAACTAGATCCAAACAACCGATCTCGAGCAACAATCTAATACTGCTCAAAGCTCTGGCAGTTATTCCCTATGCTCAAGAATACAATACAATTCGATGGGTCGTCGAACGTCTGGTGGAAGAGAGCATCTGCGCAGAACGAGAAGCTTGGTAGATCCAGAAAACTGAGGACATAGACTCAAAAAACTCTGAAAATGGGCGTAAAGCGTTGCAACTGATACGCGCAACGAGTCACAGTTGTTATACTTATAACAACGGCCGGCTTAGCGGTAAAAGTAAGGGCACCTGGGTCATTTGGCTGAATATTTTCAAGAGCAATTCAACTGGCTACGTGCGTCTGCTCAGCCGGATTCTCAACCTACAATATAGCCTCGGACAGTAGTCGTGACTAGCTGAACCGACGTGCAACTCTTTGTCGGCCCTTGGCTTCCTAACACGCCCACTATAGTGTATCATACGGTACAATAGCTTCAGACAGCCACTTATGGAGACAAAGGAATATTATTACAACCGTGTTAATAGGGTCATCACGGAATGTCCCACAAGGTCAAGCTAGATCTCCGTGAGAGGCCGAGAAACGTCGAACGAAATATGCTCGATTCCGATTGGCCGACATTCTGACCAATCGGGTCATGTCTTCGTTTGGTCCGCAGCACGGTCGTGATACATCCGTCCAATTGGCGTGATGCTCGGTTATTAGGAGCGGCTGACCCCCGAACACCTCCCCCTTGAGGGGGATGTTCAACCGACCTCTGTTGTGAACTCATCTGTGGCGGTACGTTCCAAACCGACTTCGTTTTTGCTCGTGCAGGTTTGTGAAAGAATTCTTTCGCTGTCTAATCTATTTACAGAAATAACACTTGTCATTACATTGAATTTTTCATTCTAACATCACCCGTGCGCGGGAACTCTATTTCTGCGGCGCAACCACCTTCAATAAGCCGAGCCTTAGATGCACACCCAAAATTTCTCTGAAACCATAGTTCGGAGGAGGAAGACTTTAGCATAAAGTTTCAGCATTTGATGGTATTTATTCGGTCTCTTAAGATCTCCCCATGCGGACGCAGTTTTGTTGGAGGTTGTTTAAACCTACTCGAGGTCCACCATGGGCGCGGAATTTGTTTTAATGGCTGCCAATGGCTTCGTGTGATGTACCTATGATGACGGTGGGAAATTCATGGAAGAGCCAGTTTCTTCACGTGTTTTATTACGTTTGGAAATAACCTCAAAACGACGAGAACAATAATTTCGCCCTGTGTCGCCGCAAACTCAAAATTGGGCAGCTTTTAACGATCTGTGTATGAAAAAGTCTCCTATCATTGTGGCAGGTGTCCCGCAAAACCAAGTCAAAGAATTTGTCACAGCCAGTAAGTTTTTTTATGATGGCCAGTACATGCTATATCAGGCGCAAGATTATACCGAACCGTCGATAGTGATGTTGGTAGAATTAGTGTTTATGGGCAGAACAAGCATACAGCACAATAAGGTAGCCAGTGCTTTCAAGTCCTGGCATAAGTTAAAAGGAATGAAACCATCTTGTGGGTGCACGGAACACCCTCATCCGGCAAATATTGTGGATATGGTGAACTACGGGCAATCCATCAGACTGGGTATGGCAGTCGCGATAGCGTCATCGCAACGCCGTACTCGGGTCCGTAGACATGAACATCTTGAGTGAGTCGTTTAGGGTTGTTATTGTAGTTACGATTCGCCAAGGAATCGTCACAAATTGAGACCGGCATGGATTAAAGGTATTCTTGGGTCCACTGAGGGCGCACGGTGTCTCATTTCTGTCATTCAGATGAGGCAATAAGGCAGCCGTGACTACATCCGGCACACAAAATAGGAAAAGTCTCAGAAAGGCTTCTAGAAGGCAACATGATGTGAGTTAGACCGCGGCACGAGGTGACAAGCAGCCAAAGGTGGTCACAATTCCTGACTAACTAACGTCGTCTGGACCCTGGTTTTCAAATATCTGACGAAAACCTTGTCGATAAGGCGCATGCAGACGTCGTTCTCATCGTCAAAGAGGAGGAAAAGATGCGGTTGTTTTTTAATGAACTGACCAAAGTCATCCCGTCCTTTGGTATGCACCCTGCACTCACATTGTAAGGTAATAATAATAATGTTTATTCACAACTGGTGGGTAGCATGATCATAAGATTACATTCAGAGTGAAGTATGAGTTTGTTCGTAGTTGTAGCTAATGGACCGCGTTGTCGAGAGGGTGTAGTCAAGAGTAGGAAGGGCTTAGTTGCGGGTGTGCTATCAAACTGGGTATGGCAGTGCCGTGCCATCAGTGCACTGACATACTTCGGTTTCCGGGCAGCCCAGTAACGGACGTCACGTTTGAGGTGCTTGGGCTGGGATGTGCAATTCTGTGAGCAGCGGGGTTTTTGAGTTGGCCAAGGGAATGCGCAGAGGTAGGACGAAGCTAATGTAAGATTGAAGGTATTTTTCTGGTCCGATTGGGGATCTCTGGAGATGTAAACCACTGACCAGGCGGGGTGGATAACAGCAAACGGGGCGTCCAAACCGGGTATTGAGCAGACTTGACACCAAGTACCCGCCCACTCAGCAGGTCTTCGTTACCCTTGCACCCATGGATGCACGTATGATGACGCACGTGTTCCTTGGATCCCAGGGCTCAAGTCTATACCACTGACACATATACATCTTTCTTTAGCTTCAACTTCGCTGCGCTCAATAGTGCATACGATTGCTGAATACAGCAATTGATTTCGTCTTTTACCTCTCGTAAACTGGTAGCAAAATACGAATCGGTGATGGTCCGTGACCTTGAAATTTCACTCAGTTAAACAAAATGCTGTGAGCAAAACACTACCCACAAGTGTAAATGGATTAGACTAACTCCCGGTGCATTTAGGAAGCACTTGGTGGGTTGGCCACTATAACTTTGTTTAATTATGTTTTAAAGTGTGTGTACGGAGTGTGTACGAGTCGTAAGAGTTTTTACATTTTTCCTTTCGGAAATCCTGTCGAGTAAATGCGGCTTCCTGAAACTGAGAGCTACATTGACCACACATTTCGTTTGTACCGATACAACCAATAAATAGAAACATGATTTTTTAAAGGTGGTTGTGTATTTTTAGGAATGGGTTTGGCACACGGATGACATGTATGGCTATAAAGGACCGCCTTTGGTCATTGGATTGGTCTATTATGTATAGTTGGCGCATACGTCGTTCACGAGCGTGTGTACGGGCCCTTCAGCTACTATAAGTAGCCACGGTAGGCGATGTCGGGTGCGGTTATAAGCGTGCGGGCCGTCGTTGGCCATCGGGCTGCTGAGCCTAGTTGAGGCCTCATATTCGGAGTTGCACATAGACACAGGCCTAGCAACCACAATAGGTAGTCAGGGTGGGCGATATCGACTGCAGTTATGAGTATGACAGCCCCACGTTGGGCGTTAGATTAGGATACCACGCATAGTTGAGGCCTTATTTTCAACGGCCCACATAGATTCTGGCCTGGTGTTTACTATAGGTAGCAGAGATAAGCGACATCGCGTACAGGTCTGCGTGAGAGACAGTCGTTGGTCATTGGATTAGGTTATTGTACATAGGTGAGGCCTCATAAGCAGCGTCGCACATGGACACGGGCCTAGCAGTTACGATTAGTAGCGAAGGTAGGCGATATTGAATACAGTTATGAGCATGACGGACCGTCATTAGCCGTTTGATTAGGTTATCGTGCATAGGTGGGGCCTCATAATCAGTGCCGCACATTGACACGGACCTAGCATGCTGCAGTGACGATAAGTAGTCTAGGTGTGTGATGACGAGTACCGTTATCATGATGACGTATTTCACCTATGGTGAGTAATATTCCTAATAGAAATGACACCATTGTGTTGGTAATTTACCGAAGGTTATGCATAGCTGAAAGAGGCAATCATTCACAGAGGTGGCCCTCGCATCTCCATTGCACAATTCATGCCGGTTGTTGACAATGTTATACTTAATGGGAGCTGAGCTCCATAAGAAAAAGTGTTGTGATGAAGTTCGCTGAACAAAACTACCTTGTCCGTTAAATCTGGAAAGTATAAAGCAAACAAACGTTGGTGACCGATTTTCCCGAGCGAATTTGCATTGGATATTCTGCAGATGTAATTTTCTTCTTAAAGAACGCGAAAATATGGTAAAGTGCGATTTCGTGTCTTATCTCTCGTAAACCGGTAGGAAAATGCGAATCGGTGATGGTCCGTGACCTTGAAATTTCGCTCACTTAAACAAAATGCTATGAGCAACATATCACCTACGAGTGTAAATGGATTAGACTAAATCCCCGTAAAAGTCACGACCTCGAAAACCTTATAGTTTCGGCGAAAATAATTCGGGTGTGCTTCTAGTGAGCGGCCTTCAATAATGAGCTAGGTTATTGCAAGCTACTCTTCAGCTATCGGTGGCCCACAACAGGTGTGGACGAAATGGCTGTCCATTGAATGCTACACGTGGAATACAATGTCGCTCCTGCTAGGCCTGGTGGCATTTTGAATGTACAGGTTTGCGGGACGACTGGATAAGCCAATTACCTAACTCTCTTGGGCGGTTTTTCTGCGCTGCCTCTACAGTAGGGGTGCGATGAATTTCCCAACAAACAATAGAGCTAACAAAATCGAAACTAGGTGTTCACTTCAGAGTGGGAAAGATATATGCAAATGTTCCGCCTTAATCGGGATGCTTGAGAAGAATCTAACACTTCTTTCCGAGGCTCTGGAAGTTACAAACATGAACAAAGCCGTCTTGACGGAAGTCGATAACGAATTTTTCTACCCAAACGTTAACCAGCGCTTTCCAACCCGAGTCCGCTGGCTTCGAAGAAGGTTACACAGCTCTCTGGGGTGGCAGTCAAGAACACCACGGAGCTCCAGGTGGACGGGGGCATGATGAAGAACAGGCTGGTCTTATAGGGGTCGTTCTACAGAATGAAGACGCCAACAAAACCGGCACAGCCGGTCCTGGGTAGGTTCGTCACACAGCCTGAAAATGAACCTCTCCGCGCAGTGGTCACGCGGAAGGCAATCAAGCGAACTATTGGGTTTCTAGTCCCCCGCCAAATACCGTACAGAGAGTATTGGCGCGGACAACCAGCATTCGAAATTTTTTTGTAGCTGAACGGTTACGATCAAATAGTATACGCGATTTGAGAGAGAGCGCCCAAATCACCAGCTATGACGCGCACCCAACCAGTTCTTACGTAGACAGAAGACCGGACCTTCAGAGGAGGTCTTTTACTGCCTTAACCAAATCCGCCAACGGAGCATACGAAAACAGGCCACCATTCTGGACCTCGATTGAAAAAAAGCAGAAATGTGCTGTTCAAATACATGGGACATCGCCGCAGAAACAAGCCACCGCGTTCACCTTGAGGGACAGGAACGGGAAACCCACGAGTGACCCAATATTGTTACCTGAGTTCTTCAGACATCACTATGTAGGTCTATATTCAGTCCCAGCGTTCTCGTCAGATCCAACCTTATCAAGGCGTATCTACGAACGGCCTCTAACCAACTTAGTCTTCACGATGGAGGACATGCGTCAACTCCTGCAAAAGATCAACCCATTCTGCACGTTGGGGCCCGACGAAGTCCACCCAAGGATCCTGAAGGAAACGTCGTATACACTGGCAACTCACTTCCATCTACTGTTTCGTCAGTCTGTTGAGGAAGGTACCTTCCCTCTGTTGGAAGGAAGCGATTGTTACGCCAATCTACAAAACTGGTGACCGACTATCGCCTGGCAGCTACAGGCCTATAAGCCTCACTATCGCGTGGCATGCAAGGTGGTGGAGCGCATTCTGAAGCGAGCCTTCCCAGATCGCTTACTTCCAGCGACTTGATATCTCCAGTTCAACACGGATTTCTGCCAAACCGTTCTTGCGTGATGAACGTCTTCGTATATATAGACAGCTTAACCCAAGCCAAGGACGAGGGACCCATATCGGATACCATATTTTTCGACTTCGTAAAAGCATTTGATCGAGTCTCACACGTTCCGCTGCTCCACAAACTGGAGTCTTACGGGATTCAGGGGAAAAATCCTACACTGGATCAAGGCATTCCTATCAGACAGATCATTCCGATGTGGACGCTACAAAGCAGTGGTCGTTGGACTGACACCTTCCTCTGAATGAAGAAAAGTGCATTCATATATCATTTGGAGGAGACTCAGCGAACTCCTTTGTCATGCATTGTGAGAAAAGACCAGAAAACATCACGAGAATAGATGCCAAGAAGGATTTGGGTGTCTGGCTCTGTCAAAACATGTCCTTCTCACTACACCTTGAGAAATAGGCCCAGGTGGCACCCGCTGTTCTACGGATGATTTGGCGCACCTTCTCCGCATTACTCGCACGGGCTTCCAAATACTCTATGGGGCCTATGTCAGACCGCTCCTCGAATATGCCAACCCGGTTGTCTACTCAGGACGCATGAAAGACGCAATCCTCATTGAGCGTGTCCAGTGAGCTGCTACGAAAATGGCTGCCGGTCTCAAGTCCATGGACTATGAAACGCGTCTCGCGGTGCTTTTCTCTCCCCTGGAATATCGTCGCCTCCGGGGACTTAATTCTTACTTGCGCCCTATTTGAACAAGGCTTGGCCAACAGGTTTTCCACCGTTGACCCAGCAAACACACGGTGGAGACATGGTAAGAAGATTTTGAGCTCAGAGCGCACACCTTCATTAGCAAACTTTTTCTCTTTCGGGTATTTGCTGCGTGGAATAACCTTCCTGAGACGGTTGTCCACGCTCCCTCTAGAACTCAGTTCAAAACACTATTAGACACTTATTTACGTGAGTCCTCGCGCTGGCAAACATACTGCCCCGCGCTGAAAACTTAAAGGGCAGTGCCGCACCCTTTTTTCACTTGTGCCTTTCAGGTGAACGACAGCTGCTGAACGACAAGAACAAAACCGACCCGGGAAACTTGGGCAAAAGCGTTGTTCCTGTGTATCAATCCGTGAATCCGTGAAAGTTTAAGGGCGAGATTTAAAAGCTCAAATGTTTAGAAAATAAATCTGGTAATAACTCAGAGACCAAACGGTTTTTGGGAATACTGATATCTCCAACGCCTCTCGTTGGGGATGAAATGTCAGTAACGGGTTTTTCTGGGGTCCAGTTGGAGAGGGGTCGTTCGGCCCCAACGGCGAGCTTTTCACCTTCTAGGGAGAAGGTTTGGTCCCCCTGCTGATGCACTCTTCGTCACCGGCTGCGTCGCATCACGTGTGATCAACTTGAGTATCCTCTCTTGCCTTGTATTCTGACGTGTGGGGGTAGCTTCCGTACACAGAGTGGTCCCCGTCAGGTTTGCCCACCTTCTCCATTCCTTTTTAACTTCGCGATCGATGGGGTAATGAGACGAACGCCGGAATGTATCTAAAATACTGGTGTTCAAATAGCCTGTGATGAAAAGCTTGTTGATCTGCGATATGCAGACTGCATCGTTCTTTGCTTCGAAGAGAAGAGGAAGGCGCCGTTGTTTATGGATGGACTGTCCGAAGTCATCTCGTCCTTTGGTATGCACTTTGCACCCACAGAGTGTAGAGTTATGCTCCTAGAAATGCGGTCATTGCACACTCCACTTATACTCCATGTAGAACACCTACTTTCGGGAAACTGCACGATGTGAGTTTTGCCTAAAGTTGTTTTGGTTTTGAATTCCTCGAACATTTGCTCATTTTAAGCCTTTGGTGCAATCTTCCTATCTCATTTCAACCGTTTAGGTTTTTGGCATGCATATATTCATACCATGGAACCTACCCACTCTGTGGGCTTGAACGCCATCTAGCGAATAAAGTACAGTACAATGACTTCACTGGTGGGATCTATGAGACGGCTTTGGGCTCTTTGTAGGAAAGTATATTGAGACTGCTGCACGACTGCCAATGCTTACCTAAGACTAATCCACAGGTACGCGTCATTCCCGCCTAGCCGCTCCCTGGCCTACTGCTTCCCTGAAGAGATTCCTCCGTCCCAACTACAGCAGTTACAGCAAAGGCTGCAGTCAAGACATCAGCCTCTAACCCAGAATGTTCGCATGCGCTATTTATCTCCAACCTCAAGTCCCTACAGAAATCGGCCACCGCATTGTCTGCAAAATTGGCTGCTGTCAACCATAAAACCCCTCTGGTCAAAAATGCGCCCACGCCATGCTGCCACAACTGGCAATCATCTCAAACTGCGCGTGATCGAGACCGCCAATGACGATCGGGATGGCTCAACAGGGAGGAAATCGCACCATTCAAGACGTCCCATCATCTCACTAGAAGCCCTCTGACGATAAATCAGATAGCCTGGAGAATCCTCACGTTGCCAACCCCCTACACCAACATGCATAGCTGTAGCTGTCTTCGTATTAGTTTGGGTTACACTGCACCGGAGATCACTTTGTCAACTAAAAATCACGCAGAACTTCCTACTGTGATTTAAAAATATTAGATGTATATATACAGTGAGATTCACAACCTGCTGATATCGGCACACATAGCTAGCACAAAAAGGCATTTTCTCCGTGCAGCACTTGTTGATGGAAGCTGAAAGCAGTGCTTCGGGGACTGGTGACCATTTCTCTTGCATTTACTTATCCCCTAGATTATGGTACTGTTCAACTCGAGCAATAAAATTCCGGATTATTTAGTCCATCGTCTCTGAAGTTCCACTTCCTTTAGTCCTTAGGCGTCTGATTTTTTCCGACACGGCACCCCTCTGCGGACCTATACCGATTGTTCCGTCTCTTGCAATATAATTGTGTTTCAGCGAAATGAAGTTACGATACTGCAATACGCAGTTTCACAGCACACCTGCAACCATTCCATCCCTATTCTTGACTGTGCCTTCTCGCCCACTCGTTCTTTTACATGCAGCTATAAAGAAATTTTTCACCTGGCTCCAAACGCCTCCACGGCGAGCTCCTCCTAAGTTGCCGAACGATTCTTTTAGAGTTAACATCCGGTGGATTTTCAGCTTGTACTCCTTACGAAGTCAATCTTTTTCTGTAAACTGTGCCTTCCGTCTGGTATGTTAGCACAAACTTAATCTTCCAATGAACTTTCACACCCGACTCTGCTTCAACAGCACACCAAAGCCTCCGTAGAATTTCACTATGCGGCGTGATTCTGAGATTCCTGCTACCGTTAGGCCGTATTACTAATCCCTCTACTTCATCATTCATGCTTGCACTTTTCGTGACTCTGGCCATTAACCCGATTGCCCAAGAACACAAGGCCTCGGCGGTGGTTTTAGCCGCTCAGTATTCGCACAATGGAAGTGGGTCCCCGAAAGCTACTACGTTTTTAGGGTTGCCATCTCACAGTGTGGAATATCTATGTAAAATGCATTATTATGCTATCTATCTGCATCAACGATTTGTTTAAAAGAGCAGATTTTCAAGAGCACTAAACACCACCGACTGCGAATATGTTGCCTAATGTAATGAAAAATCGCGAATCGCGGAAAAAGTTGGCTCACTAACAATAAACGGATCTATCAGATAGTTTTACAACTGAAATAATTTACTGAGCATTCTGGAATCTACATAGCCCTTATGGATGCAAGACGTGCGGAGATGCTACTCCTGTAAAAGATTTTCGATCGTCTATTGCTGTTACGAATTGAAAAATCGTGGAAGTTTGTTGTTAAACAGCAGAGCGTTCCAATATATCTTGCGAAATATGCCAGAAAGACCATGACGTCGATCATAGTGGATGGATGAAAGAACCTAGCTGACGCATACGACTAAGATGTGACTAGAGGTCCACGACGCCTAACCAGCTGGCCAGAGCGCCCCATCCATCTCAGCCGGGGAAAAGGTCCAAATTAGACAAGATGAAAGGTCAAATTTTCTCGGCCGTTTTGGGGAGTACATACGATCGGCTAGAAACCGAATGTCCTTCTTTGTGCGGAGTGTTCATTGAGCTATTGACGTCCTATAGCGAAAGAAAGATACGAATGTGGTCATCGAAATATCACAGTGAGGCAGGCGGCTGACAAACTGGGAGCCATAACTACCCTTTATTGGGAGCACTTTAGTGGCTACAATTTCGTGGACGCTTGTTTACACAACCCCATCTACAACGACCGATTCGCATTATGTGATTTCCCGCTGACTATAACCCTCAAGAAATACGAGAATCACATGGCTTGCATGAGATCTCATTAGCGGACAAACCCAATGGAATCGATGAACCATGTCTGGGTCGCATGAAATCATCTTTGTCTCTTTCCTCTCGCTGGCACGCTGCAGTGTTAGTCGTAGTAGTTAGACATTTACTCACGCCTGTCGAGTAGCTCCTCCTTGGACTCGAAAATACGGACACACCCAGACTTCCGGGATACACTGTGCTGGTATTACGTGCTTAGGTCCGGGTCAACATCTTAAGACGCCCTGTTTGCGAACCGGGTATCAAACACAACTTTGGGTTTCTGGACAGGCCGGGGGCTTAGAACCAAAAATAAATTATTTAACTGGGGACTCACATTTTGGATAAACCTGAAGAGTATCACCACACAGTACACAAGGTTCACCATCACAACGTTCAACATGACATGATGCACCATCCGTGGCACACCAAAGGTCGCCGCCACTAGTATGAGGAGGAAAGCCCTTCGCCGTGGAGTTGCTTACTACCAAACATCAACTCAACGGTTACAAACTATTGGTCAGGGAAGTAAACATCTCATATGCACCTTATTTTTAAAATCGAACATCCTCACGTGTCTACTTGAAACTTTCCTGTGTATTCATTGGCTATCACGGAACTGTAAACGAACGCTGCGAGGCACTCTCACAGGGTCAGTAATGAACCCCATGGAGTGCACCTCCCATTGAACATGAGAGAGAGTTACGAGAAAACCACACACCCCTTGCCCGTCTCATCAGTACTATCCGCCGTTACACTAGTAGGTCGGTCACAAAGCACACAAAAGCCTCTCCGTGCTCTTGGACTGCCAGTTGGGTAGAGGTACAGCATTCTCGACCGCTGACGACAGGTCGTCAGTTGCAGGCGATGAGTCTTGACGCAGCAGGATTTGTGTCTGAACAATAAATCGCTTATGATGGCTTTGGACATTGTGGGACCTTCCAGCCCTTAAAGCTTATCCACTACTCGGTTCAGTTGTTCACTCAGGTCGTCCAAATCTGTCGATGATGGCTTGGGAACAAGTGTAAGGAGTACACCTTTCCCGACAGGTCGTAGCACAAGACGACCGAACATTACACTTGTAGCAAGAATCTGTGTCAACAATTTGTCCATGACAAAAGTCTTCACGTAATAATGCTCCCCTCCATTTCCCAGAATAAGCCGAACAGTTTGTGCACAAAAGAAAAACTGTTCCTTCTCCACGAAGGCGTACAATACCGGACCGGTACCCATGCCTCCCGTGATCAGGAGGCTGTAAAGCTTTATCTGCAGCCGGTATATTAGTTGTTTTAAGAACTTGCCCAAAGCGGTTTGTCGCATGCTTTCCGTTTACATTTACTACATCCGGGAAACTTTGAAACAACGCTCTCTGCTGCAATCTGGAGAAGCATATCTTGAAATGGTGGCCCCCTGACTGCCGCACAAGAACGCGCCCGGTCTCCCGAAGTTTCGAAAGGACCGGAGGCATAGCATCTGCCACAATAGAACCTAACTATGCTGTACCTATTCAAAAGAGCCCTCCAACGCTTCCGGCGACGGTTGTATATATCCTGGGTTGTAAGGACGTTGCTCCATTCTGTGGCCGCAAATTGCTCCAATTTTCACGACTGGGTTCCATTCTTCAGCAGGGCCCTGCAGGTACCTGACTCCTCTCCGGTTAGTTACCGATTAACCGGAACCTGCAACGTCTCAGAAACCTTATGTTTTTGTTCGAGATAACAAGAGGTGACTGTGGCATGCTTCTAATGTCTCCTTAAGAAAACCTGCACTGGCAGCCTGTGCTCCGGGTACCTTTATTTATGAAACACAATAAGGGTACACGCCCCCGATTTCTCTTCCAACTTATGTGAAGCCACGTATGGAGCCACAGCACGGTAAAGTTGAAGTCACTTGTGCGTAAAAGTAGAGAAGAGATTTTATTGAAAACAAATTGCGGAAATTGGATGTAGATTTGGTGATTTTTGGCTAAAGCCTTTGTGCAACACAATACAATATTTTAGCGTAAAATTTTTCATGCCACTCGTGAAGATTTTGCAAGTAAATGCATCGTGTGTCTAAGGTGCGGCCGGGCAAATTGAATATCGTGGGGCATTGTCGCGTCCACGAAGGTGTGACCTGGAATTCAAGTAGGGCGTCTTCCGCTATGGTCGTAAACCAGTAAGCTCTGGCCTTCGCCGAAGGAGCGCGCGGTTGCTCCATTATGCCGGTTGAACTGTTCTCTCGTTTTCGTGTTGCTGTAACCAAAATGCATTTCTGTGGCCGGATAACGTCATGAGGCTTTCGAAGCCACCTTTGGAGCAGTGTTTCTGCTGGTGACACTCCATTAGTCAAGTTAGATATTGGTATCAATCGATGTGCCAGCAAGAACTCTTACAAATCTCATTTGCTCCCCTCTTAACTCCTGAAGTGCACGCTTCAAAGAATCAACGAAGAGTTCCGCTTGGTCGTTCTACGGTCGATGAGAGGACGGCTATCTGAATTGACTGCCGTTTTTGGATACGATAGTCTGTAGTGTTCCAAAGCAACCGAACAATCGTCGGAGTTCTAGGACTGTGGTTGCAGCTGTGGGACTGTCCACTAGAAAATTTCCGGCCATTTGCTGTAGGCATGGTCTACACCCGAAAAGGTGCTGACCATCAACTGGACCTGTATATTTGATGTGATGACAAGACCAGATTTCGGTCGTTTGTTTGAATCAGTGAGTCGCGACTGTGTCTCGAATTGTCCTAGGCCGGTGGTGGACTGGTTATTGATCTTGACGTCATATCCCGGAAGCAGAGTGGCCCACTACTGAAGGCGGTTAACATGATAAATCGGGACCCCCTTTTCCTAGCAGGTACGGCGAGGGGTGGTCGGTCACTTAGGTGAACGGACGGCCGTAGAACATTGTGCAAAACTTTTTACGGCAAACACGATTGACCTTAGTTGCGCTCGACAGATGTCAGATAAATGGCCGCATGTGCAATGGCTTCTGGTTGCTGTCAGGAAATGCATACGAACTCACTGGGTCGAATCCGTAGTTTGAAGAATCCGACGCTACAACGATTTCCAGTCTGTGCGTCGCAGATCTGAAATCAGCATGGAGTTGACAGAGTTAAAGCCGCGTTGGCATTCTTCTGACTATGTCCAATTGTGGTCTTTGGTGAGTAGCTGGTTCAGTGAAACTCGCAGACAATGCGTGGCAGGCAGAAATAAAATGAAGTAAATGACGGGACCGAGGAATGACATAAGGAATGCCACGTCTGTGGGTGCTGGCCTACGTTTGATGGCGTCAGTGCTGTCCGCGTCTGACTGGTGGCCATATTCGTCAGTATTGAAATCGAGGTACTTCACCGACTGCATGAAGAAGTTGCGTTTTTCTCGGTGCACTCTGAAGCCATACACTTGAACATGACCAAACACGTAATGAGGGTGCTGCCACAATTCGTCAAGGTTACAACTCATGGTGATGAGATCACCCAAATGAACAGCAACGCCAGGGGCATCCTTCAGCACCGTATCCATGATACGTAGAAATATGGCTAGCACCGAATGCAGTTGAATATACTGAAACGGACCGCGGTGCGTTTTGGTGGTCAGGACTTCGCCATAACGCCAGCAACTTGTAGGAGGCCTGCTCTCTTTTCGATCGGGCTTGTCGGATTTCTTTGGGGCGCTGGAGTTGACTGCGTGCACGCAGCTATTTGAAGTAACAGCTGACTGGCCGATTATCGTCGTGTCGTGCTTCAGGTTGATGAGGTGTTGACGTTCGGTGGTGAAGCTCCAAGAAATCGTTTCAACATCTTGTCCAATGTTGTAAAGTAGCCGGGTTCTGATGCCAGCATTTCGCGACTACTGGAGACTGGATACAAAAGTGAGTCACTTAAATTTATCCTCCGTCATTGAGCTGAAGTTGAAGTGTTCGCTTTACCGGCAAATGTGACGAAAGCATCATAATCTTTCTTGACCAACTTTAGGCATTTGTAAAGATACTGAACGGTGATGTTTGGTCTCTGAGCATCTGGGCAGTGTTCTGACCGTTTACTCAAAGCTGAGGTCGCAGGGCAGCTTGGGGGAGAATAAAGGTCTTGTACCGTTCACGTTCCGGCGTACAACAGCAAACATTTGACCTTTTATCCGTCATCGAATTTGCAAAAAATCAGTTTTAAACAGGTCTTCGTACCGCTTGAACCAACACTCAGAAGTGTGACCAGAAAGACGGGCAAATTTGAACTCCGTGTTTGAGGCCGCGACTGCATAATTTGAAGAAACAGAAGGCTCACTAGTACTGGCTGCTGCTGTCTGGATGTGCAGTCGCCGAGTCACTGGTTCAGTGAACTTAAAATACGGTCCTTCAAGCTGCTCTCGTTATCTCCTCAATAATTCTCGGAGCTGGTTAAATTCGATTGACACCGTGGGTCCCTTTTTGCCAATTGTAGTAACGTTATCTTCCTCGGGTCAGTTCTCCCCCCGAGCTAGCATTCCCGTCAAAAAACAGCAACCACAGGTGCACAACGTATATTAACGCTCAAAAACTGGGTCATCCCGTCGTATATAAAGTGGATGCCGCGTCAATATTCTGGAATTTCTGATACCTTCTGGATGCGCCATTGACAGATGCCACTTGGTGAATAGTGGATCTTGATTGGCTGTTGAGTCTAGGCTTTCGACCAATCGGAGCTCCCCTGGATGCCGGACCGACAAGTGGCCCGAACTTTTGACCAATTTTGTTCTGGATATGCTTCTCGGCCTTGGCAGCGCTTAACTGTGAGCAGTAAAGAGGTATCTGCGTGGAATTCCGCATAACACCTGCTTTGCGAATGAAGGTGCTCGTTCCATTCCAGCTATGACTGACTATTCTTGGATGTAGACCATTTAAAACTTTGAATAGGCTAGTCAAATGGGACTGTTTTCCGACGGCGGGTGTTTCCGGTGTTCGGCTTAATCATAGGGCATTTACACCGGATTAGAGTAGATTTGAATCTACGTGAGTGGCCGAGAGGATTAAAAAATCAGGAACAGAGCCTCACAACAGAGTGAAAATGGCGACGCGATCAATCTGGCCCCATTGTTTTCTATCAGTGGGTATCGTCTACCGCATCTAAACACCCGTGTTGCTGAAGAGCAATAGGTGATCAGTGCAGATCTGTAAAAGGTGGTTACCATTTTCAGAATGTCTTAGGTCCAAGGTTAGCAGGCCACCAAATCGTGCTTCCGACCAAACGGTAATCACGCTTGTCCAGTGAGGTCGCAACAGCTGAACTCATCCTAGAGGGGAGAACGGTTAGTGTCCGATAAAGGAACATCTTTCACCGATACAGGAGATCCAGTCGAAAGAGGAAGCCTCGCCCCGGATAGCGTAGCCCGCTGTAGTGCGTGCAGAATCGCCTGAAGTTAGTAATCAGTAGCGTCAGGATAGCAAAGATATTGCATGCTCATTTACGGAGACACCGAACGCTGTGACCGCTAACGGATTTAACCGGCATTCAAGCTCTCACTTTCCATCCGGCTTATCCGCCACGAAGAGACTTACCGTGGTGTGGCGGTTTGTGTACCTCGGCGACCCATTGAGCTATACTGGAGGGTGTGCGCGCGACACACAGAATCTCTCATACCAGGTTGGTCCATGGGTAGAGGTCTGACAAACACAGTCTCCTGGCCCTCCAAGTTGGGGGTTGGAACATATGTGGAACACATACGGAACACATACGTGTTCCGTAAAAATGGTGATGTACTTGCATTTCCAGCCAAATACCGCTGCCTTGCGGTTATCCTTTGAGCCAAAGGCTTTGGTCGAGGACCCTAATCGTCCTCCTGTCTGGGTGTGGGCGCCCTGGCAGTATCCCAGCCCTCGTACAACCATGAAATTGACAAATAACAGTACTTTCATGCCACATCGGCCGTCGCGTGGTGCCATCAGCCGGGTCGCCTTACTTGCTGCATACAGCAAGGCGGGTAAGCGAAAACATGCTACTGCTGACGCCTCCCTTCTTACACTTTCACGTTTTCCGTCTTCCACCCCCCGCCCAAATTTTAATGCTTTCTCCGCAGGTCCCAGCTCTGGGACTGACCGGTTTGCCCGCCCTGCATCACACTTAGCTGCAGCCTGTACGTCCGAGTTCAGTTACAACCTAAACACTTCGAAGTCTGTTTTCAAACCCCGAAAGCCTGTCCTTAGCCACCTTTAATGTTCGTTCACTGAAGCAAGCAGGTCAACAGGTGGCTCTTGCTCGTACGCTGGATTCCCTCCGCATTGATGTATGTTGTCTGTCAGAAACAAGGACGCAGGACGCAAGTACCGTGATCGAACTGACTGCCACCTCGCTCTCTTCCAGGTTCCGGCTGCGCACCTCTGGTGATGCAGAGGCCGCTGCAGCTGGATATGCTGGAGTGGGTATTGTATTGAGCGAACGAGCGGAAGCGTCTCTGCTTGATTGATACCCGTTGATAGTCGCCTCTGTGCGGTTCGTTTGGCAACATCTGTGAGAGAATCTAGAGGAAGTGAGGTCCATCGCACCTTGTTTATTGTGTCTGCTTACGCCCCAACTGACTAGCTCTGAATCTGCCAAGGACAGTTTCTATGACGCTCTAGGTGCCCTTCTACAGCGGCTAAAACCTCAGGTGTCGTTGTGATTGCTGGTGATATGTAGGACCGATTGGGTGGTCGTCTTGGTTTGGACACGAGACGCACGGACAACGGAGACCGCTTACTTCAGATGTGTGCCGATCACAGACTGTTCCTTTGCAGTACGAATTTCCGGAACAGCGGAAATCGCTTGACAACGTGGTGCCCACCAACAAACCAGCGACGAACCCAAATAGACCACATCGCCGTCAGTTATCGGTGGCGAGGGTCGATCACCGCTTGCCGCTCCTTCTGGAACACCAGCGTGGACTCCGACCATGCACTTGTACGCTGCTGCTTTTCATTGCGCTTTTCAGGTGTACGCAAAACGCGCACACCCGCTTAGCCATTGAGAAGCTAGTGGATCCAGAAGTCAAACGAAACTATCAGAACCAGCTCCTCGAATGCCTGCCGGACGGTACGGTGTCGGATATAAACGGCCACTGGGAAAAGATATCCAAAGCGCTACTCAAGGTTGGAACGTCTGTTTGCGGTACAACCCAGCCAACCTCATCAAACATTGGATCTCTGATAGGACCGTGTCTTTGCTGGAGACCCGGCGACAGATTCCTGGCCGCCACCACAACTCCACCCGACGCATCATCCGACGCCAGGTGAAACTGAGTGTCCGTGCAGACCGAGAAGCTTGGTGGACCCGAAACGAAGAAATGGAAGATGCAAAGAATGCTGGAAATGTGCGCAGGCTGTTCCATTTGATTCGTTCGACTGGTCCTCGAAAACCTCTTGTCAGCGAAATAATCAGACCAAAATGGCTCCCTGATATGCAATAAAGCAGAACGTTGGACCGCTGGGCACAGTACTTCGAACAGCAATTCAGCTGGCCACCTGCTACCTCCAATCCAGAATCCTGGCCTTCAACAGAAAGGTGGACCGTAAATATGGAGCCGCCTTCGGTCTCAGAAGTGTCCGAGTGTATTTCCCTACTCAAGCGTCATCGTGCTGCTGGTCCTGACGACCTTCCACCTGCTCTTTTCAAGGATGGCGGTGGGCTCCTCAGCCAGTGCCTGTCTAGACTATTTGGGTCTATCTGGGAGAAAGAGACCGTCCCAGACAACTGGGGTGAATCGATAGTAGTGCCCATTTTCAAAAAGGGTACTCGCAGTGAATGTAGCAACCACAGAGGTGTTAGTTTGACTCCTGTTGTGACAAGGCTTCTGGCGTCACTGATTCTTCGTCGTCTTACGATGGCACGCGAAACCTTGACTCGTGAGAATCAAGCGGGATTTCGACCGGGTAGAGGCTGCATTGACCACATCTTCACACTCCGTCAGGTGTTAGAGCAACGCCACATGTACAGACGACCCACAATCTTGGTGTTCCTTGACTTCAAGGGTGCGTTTGATTCTGTCGATCGGTCAGTGCTGTTAAATGTACTTGCTCAACAGGGTATGCCCCAGAAGTTTGTAAACATAATCCGATCCCTATATTCACATACTTCTGCGGGTGAGAGTGTATGGCGAGCTCTCCAAAAGCTTCCCTACAAAAAGTGGTGTCAGACAAGGATGTCCACTCTCTCCATTCTTGTTCAACTTCGTCATTGATGAAATAATGAGGCGAACGCTGGAAGGTCTTCAAAACCCCGGTGTTCAAATCGTTGCTTGAGAGCCTTGTCGATCTGGAGTACGCAGATGATATCGCCCTCATCTTTGAAGACGAAAGTGAAGCACAAGCCCTGTTGAATAGACTGACCACCATCATACCATCTTTTGGCATGCGCCTTGCACCTTCAAAGTGCAAAGTCATGCTTCAGAACGTGCAGTCTCCGGACATATCCCTTAAAATTCAAGGAGAATCACTGGAGATTGTGGAAAACTTTACATACCTCGGTAGTTGTATTAGCTCTGACGGAAGTGTGTCTGATGAAGTCAGTGCAAGAATCTCAAAGGCTCGAATCACGTTTGCTAATTTGCGTCACTTGTGGCGTCAAAAAGGCATCTCACTAGATCTTAAGGGTCGTGTGTACCAGGCTACAGTAAGGGCTGTGTTGTTGTATGGGTGCGAGACATGGCCTCTACGGACAGATGATGTGAGGCGTCTCCAGGTTTTCGACCACCGTTGCCTCAGAAGCGTGGCTGGTTTTGGATGGCGTCAGCGTGTTAGTAACGAGGTGATTAGAAAACGGGTATTTGGTTGTGCTGCAGGTACTTCAGTTGGGGAAATCATCCAGCACCACCGACTACGATGGCTCGGTCATGTGCTACGCATGCCGAAACACCGTCTACTGAGACGAGTGTTGTTCTCCGTGCCCTCTTCAGCATGGCGCAAACCGCGAGGTGGACAGCGCATGACTTGGCAGAAAGGCGTGAAAGAGATCACGAAGAGTTTGGGTGTTGTTGGTGTTGTACGCCTTCCAGGATGGGGTCCCCGTGACCCCGCCTGTGCCTGGCTGTAGACGTTGCAATAAATGGTGGCCAATCGATGTCAATGGCGTTCATGCTGTCAGTTGCTTTCCAGGTTGTCTGATTGAGCGATTGGAGGTATAGGCACCTCAGAATGCTTGACATAGGTCAGCCCTAGGTCCCCTCCCTGATCCACTCTATTTCTCTTCTTTTCACCGTATGGCTTTATGGTTGTACGGCAGTGAAGCATCAGTGTTATCACTGATGTTGCTGTCTTTGATGATGATGATGATGACTGAGTTTTGGAAAAGTAATCCCCTCGGATGTCTGTGGTAGCCTATCCCTAGGTTCCCACATCTGGTTTTGTCACCAATGGTGATGCTGATTAGGCTCGGCTACCACGCGTGGATCTTGTATTCGAGCGTCGCAAACGCAGTAAACGTCTATTCCCAGAGTGTTGCGAGTGCGCACCAGTGCAGCTTGTTGGCCAATTTGCTTCAGATTTCACACAATGAAGGTTGCGACTAAAACGAGGCGAATGCCGAATTGCTGACGTGACCAGTGACGTGTTTTTAGCCACTCCTTTGGTCGCAAGACTTACAGCTGGGATCCACAGAAGAGCGATAGGAGCTAAGAGCTAACACTATTGAAAGATGTTTGTCGGTATTTTGATGGTTTCACTTATGCGCCTTGCTATATGTAGCTAGTAAGGTGACCCGGCTGATTGCACCACGTGATGGCCGATTGGGCATGAAATTCTCTGTATTCGTACAATCCATGGTTATGTGTGGGCTGAGACACTGAAGGATGCCCATATATGGACACCATCTTTCGTGATCATCACTTCCGGAATACATTTGTTCCGATTAACTTTCGCGAGCAGATCGTTTAGAAGAAGTGGAGGATTTTGGGTATGTTCAGTTCGCCAGTTAGATCAGTGGTAAAGTTTGTACAAAAGCGAATTGTTCTGTTGATCTTCACCATCACGACAGATAGGGCCCGTCCTTAGTGGTTGGTCGGTTGGAGGACACCAGGTTTCTCTAGAGCACTTGCAGTTCCTAATAAACAATGGACAAGGTGAAATAATACTATCGTTCATTTTTGAAGAGCCTGGTCACAGACATTAAAAGTAAATGCAGGCGATGGATGTGGAAAGGTTACAGGAATATATTAGATGAAAGGAAAGGAGCGCCCCATTTGCAGTTGTGCAACCAACAGTTCCAGTCAGGCAAAATGAATTCCAACATATGTAAGAATGTTTGGTATGGAAGCACGCGCGTAAAGATCAATAACCGAGGAAAGGACAAACAATACTGAATGCTCTTCAAGGTACGGTAAGCGCTAGCACAGTCAAGACTCGCACATCCGGTACAAAATGTCCGTCATACTAGGTCTGGTGTGAGAGTCAATGACAAGGATGTACACTCAACGCCATGTACCACGCATAAAAGTGTTGTACGTACGCAGAGAGCCCACAAAGACAAGCAAACATAAGTTACTGACTGTGACCTTAGGAAGTCCCAGTCGAACGACAGGCTTGGCGGATTGAGGAAAACAGATCCCTCATCGATAAGAAATGATCATAGGTTGGTGGACCAAAAAGTCGACACCACAACCGATTGCACGTAGGGTTGAGATTATGGTGAGGGAATATCCATCAGCACCATACTTCTGCTTATTCTCATTCCACAAAGTCACTCTGCCCCCATCCGAAACTGCTGACGTCTATCACATTTGCTCGGCGCTCTCTCAGACTTGATGGAGGATGTCGAAATAGGTGCTCTGAATTCCTCGAAGACGGTGTACCTTAATCGACGGAGACGTTTTGCGAGTTTCCCCTCAACCCGATTATGACGGGCACATCTAGCATCATGGTGATCCAGTAGGACTTCAAAATATGCACCAAGCTCTCCGGTTGGCCACAGTTTTCACGACAGATCGTCTGGCCACCATGACTATGCTGGGCGCTTCCAACTGTTGTGCTGAGCCACCAGCTCTTCCTTGGTGTTTACGCATATACCGTGGACTCGGATTGGAAGGCTGAAATCCAGAACAATCTTGCCAAATGCGGAGTCGTTGGCTTCATTGCTTAGTACTCGGCATTGGGTAGAAAGTAGCCTTTCCAAACGCACCCTCCGCTGCATTGGGATTGTTGCACTCAAACTTGGGATACCAAGTCTCCCATGTTTACCGGCGTCGTTCAGCTGTAACACCCTTCCGGTGACTAGCTGCCATGCCGCCCGAGGGAAGCTCGAGGGCTGAGATACTGCCAGGTTGCCCAAGCCTAGACAGGGGAAGTCAAGAGGCAGAGGTGGGGTTCGAACCACTGACCTTCCGGTCAGTAAATTCGCGCTCTAACCACTTGAGCCATCTCGCCCCCAGCGTGAATGTAGCTGATCGGGGTGTCCTTCGGTATACGTGGCCAGCTACGAATAGGTTGCCTGATATAATTGTCCAGACTTTTGAGTGTCTTTTGGTGGACTTGGCCGAGCATGAGCGAATATGTCAGCCTCGGCATCAGGTAGTTCCTCGTGATCTCCATTCTTTGATGCGTCTTCAACGGGGTGGGCGTCATCTCACTGAACAGTTTGAGCAGTTGCTGTCAGTGGTTGAAGACTTTTCCCTTGAAAGTAAAGGGGATGCCCAACTATGTCACGGTGTCTGTCGGACCCAGAGGAGCTCCTCGGCGAAGCAAAACGGTTCGACTGAGAATGCTCTCACCCTATGTTTCCTATCCCCACAAATCACCATCGCTCTCGCCTTTTGGGCATTGGTCTTCACACCAGCTCTTTCACACTCGAGCGCAGTGTTATATCCTCTTTGGTAGTGTATCAGTCAGACACGTTAGGTCACCGGAATGGAGAAGACAAACAACTTCGAGGAAGTTATACTGCAAACAAGTGGATCGTTCCGTGGTATGGAATTCAACTGAACCAGAATATAAAAAGAGCTAACAGTCCAATAGGATGTCAGTGAGAGGCTGAAATGTAGAAACAAGGTTTCAGTATACAAGACCAAGTCGTTAGTAACATGGATTTGTTCGTTTGGAGGTAGTCCTCCTAACACGCAGCAGCTTCAAGCTCCATCCGACTTAACTTCCACAAACAAACGGCATGTCATTGATGGAGTTTGATCCCTCGCTTTTATTTGGAGAAGTGAGCACCCTACCCTACACCATGACCTCATATGCTACTGGTCTTGTCGACACAGTCCCCATCCTCATCTTGGTTGGCGTACCATCGAAGGCGTGCGCAGCTACCTTCGAAGCATCGAGTGGTCCCGACTTGTTGGTCTTTATCAGGATACCAAGATACCTGTATCCATTTTGTGCCTATTCGTCTGTCCCGTTCCGGTAAAACGTCTGCACACCCCCAGCGCACACCCACCGCATCCTCAAGTTAAAATTCAACGCCGGGTCTCACTACTCTAGGTCACACTCCCCTGTGAAGTGGCTGGATATTCTACTGGTTTGGCGGCTTGTGCTTTTCGGTAGCCCACTGAGCTATCCGTTGAGGTTTCGTTTTGTCACCCACAGACTCACGCCAAGTTACTAGTGGAAACCGGTCTCAGCGACGCAGTGTCCTGTTCCACAAGTTTGGGGGTTGGGCGGGCAGACAACTTGTTGCTTAAAAAGCTTGTAGTAATGTACTTGTATGCTAGCATCCACCCCTCGATTTGCACTTGCGCTTTTGAGCCAGAGCCTTGGATCCTCTCCGCCTGTCAAGGTGTGTTTCCTGAGAGTATCCTGTTGATGTCTAACCACGAAGGTCGTCACAACCAAAATACTTTCATGCCACATCGATCGTCGCGTAATGCCATCGACCGGGTTGCTTCACTGCATACAACAGGGTGGTAAGCTAGAACATGCTACTGCTGACGCCTTTCTTCACTTTCGCTCATTCCACATTGTCTGTTTGAGCGCTCGGAGATGTAGGCACTTCAGGGGTCTTGCGTTACACCACCATGCTCCCTACCTCGTTCAGCTGTAGCACCCTTTTGGTGCCTAACTACCATACCACCAGAGGGAAGCACGAGGGTTGGGATATTGTCAGGTTTCCCAAGCCTAGACAGGGGAACTCGAGAGGCAGTGGTCGGGTTCGAACCACGGACCTTCCGGTCAGTAAATCCGCGCTCTAACCACTGAGCCATCTCGTTCCCTCTCTCCCTGACTCCTCTTTTCTCTGTACAATATTAAATGCGGTTAGATTTTGCTTCTAAGGCAGTGAAGCAATGTCTATCCGTGTTGGCTCTGGTGGTGATGATGAATTCGAAATGTCTGTCTTTAAGAGAATCAACTGTGAATACATACTTCCTTCGGGATCAGATATCTGAATGTATGTCCCTCGACCAACATCTTAGTGCCCTTGGTACCCGATGATCTTCCGCCTGCTCTGTTCAACAACGCGGTGAGTTCCTCAACCGGTGCATGTATTATATTGACGGATATCTGGGGGAAGGAGACTATCCTGAATGTAGTAATCACAGGGATGTCAGTTTGACTCTAGTTGTAGCAACGCGTTTTGCGTCGCGTATTCTTCGTCGTTTTACGGCTGCACACGGAGCCCGTGGGCGAAAAGCGTTTAGAGACTGGTGGCCACATCTTCACACCACGTCGGATGTTAGAACGACACAGTATTTTCGGACGACCCAAATTTTTTATGTCCCTTGACTTTAAGGGCGCGTTCGATCCTGTCTACAGGTCAGTGCTCCTAACTACAGGATCCCGGATCAGGTCTGCTTGCTGGCTTTGATCGACACAATGATGCGGCCAGCACACCTGTGTTTCGCCAGAACATCTGTCAACCGTAGTATTTCTGCGCACACAGTAAATCCATACTCCCCTAGTTGTTCCTCGACTCACCTTTCAGCATATTCCATATATGCTCAGCTAGAAACCCAGTGTTTGGTCTCGTAGTCTTGTCGACCGGGAATAAATACTCTCGGTCCAGTGTTTACCAGCCTAGACGTTCCTTGGGTTGACTTTTGTCACCCTGAGACCGCCCTGACCCATTCAGTTTAGCCTTTGTTGCTTCACTGGTCACTCGCTGGTCTCTGTTTCCCTTCACCAAGGTATCCATGCTGCACATCCACTCGTCAAGCTTTCTCAAGGGTTGAGCCATGGTACTTCATTTCCGCAGTATCTACCCGGGTCCAGACACAGGTTTATTTGCAGCTGGCCACCTTTTTAGCTACTAATCTGTCCCCAGTTGTGAGGGGCAGCAGTTTCCTTCACTTTCAGCTGTTCACCCAGAAACTGGAAACACTACTTAACACTTTATAACCCGAGTCTCCGAGATCCTGACCTCCAAGTGTTTGCACTTACTATATATATCGAACCTATTGAACCCTGTGGTTGGTTTGGTAATTTGTTAGTTGGTGGTTTGCGTCTTACTTGAGCCTTACGGGTGAACTGAAATCTTTCTCTAGTATCCTCGTTAGTGCTGATACAGCTTCCTTGATAGATAAACCCGCCGTCTATTTCCACCCGATCATACCCCCGGAGTGAGAAGAAATCCGGACTCCTGTTAGGCCTGCAGTCTTCTTGTGCCAAACGACCTAAGACAACCTGCAGTTTCCTGCAGTTGGTGAAACAACTGCAAACCACCTGTCTTTCCACTAGAAGAGGATTTTACGCTCCCATCAGACTGACCTTCTAATGTATATCAGAGGATGTTGGCCATTACGGAATCGCAGTGGAATCGTGAGAGAGGCAAACCCTCCTCTCCTATCTTGGATACAGCGATAAATGAAAAAACCGGAACTTCTGGTGTTTGGTGGTAACGTTTTTCCGGTATTTTCAGGTATTTCTCAATTCCCCTCTCTTAACAAACGGTTCCATTCAATCGGGTTAAGACGCTTGTCTAATCATCATCATCATCATCACAGCATGACATCAGTGTTCAACACCGATGCTTCGCTGCCGTACAACCATGATTTATTTGAAAGCCTTATTGTGAAGAAAAGAATAAAGGTGGATGGGGAAGGGACTTGGTGCTGGCTTACTACAATCATTCGAGGTGCCTACACCTCCAAACACTCATTCAGGCAATCTGGATAGAAACTGACAACAAGATCGCCACTGACATCGGTTGGCAGCCATATCTTGCAGCGTCTCCAACCAGGCGCAGTGGGGATCACGCGGTCCCCATCCTGGAAGGCGAGTAGCACCGACAGCACCCAAGCGTTTCGTGATCTCTTTCATACTCCTCTGCCAGGTCAAAGGTTGGCCACTTTCGCTTACGCCACTCTGAATTGGGCATGGAAAACAGCACTCTCTTCGGCAAACGATGGTTAGGCATACGCAACACATGTCCCAACCAACGCAGCTTCTGGTGCTGGACACATTCTTCAATGGAAGTACCCGTTGCACAACCGAAAACTCGCTTTCTAATTGCCTCGTTACGGATTCGTCGACACCAACCCACACGAGCTATGGTTCTGAGACAACGATTGTCGAACACCTGAAGACGTCTCAGTTCCGCTGCTCGAACAGGCCAAGTCTCACAGCCATACAACAAAACAGCCCGCACTGTAGCTTGATACACACGTCCCTTGAGATTCAGGGATACACCACTTTGACGCCATAGGTGTCTCAAATTAGCAAACGCGACCCGAGCCTTGCAGATTCGTGCATTGACCTCATCTGTCACACTACAATCAGAACTAACACAACTTCCAAGATACGTAAAACGTTCCACAACTTCCAGTACCTTCCCTGGATTGTCAGTGGCGCGTTCAGTGACTATGTCACGAGCATGACCTTACACTTTGTGGGTGCAAAGTGCATACCAAAGGACGGGATGACTTTGGTCAGTTCATCCAAAACACCTGCGCCTTCTTCCTCTTCGAAGATGAGAACGATGTCGTCTGCATACTCCAGATCGACAAGGTTTTCTTCACAAGCTATTTGAACACCAGGGTTTTGAAGACCCTTCAGCGTTCGTCTCATTATCTCATCGATTACGAAGTTGAAAAGGAGAATGGAGAGTGGGCATCCCTGACGGATACCGCTTTGTGTGCGGAAGCTTTTGGAGGGCTCTCCATATACTATTACACGTCCAGAAGCCTGAGAATACAAAGAGCGTATTATGTTCACAAACACAAACTGTCTGGACTAGGTACTTTGTTACGCTGGAGCAATCAAATTGCACACTGGAATTCCGTTGACGACGACAGACTGATGTCCACGTTCCACTCGAGTTCATTTAGTCCGTCCAACAGTAGGTTGATGAGGCCCAAGTGTTCAGCCTGTCATCCAAGATGACCTTTCTGTGAAAGAACTGAGATCCCATCCTTTTCTTAGATAGCTTCACCAACACGTCCTCCTCGGATCGGATTAGCTAAAACGGGATGCGAACATTGCGCAAGCGCAGACCTGTGCGAACGAGAAGCCAGCGTTAGATTTGTCCCAGACCTTGCGGTCAGTAACTTATTACCATAGCCCTTGGAGCAGTCTCGAGGGCCGGTAATACTCGAAGTAAACTGCGTTTGATGACATTGTAACCAGAACAACACAACTTGTACTCAATTACTGTAGGCCAAATTGTTAGTCAAGCTTATCCGGCTTCTGGTCACCCTCCAGATGTCTGGGACCGAAAATGCACTAGTGGAAATTGGGACCCATCGTTTTCTCCTTGATACTATTTCATGGTGCTCGGAGCATCCAACTTACGCTGAAAAACTGTAGAGTTATCCATTCAACAGTTTCTACGCAATCGTACGCAGCGTGGACAGCACATCTTATACGCGGATGTCTTTTTTCCAGCTCGCTTCGTGCCATCATGTTTGGTTGTGAACAGTGCAGCCGCTCGTATCGGCGACAGTCTCAACTGGTGGTGCACATGCGCCAACACACAGGTGAGGTGAGTTGTCAGGTTTGTTTTCCTTTTCACGATTGTGGCCGAATGCATGACCTCATGTTGTGTCTATCTGGCGAGCCATACACTCCAGTGCCACCATATAGTGTTCAGACTGCAGCCATTGGTACGGCAGTGAAGCATCAGTGTCAATACTGATGTTACTGTCTTTGATAATGATGATGACATTGGTGGAAGTTTTCTTTAAGTAACCTAACAGCATCAAGCACGTTTTTGGCTAATTTCGCTTCTTTCTCTTGTTCCCACCACCCGAATTTTCCTGTTTTCTCCAATAGAGACCTTTTTCCTGCAAATGTGGTAAGAGTTATGCCCGTGAGGACCATTTGCGTCGACACCAGCGTTCTTGCCTGGGAGACAAGGTCCCACCGTCTGTAACCGGTGAATTGCAACAGGCATCCCCGCAAAGAAAACTCTACTCTTGTCCACAATGTGGGGCTGGACCATTCCGTCAGAAGAAAATGGTTTGGGCTCATGTTGCAATGGTGCACCGGTGAGATTTGTCTTTTTTTGCTTCGTGTTGAATGTATTTTCAAGTAGATTTTAATGGTAATCCATTTTGAGGTGAACTTCGGAGCTGATCAGGGCGATCAAACGTGGGTTTTTTGGTTACTCAGAGAAGAACCGTTGAATATCAGAACTGTGTGAGCTTCTTGGTCACGTTGCTGTTCGGAATACCGCAATTTCTGAGGTGCAAAATTCATCCCTAGGTGTGGTATGAAATCCTCACTGATGCTGACTTTGTGATATAAGTTTTTGGAGACACTTGCGACTAGTGCCTCACGCTACTTGTTTTCATGATAAACACCAGATGTAGGGCTGAAAACTTATCTAGGGTCGTCTTATTTCAGTGTAAGCGATGGGCCTTTCCAAACCACCATCTTCCCCTCTACTTTCTCACGAAACGTAGGAAAACGACTAGCAGATGACTGTGTTTCCCTCTGAAATCCACGCAGTTGACCTGGTCAGAAAACGTCTTAGGTTCTGAGTTTGGATAACAAGTGTTTTCAGTCTTGCAACACACTTCATTTTTAGACGTTGCACTGTGTGTATGTGAAGGCAGTCGTACGTCCACTCCGCAATGTTTCACCTCTAGGCTCATCACTTACTGTTATCTTCGTGGCCAAAGTTGGAAAGCAAGAACCAAAGGAAGTCATGCCAGAGTTTGTCGAAACCCTCTCGAAACAATGAATTCTATGGCCAACCCCACCAAATTTGGATGTTTTTAATCCCGCAGCTAAAATGTGGTGACAAATGGCCGATGCTTATCTCTTGCATGGCTTCCCAGCAGTTCGGGGACGAGATGGCGCAAGTGGTTGGAGCGCGAATTTACTGACCGGAAGGTCCGGGGTTCGAACCCGACCTCTACCTCTCGACTTCCCCTGTCTAGGCTTGGGCAACCTGGCAGTATCCCAGCCCTCGTGCTTCCCTCGGGTGGCATGGCGGCTAGGTAGCGGAAGGGTGTTACAGTTCTAGTGTGCCACTAGTGCCACTTGCGGGGGTAGTGCAAGCCATGAATTTGTCCAAACGGACTAGGAAAAATCACCCAAATCGGCAGAGTCAGTCATAGCCAGAGTTTAATCTTATTTGACACAGGATGTGAGCTTAATCGAGACAGCTTTTTTCTGATCATTTGTGAGGTACAATTTCAGCTTTGTTCACTTTCATTACGAATAATTATATCTCCACCGGTCAGATGAATCATCAAAACCACGCTTAGCAAGGTCTTTTCCTTCCAATGTCCCTCCAAGTGGATCTTTAGCGGTCAACTGAAATTTACTCACCTATTTCATACAGCCATCCAGTTCTGAGGCGACAATCTCGCAGGATGGGCCTAAGGTTGTCTTTTTTCCAAGCGACCTCTTTTTTCAAGGTTCTGAGAGAAGCCAAAAGTGATCTGTTTCGAGAGCCAGTGTTTTCCCACAGTGATTGTTATAGACACGGACAATTAAACTATATATGCCGCCCTCAGCTTGACCGCCTCCGTGGCTGTTCCTCGATGCGTGATTTTACTCCCGCAGGTGTTCTACAGTACACCGATTCTTGTTGACACCACAAACTAATCTGTATGAAGGTGACATTGCAATCCTAGAGATCCATGTCGCACACATGTGACTTGTGTTACCAGGAGCGAAAATATATTAGAGCTTCGGACGCTAACCAAAAAGTACTGTGGTCTTGCGCTGACCTTTTCAACAACCACTGTGTATTGTATGGTTGTGAAAAAACAAACAGCTGAATACATGGATACGCATGCACCCGAGTGGGGTGACATATCTCAGTTGCAAAGTCATGAATTTACTGATCGCCTTGGTTAGCAGGTCTACTTGTGAGCAACGAAGCATTGCGACCACGTTTGATATGTACTTTTGATTGACGGTTGCTCGTATGTTTCGAGAAGGTTGGCGGGATCGTCTTGTGAAACGACTCATTCATTTAACTGTTGCGGGCGTCCTTAACGGTGTTATAACGGTGTTTACATCTGATGACTGTGGCGGCACACCCCTGCTTGAAACCAATCACCTAAAAAAATCGTTCAGCCGTAACACCCTTCCGGTGCCTAGCTGCCACGCCGCCCGAAGGAAGCACGAGGGCTGAGATACTGCCAGCCTAGACAGGGGAAGTCGAGAGGCAGAGGTGGGGTTCGAACCACGGACCTTCCGGTCAGTAAATTCGCGCTCTAACCACTTGAGCCATCTCGCCCCAACCAATCACCTATTGGGTATTTATTGCTTTTTAAAGGGAGATATTGATGAAAGACAGCAAAAGTCTTATTGAATATTCATGTTTTTCCTCTCTCCCATCTGACTTAATTTTGAGGTTAGCGAACGCAAACACGTTTGTGACCACTGCTCAAAAGCATTTCCCACCAAGTCCAAGTTGGCCCGTCACGCGACTCGGCACCACGGATTTACCTGTCCCCACTGTGAAAACAATTCTGACGGACTAGACCCTGTCATATTCAATAACTTTGTTGGCTTGAGACGGCACATTGCTTCGGTGCACCCGAAACCACGTGAGTTCCTTGGACTATTGGACGGCAGGTCGTACGTTTCGAGTGCGTTTACGTCACGTTCTTTGCCGCCCCTTTCTATTGGTGCGCGTTTCTCAGGTGTAGCCCGAGCCTGTGGAGAAGACCATGAATCTTGTTTGATTTTGCTTTTAGACCCCCCTGTCCGACCTCGACTTGTGAATGGTGTGAGCCGTCTACCTGAAAGGGCTCTGTTTGTGCTTTCAAGGGAACTGTACCTTGCGAAGCATCGTTAGCTATTGTCATGAGGTCACAGGCCCAGAGTCTTTCTATGAGTCGGACACGGTAACTCGAGCTTGATGATCACTCAGCCAACTATAGTCGTGTTCAGTGATCACATTAACACGAAAACTTTCCCCTTAGTTGGGCCGAATCTGCACTTCAAGTCAATACCGAATTTTACAAGTTTTTTCAGGTTATTTGTAGTGTTAGTGCCGTTTGCATCTGCTCTGATTAGTGGGTTGACTTACTTGTAGGACCGCGAAGCCGGTTCAGATAATGACCCTGATTCAACTATGTGGTGGCTATATGTTCAACATGGGGTCGATCCGATTGTCGGTAGTCTAATATTTGACTGAATGTCAGATTTCGAGAAGCTAGGAATTCCAAAGAAGGGTTTGACGAAGCCTGAAAGGTCGGAGATACTCTGTTTTTTTTTCTATCCGTAACTATTTTGACTCTTATCCAACATTACCACCGATGTTTTTCGACTGATCTGTTGTAGCCGCCCCCTCGCGTCGCAGTTTCTACGCTCATTTTCGGGACGTTAAAAACCCACATTTAGGCCTTCAGCAGGCGTCTAAAATGTACGGCCTTTGACGTGCCAGCAATGTCAGTGGGAAAGTGTGTCTCACGATTACTGTGCAGTCTCATAGTGATTTTCTTCTGGTCCTTAGTTGAGATGGTTTCGGGCTGCTGTCCTGTGCTTCTCTCGTGTGGGTTTATGGTGTACAGCGAGAGTGTTTACCAAAACAAACGGGTTTGCAAATTGTTCTGGTTGTGTGTAGGAGGGAGAGGCTCCCATACGTAAAATGGCCCCCCCAATAGAGTTCAGCCAATCTTGTCTAAAGCGAAAGACTCATTTCTGCGTTAACTGTTTTCAGTGTTCTAAAGAGACTGACCAATATCTTCGCCTATTCCACTAAGGGAACTCAGGAGCTCGCTGACTGTTAGGGTCCCAAAATGGCTATTCTGTAGCGGGACTCAGACTCAATTTCTCCAGCAATGCTTGGGCGCGTGTATGGCGCTGTACAGTGGGCAACCCACTTACTCTCGGTTACCCTGGTGAACAACAACTGTGGCACGTTTCAAAGTCCGTGGCTGCTTCGACGCTCTTCTCCACCACCAAACCAGGGGAATAAATACTAGTCTCGGAAGCAGACCCAAAGTGCTGTCAGACGAGTTCCCTTGAGGGAGGAAACGCTTACTGGGTCGAGTTTCACAGTACTGACGACAGTCGTCATTATGTCAGACCGTTTGACGCATGCTCATTCTAGACTAGACATTCTCTTCTCTATACTGCAACTCTGCATTATTTGGAGAGGTCTCAGATTTCTAGCAATGGAACCATCGGCGACTGTCTCCTCTTGCTATCTGTTCTATCGTTATGTCGTACAATTTTATCTTCAACCCGAACCTTCGTTTTGCAGCGCTGACCTGCAGTGTCTGCGGCAAACATTTTGACAGACCAAGTCGGCTTAAGGAACATGAGCTAACCCATACTCCTGGTGGTCCGGAGCTGCGGCGCCAATATGTTTGTACCCTATGCCCTCGTGTTCTTCCGTCAGTATCCAAAGAAACCAATTCCTCGCTTGAAAACATTGAGCCGGACGAAGGTTCGTCTAAGGCGGCCATCCAAGTAACGGCGTTCACGGCGAAAAGGAACCTTCATGCTCATATGCGATTGGTTCATGCAGATCTTGTTTTTCCATGTACATGGCCCGGCTGTCCCGTGTTGCTGTCCACTAAAGTAAGTTCCTCTCTGCCTAAAGCGTTTTTGGTCTACTGTGTGGATTTTTTAACTTGTGCTTGTAGTTGCCAACTTTCTTAGCCCATGAGCACACTGTGCATTGTGTTAGCTCAACCCAATTGATGTCTTGTCTACTCTACGCAGTTCTGTTAAACCTGGAGAATGTAAGGTGTGTCCTGTGTGACACACAACTGCCTGTTTGGATATGAAGGGCGGCAGTCTTACACTCAGACTCCCTTGTGTAAAAAGACGAGTAAGCACGGAACGAGTCACGGCGACTGTCACAGAAGTCACCATAGAAGAGCCTCCTGTGTAAAAAACGAGTAAGCACGGGACGATTCACGGTGACTGTCACAGAAGTCACCATAGAAGAGCCCTGAACTGTTGGAGTTTATGATGGGTGGGCACGGAGTTTAGTCTTTGGAGAAAGGAAGGAAGCGGAAAGATTGGTTCAACAGCGCCGCACGATAACTTCCCGAGGGTGGCCTGAAGAGCCCAGTTGTTCTTGTGCGGAGGGGAACATAGTGTTAGTTCGTTTCGGATCCAAGAAGAGCTGTAGCTTGCGCTGTTGTTGCTGGTGAGCCAATACCCAGCGGGCACTTCGACCCTGTAGGCGAAAGGTTCGGATTATTCATCAGGGGCTAATCATGATTTGCTGGCATATTCGTCGTGACTGACATCTGCAAGAGATAAGGCAGGGTAGACTTGTAGTTTCCTAACCTCAATACCTTTTGGCATTTGCTGGTTTTGCTCATCTGAGGATACCCTAAAACGCAGTGAGGTCGATGGTCGTCGTTCGAGGTTCGAACGCACCCTTGGAGAACGCAGTAGTGTCAGAAGTCCAAGCTCTTTTTCATCGTCTTACTGCTAGTTACCGGCTCACCTGATTGTTCTGTTCAGTTCGTCGGTCTTTCCTGTGCCATAGTATGAAAGAAGGCAACATCCTGCGTGTACTGTGTAGTAACGGTATTTTCCCCAACTTGGTTCTCGGTCTGAGCCTCCCAAGCTAGCGTTCACGTCAAAACAACCACCAAAGGTGCACAAGGTATATTAACGCCCAAAACCGAGTCAAGAACACTTGTAAGCGACGACAATTTTATGGAAATTCCGACGCTTTCTGGGTGCGCTATTGGCAACCGGTATTCGGCCAATACTGGGCCATGGTTGGCTGTTGGATCCAGACTTTCCACCAATCAGCTCTCGGCTTGATGCCGGACCGGCAAGCGTCCCGAACTTTTGGCCTATCTTGTGTGGGATAGGATTCTTAACCGTAGCAGCGCCTAAATACGAGCGGTAAAGTGGGATCTGTGTGGAATTTCACCTAACATACTGTGTACACTCCGCACTACCCATTCGTGCACATGTATTAGGGCGACCCGTTACCACGCAAAACTGGCGAGTAGCCTGTTTAACGACAAACAACCCCGGAACCGACGCCGGTACGTTATGTATCTCCCCTCAACTCGAACTTCAACGAGTGTTGGTCCTCATTCAACTGCCGTTTAATCGAGTTTGCCATCATCTTAAAGTTGTGTGACCTTCCCACTAAGATTTCTCCTACTCTTGATGATGAGGATGAATTAGACTCCAGGGTTGGTCAGATCACCTTGTCCTCGGAAGAACCCGTTTTTTAGTATCATAATATGTCAACCAATGTAGTGTGCATACTGGTTGTTGTCGAGTACTTTTACAGGCAAGCGCCATCTTCGAATGACGCACAAGACCAGAACCTCCGGGAAGGCAAAACAAATTCGAAGCTGGGTTTCTATGCGGTATTAATATAGGAACAGAAGAAACGTGGGGAACTTCAAATGTCAAAGTAATGGACGATACACTAAGATTTGGTGCATCTGATGTACTGGCTTAGGTTCTGAACCCCTGGGTTATACGTCAACCTCCCTGCTGTAGGACATTTGGAGTCTGTTGTCTAGTATTACCCTCCCAAACCCTAAGATGACTCGTGTTTTATATTGATCTTCCGGTTGTTGGTGCATTGAGCTATCCACAGGCGACACCTTCCGCTCACCAGGGGAGTGCTGACCGATTTTGCATTTAGTTGCATGCTTTGATTTGTTGGGAAGGCATTGTGCACCCTTCTTTTAAACGGTCTTCAACGGAATGTGTTGGAAGCGTCCAGGCCAAAGGAAACAATTTGGAATCCACCGTAAAGGTCCTTGTGAATCGTAGTTTTTTTGAGGAGGGGGACTACTGTACCAGCTTAGACTGTGTTATAGCTGTCCGAGTGGTGTGTTCTCCAATGAAAATTATCACAGGGACCGGAAGGTGCAACCAGACGAATGAACCGGTGTGCAGGTTGACTTAACTGGGTTGGATTCAGTTTATCTGTCTGAAGTGAACCACCCTGGTGGTTCGCATATATTCCATCCGTAGAGCGTTTCTTGAATCCACCTATTTCTTTTCCGTTTCTCAGCAAAAACTTTTACAACATCTGCAGCGCCATGAGGCGAATCGTCCAGTCGCTCAGTCTAGTCGAAACAGACGTCTGAACTCACAAGGAGAAAAGATTGTCCCCTCAAAGCACAAGGTCAAACCGGTGGCGCCTTATAGACGGTCTTTCCACAAGCTCCAAACTGATGAGGATGAGACAGCAAGTCAGAGTAGCATAGTCGCCCTGTTGATGGATTCTGGTGATGAGTTATCCGCACAGGTTTGTGTTTACTCGGCTTCTTTCAGTGTTGCGTGTGTTTTACCTTCTTCCTTTTCCGAAAGTACTTGTGCAGGTTTTGTATTGTTGCAGCTCTGTTTTTCTACGTACGACGTGCGGCTGTCGGTTGTAGGGACGTTTCAACTAGACAGGAGCCAAGATGGCTCAGCGGTTAGACTGCGAATTTACTGACCGGAAGTTCAGGCAGAGGTTCCAACCCTACCTCTGCCTCTCGACTTCCCCTGTCTAGACTTGGGCAACTTGGCAGTATCCCAGCCCTCGTGCTTCTTTCTGGTGGCATGACAGTTAGGCACCGAAAGGGTATTGCAGCTGGACGATTTTTCAGCTAGACACAGCAAAGGTGGAGCACATTGGTTTCTGTTCGGATTTTTGCGACCCTGAATTAATTTGTAAGCCGACGCCGACGTGACATGTGCTCCGAGTCAAGCTCAACTCGTGAGAGATGGTCGGTATCGTACGGACACCACGAATCGCACTGGTTGGAAGGGAATGAAGACGAATCACTTCTTAGAGATCATTCGAACAATCCTTCACTCCTTGGAGCTCAAGATGGCCCAGTGGTTGAGGTGCGAACTTGCTGGCATCTCGACCGCTCCTGTCCACGCTTGGGCAAACTGACAATATCGCAACCCTGTTAGCTCTTTTTTAGTGACATGACCGCTATGCACCGGAAGGGAACAATTATTATTAATTTTTCCCCGCTTCTTGGTGAACTTTGTATTTCAGGCTGTAAAAAAACATACGGTGATGTGCAAATGTCTTTCAGCGTGGTCCTGATGGGCGCTTAATCCCTCATCTTGACGAACAGCCAGCGTTCAGTTTACGCGAAAGAGCTTGCGCATAACGCGGACGCACTAATGCGTTTTCGTCCTATCGTCTACCACGTAATTCATAACGCCAGCTTTTCTCCTGTCCACAAGCTCCCTAGTTTTTGTGCGTGTGGTTACCCTCGAAGCATAGCGCCGTTAAATTATGCCTCGTGTTCGGGCCAGTGGTTGGACTCAGCTGACCAATCCCAGGAACATTCGGATGTGTGTGAAACCATTTCGCCCGATGCATCCATTTCAGCATACTGTGACAGTTCATTCCTCTCTCTCCTGATAACTGGAAACAGAAGAAAAGTTCATTCGTCTTTTTCATGTGTACTGCTTTAGGGCTTCTGGCTCGCGGTGGGATGAATCGTTCACATGAGTGTCTCATACTATCCCGGACGCGAGTGGCGATCATTGGCCGGGTCTGTTTAAACGAGTCGAGATTCATTTCTGATCCTGCTTGCGGATCCAGTGAAACTAACTCCTGTTTTGAAAATGAGGTTGATCTTTTTTGGAGGTTTTTTGGTCTCCTTTTTCTTGCCTAGTTTCTGGAAATGCGAAGGATCACTTCGTATGGTACAAGGCATTCCAACCTCCGCTTGACTTCGTTTTTACACATTGCTCTAGCCCTCCGCAGCACGAATACTGGCAACGCATAGATACCATCATCATCATCATCCCACCCTCAGAGCAGTGTGGTGGGGACGCAGATTTTTCTTGCATGTGCACCAGATTTAACTCTTTCCGCAATACGTCTTCTAATCTGTGTACGATTCACTGGTAAGCCCCAGGGTTAAATGCTTCTTGTGGTGCTAACGCACACGCCCTCCTCATCTTCATCGTCAACAACGTATAGAAATTCGTAGTTATCGGGCAACGTGTCCGTTCCTAGCCAGTGGGAACGTTCAGTATGTGCGCTCACATCGAGTCACGTGGAAGCCACCGACGTCAAGCCAGTCATGGACTCATTTGGATCCTTTGGCTGTTGGTTACCGATGGGGTACCTCAACTTAAGATCACCGTTCCTTCTGGAGTTCGCAACTTGACTACGATCACGCCATCGTGCTTAGCATTTCGCTTTCTGCCAGCATTGCGCGTGCCAAAAGAGAGCAGCTCCGTTCATCAACTTTGACAAGTTTCAGTCGCTGAAGGGTATCGAAGTGATCTGGCCAGAAAGCTACTCGAAACGCACAGTCATGCAGATGACGAAGATTGCTTGAAGGTTGAATGGAGGCAAGTTAAAGAAGCAATGTTCTCAGCGTTCAGAACTGTTTGTCTAAGTCATCTGACGCGACTAAATGAACACTAGATATCTTCGAGATCAGCAGATCTTATTCCTGTCGGAAAAGCCATATTAGCGACTGTGATGGCGCACGCAGATCCCTCAAACACCGGATAATTAGGAGCTTGAAGAATGACAGAGAACGCTGGTGGATTTTGAAGGCCCAGGAGATGAAGAAGGCTTTCGCCGCAGGCAACAACCGCGCCTTGCTTCGACCGATTCGATCAACCGGTCAAAAGAAAACAGATGTCAATGAAACAATATACGAAAAGGACAGAATCGCAATTCACTCACAAACTCTTTGTCTTGAGTGATTGGTCGGGCACTTCAAAGAACAATTCAGTTGGTCTGCAACATATCCTCCAGAAGAACCCAACGATCCTGAATGGAACAGCAACACGACTCGGCCGTCAGCGACAGAAATTCAGCGTGAGATAGCACTCCTACAGCATGACAGGGCACCTGACACGGATGGTCTGCATCCCGCATCTTTCAACGAAGGTGGCAAGGTCCTGGTGAAAAAACAAACCTGATAACCATACTATTGAAGATTTTGGACGAAGACAAAAGCAGTGCAATGGAGTGCCTCGACCGTGACGCTTCTTTGAAAGTCATCCGAAAACTATCTTGCCATCCATTATGTTCTCTCACACTATTTTGCGTAGGTTGACCGACTATCACGAGAGACAGATTCGTAAGAACCAAGCTGGGTTTCGCTCAGGCCGAGTATGCATCAACCATATCTTTACCTTGACACAAGAGGCCGAGTAAGCATCAACCATATCTTTACCTTGACACAAGTTCTTGGACAGTACCACTTCAAATGGCATACGTTGGTCGTTTTTCATGATCTGAGAGCTGTTTTCGACTCTGTCGATCTTCAGGAACTTCGGTGGTGTCTGGAGACCAGAGGTGTACCTTCCGAATTTATATCCCTTATGGAGGCGCTTTGTACGAACTGCTGTGGTCACATACGAGTATACGGTAAGTTTTCGGCTGAGTCCACCACGTCCAATGGTGTGAGAAAACGCCACTCTCTCTCACCATTTCTTTTCGACTTTGCTATTCTCGTGCTGCGTGGAATTCCTCTGATTGCCTCTGAAACTTTGAGGATCGAAATATCCACAGACATCGAGTATACTGACGATATCGCCATCTTGGATCAGACCCTTTGGAAATGCAGGAACCCAAGACTGTGGGATCAAACCCAAACCTTGTGCCTGCCGACCGTCCAATCGACTCGTAAATAAGTTTACTTAGCTGAACAGTTGTATACATCCCGGTGGCCGGCTGGAGACGAGATCACTTCTCGAATCGAGAAGGTTGTGGCAGCTTTTACTAACCACAGACATCTGTGGCCCCGGCACAACGTATGCTTTATCGATCAGAGAGACGGCGACGATGTACGAACTCTTGCCATGGATATCTGCGAAGCGTTAGTCTTGGGACATGGTTTTTAGTTGATAAACAGAAACTGCAAACGATTGAGGTTTTTCGCATTGGCCCCTTGTGTAAACGCTTGGTATGTGTCGTTCATTTCTGCCCATTTCTATTCATCTATCATCTAATGTCCAAAGAAGAGAAGACAAATGGGTGCCATTTTATCCCACTTCAGTTTTTTTGTGGAGCTAACGATTAACAGATAAAGTGTTTTACTGATAGCCTGTCTGTTTGGTTCGAACCAACGTCGTAACCGCACCGCCATGGAGGGATTGTTCGCTCATGGTTTTTTAACTATTTATCTGATGTTTTTTCTTGTATTTACAGTGACCCCCATCAACTGTGGATCGGTCCTTCGTAACCCAAAACCTGACCTCTTTCTGCATCAGCATTTGGTTCTTCATTCCCGTTGACTTGCTTGCACTTGACACGTGATTTGATACCGAAATACTTTTATACATTTTGTGCAATACAGTCTTATCGGATGCGTAATTCTTTCTTGATGTAGTGACCCGCTGAATGTGCTTCCGTGGTGATTGTCTGTTGAGCCACCATATGTTACTATTCGGAGCCACAAGGGGTTTGCAGCAGTGCGAAATGCTTAGTTGTTTCTGTGATGGTATTCTGATTCGTTTTGATTAGCTACTCAGTTTTCACGGTGAAAACAATAATATATATATATATATTAGTTCAACTGTGGTACCCTGTCGGTTCATAGTCTCCGTGTAACTCGGGGGCACAAGTATGAGATACTGCGAGGTTGCCCAAGCTCAAACAGGGACTGTCCCAGGGTTTGATTCGAACGACGGACCTTCCGGTTGATGGTTCTGCACTTTAACCGGTTAGCTATCCCGGGTTTGTGGGCTAGGAGTTATATGTAGGAGTTGGCCCTTTCGTTCTTAACCGCATTGTTTGTCGCTCATCAGTAGTCGTCGCCTTACTGGTCTTTCCCATTTTCTCGGGACGTGATGGTCATCAGTGTTGCACAATCTCCCACTAATGTTGTCTCCGCGAAGTAAATCTCACTCGTCTCGTTCTGATGGTGGCGGTGCATCCACTACCGTGGAGATGAAGGTTAGTGTGCGACACCGCCGATCTAAACTATTGCGAAGCGTCTATCCTAAGGCGTTTGTTGAAGGTTGGATTTAAACCATACGAGCGTACTACATTCACGGGACCAGCTCAACTCGTTCTCTCTTGCTGGGAATCCCTTGTAAGAGATTAGAGGTGCTCTCCACCTCAAAAATGGATCGTTCTTCTCAGCCAAATTTGAATCATCCATCCGCTTGGTTTGTATCAGGTCAATCTCGCATTCGTCAAACCGAACGAGAGGAAATGAGAAAACCAATACGACAACATGAGCACACCTCAAGTCAGTAACTCTGAATTGTTGTACATCCATCCGGATTCGTCGCTCCTCCGTGTTTTCGTGTTGTGTCTCTTTCCTCAGACTTATAAGTGTTATCTCAAACTCGGCTGATACCGATACCCTTGTGATGGCATAACTTGTAATTCAAACCACGGCACTACAGAAGATTACTCATTGCTTATTTAACGGTAAAAGTACACAGGTCAGAGCCACAACCAAGCACTCCAAGTAGGCTATTCGAACTCGACTGTTCGTCGGCCAATTGGCGCGCGGTATCGAAACTCTCCCACAAAAACTCCTCACTCACATCGCGCGCGGATAAACACTGCTCCCTAATGCGGAGAAATTTTGAAGCTATTCTAATTCTGTTCATTGTTATCCCGAATGGCGTGAAGTCATTTCCAGAAAGCCATCGAGTTTTCCTGAGTCAGTTTCAATCGAAAAGAGATACCGTCACCGAGAAAAATGACTGATGAGTGCATTCCAATATCTACTACTCACAGGGACTGAGATGGCTACTATTGACCTCCGACCACCGATAGTGTCTTGGTTCTGCCATGTCTATCCGTTCTGCGAGTCAGTGAAGTTGCTCTGAAGGTTGTCGTATCCGGCGTCTCCGAATCACACAGGAGTGGTAATCTTAATTGAGCAGTTAATTCAAACCCTGTTTTCGACGTATAATCATAAAAGCGTTAAATCAGGCGGCTGAATATGCTCAAGTGTTTTAAAGTTGTGTCAGATGAATGTTTGTGTTCTGATATCATTTTGAGGTAGCTCAGTGGTTAGTGCGGGGTCACCTTGACCGGAAGGTCACGTGGTTCGGATTCAACCTCCATCTCGACTGTCCTCCTTGGGCTTGGGCAACCTGGCAATACCTCAGCCCTCGTGCTTCCTTCTTGTTGCATAACCGCTACGCACTGAAGAGTTGTTACAGCTGAACGACGTGTATTTTTGTTTTCTCGTCTTCAAGCTAGAACGTATTGTCCTCCCTCCGGCACTCAAGTTGTTCAGTCTCGGTATCGTTTCTGTGCACAGCTATCGTGAGTTACGAACGATAAGCTCTTATCAGGTTTTCCAGACGAAATGACCCGAGTCCTTAGTAAAACTGTCACCTGAGCTGGAGTTCGTGGTCATCCGATGCATAATGCTGGTGGCATGTGTTTTAGTTATTGCACTGCAGACTTTTTCGTCGCCAGTTGGGATAATATCATCAATGCGAGTCCTTGTCCTACGCACTGATAATGCCATCTCGCTTGCTGACGAAGGTTTTGCAACCTAATTGCTTAATTCAGTGAAGAGATCAGCCGCCGTCTATGCTCACTATTGGGTGGGGGGGGGGGGGGGCGAGATGGCTCGAATTTACTGACCGGAAGGTCCGTGGTTCGAACCCGACCTCTGCCTTTCGACTTCCCCTGTCTAGGATTGGGCAACTTGGCAGCAACCTAGCCCTCATGCTTTCCTCGTTTGGCATGGCAGCTAGGCACCGAAAGGGTGTTACAACTGAACAGTTTATCCTCACTATTAATGAGTCGTCGCAAATAACGAACTGATTTCTTGTGTTCACACCCGACCTTGACTAACATTGCTACTGTTTAATAGGTAAAGACCACTTGGTGACTTTCCAGGTTAATCTAATGCTTCTCTTAATTTCAGCTTCGAGTCTAGTCGAATGAATCCCTTCGGTTCTTCTGTGTGTCTCGTCGTACTACGTGCTCAACTGCCCCTATGAGTTTTACTGAGAAGCGTGTCGCATCTACTACCATAATTCTATCCGACACCACCACGTCTTCCGGAGGCCGATTTTCTCTTAGATCGTCTCGTCAGAGTGCCAGAGGTGCCAAAACTTCCAATACAGGCATACGACTACCGAATCAGTTCACTGCGGTTTCCGGCAACGTTGAATCTTCCACATGTGTGCTTTCTGCACATGGCGAACGCGGTCCAACCATACCAACAGGCCAGTACCCACAGGATCCTTTCCGAACCGGGGCTGTTGGTTATCAAGACCAGGGGACGAACAAAGGTGATGCCTCTTCAACGAGAATATCGTATTCTCCGATAACGTATGCTTCGGTAGCAGCCAGAAAACCCCCAAATCCCACACGCTCTCTGTTAGAAACAAAGCCCACAGGCCAACCTGAAAAACCGTCTAACGTCACCAAAAATCAGAGTAATCATATTCAACTGGGGCCGAAAGCAAATAATCCTAATGGAATTGATCCACTACCATGCAATTCTGGATACAATGGTAGTCTGGAACAGAACTCGACACAGAGTTCTGCCATCGCAGGATGCGATGCCCCTGTGGTGTCATCACCTTCTAGTGCTCGTGCTGGGTCATCGAACAAGCGCAGATCGAAGAATAAAAAAAAGGTCCCTGGAATTATTGAGCTTGGTTCAGTAGAATTCCCTCACACTAGTAGCCCACTGCAAAAGAGCAGGCGCCCAAAACTTCGCGCCTCCTCGCTGTCTTCATTGGGCCGTTCTCGGACTCTTCCTCATAACTCCTCCGGTGCTCGTCGGTACAATGCACCAATTGAAATTTCCTTATCCCAGTTTATTAGCGCTGAACCACAAGTTCCTTTCCGTAAACCAGTGACTTCTCATGCGTCCGTAGTTCAGAAAACTCAACTCAAAGGCATCAATGAGAATGCACGCATAGGAAAAGTGCGCGAAACACCCAAGACCAAACGACCAACAACGCTTAAGCGTGCCATACTTGCCGAACGAGAAACTCGAAAGAATCGACGATGTACTTCAGCTCCGGCGACAGCTAGGAGTGGTGCACTTTCTACGGGAGTTCCGAGCAACAACGGAGACGTCCAATTGTTCGCAAATCAAGAAGTAACCACGAAGGTATGTCCCCTGTTGAGAGCCGCCTTATACAAAATCCTTTTTTTTCTAGACAGGAACAAATGTCCAACGCCCGACGCTGCATAGTTCATCAAAATCGGATAACAAACAACAAGACGATTTGGTCACCGAACTCATGCAACGATTGTCACAACTTCAAGATCGAGCATATGTGAAATTCGCACACGCCCCACATCATCGTAAAAGGACAAAGCGTTATGTTTGCGGTCTTCGCGAGGTCGTCAAACATCTGCGCCTAAAACACATACGTCTCGTACTGATAGCACGGGATCTTGAAGGAGGCGCAAGTCGCCATTGTCGAAAACTAACAGGTGCGTTTTGTTGGCCATTTTGTGCATTCCTGTGTTTTTTATTTTCCTCCGAACTAACTCGGAAAGTTTCGGTAGAAACTGTAACTCGGAACGGTAAACTCGACTTTCCCAGCCATTAACAATCCACAAGGACTGTCTATCGCGCAACCATCCTTGTAAATTTACAGTCCATGAGGTTTCGTGAAGATTCTTTTCCAAATTTCCAACCAGAACTCGCACGAAGCGATTCAACACCAAAGCGAACTGCATACCCGTAAGAATGGCCTGCTCTCCTTGCCACTCAGATGCGTATGGCCCAAATTTGGCCTCAGACGTTTATGACAAAGTTTCCGCTTTCACGTTTGCTTGGAGGGCACTCTGACAGTAAAATGCAACACGGATGAAACAGTCGTTCCTTGCTTGTTTTTTTGGGATTCGGTCATCTGTAGAGCATAAAGATAGCTAAATTCAAGTGGTTGCTAGTGTACGAAATCCCGCTCAAGTGGTTGGAGCGCGAATATACTGCCTGGAAGGTCCGTGGTTCGAACCCGACCCCTGCATTTCGGCTTCCCCTGTCTAGACTTGGACAACCTGACAGTATTCCAGCCTTCATGCTTCTTTCTGGTTGCATGGCAGCTAGCCACCTGAAAGGTGTTACAGCTGACGATTCGATTTTATACAGCTAAGTGGTTTCTTGTCGCAAGTCTTCATCAACTCTCTGGTTCTTATTCACGCTTGTATGCTATTTCTGGAAAATTCCATATCCTGTAATCTGGAGAACGTGAGCGGTCGATATGGAAGTTCCCAGGTGTGCAATTCTGCAAATGATCATCCCTCATTTAGCATCCTGACCAGAAATAATTTGCATCATTTGTGAACTACACTTGTTCTCCAAAAGCAATCACCTTGACGGCACAACCATTTTATTCTCAACTCTGTATCCCATGGGCAGAGATGGACAATTCCCCGTGGTGCGAATGTCGACCTTTGTAATCATCCGAGAGAAGCGCGTAACAAAGGGAAACTTGCAAGGGGCCTTGCAATAACGATATGAAGTAGGTTTCTTCAAAAGTGATGGGTATCGATCCCGTGCTCATACCCCACCCTATTCGATTGCGAAGATGCTGGGTGTTTTGCACACCACACAAGTGCTTTTGGCTCGGCAACTGGCCGCCGTTGTTATTTTAACCAGAAGCTGCTTTCAGCGTGCTCTCTTCTGTTGCAAACCAGTTCGGGTGTGCAGTGCTCAGACAACCCCGTCGCTGAGAGAACTTTGCTTGCCGGCAAACCTCAACGCGCTAGCAACTAAACTAAATGTAACTTGCTGGACTGGACTTCTACCACTAGCTCATGGTCTGGGATTCACGCCAATCTCTTGACATATAAGGAAATTGATCTACCGGAACTGCGTCAGCACATACTCTGGGTACCTGAATTATTGGATGTCAACAGGCGAGCATTTTCGTAGTTGCGAGGATTCTGTGATTTGCCTGCCTTTTCGATCGTTCCTCCACTGAGTATGTCGATCAGCTGTAGAACCCTTTCGGTGCCGAAATGCCATGCCACCCGAAGGTTGCACGAGGGCTGGGATACTGTCAGGTTGCCCAAGCCTAGACAGGGGAAGTCGGGAGGTAGAGGTGGGGTTCGAACCACGGACGTTCCGGTCAGTAAATTCGCGCTCTAACCACTTGGGCCATCTCGCCCCAGTATGTCGATCGATGACTAGCCTACCAGAACTTTGCGGTCAAGCAGCTTCATGATCCGTTTAAACCAGACGGGCACTGCGAGTGATCGCACGATTTGCTGGCTTGAACGCGCATCTCCCACCGTAGAATGATGACGAATATCTCTTGTACGTTTCTCTTAGACATACTGTGGAGGTAGAAAAGCTGACGGCCCCGAGCGACTAACACTGACTATTTCTTGTCCCTAGGTAGACAAACCTGATGGTATCCAAGTCAGGTCTTTGTGGTTTTCCACACTATCAGACCGTCAACTGCAACATCCGTGTTTTGTGTCATCCCGATCTGTTAATCAAGAGCTTGTATCCAGTAGTTAGTCGTTACAGGTTGCTTTGCCCCTGTAGGCTCAGTTTGCTCCACAGAGTAACCGTGTTTTTTCGTTTATCAGTGAACGAATCTGTAGATCGCCAATTGGCGGCCGACTATCGACAGGTGACAGAAAATACTTAACCCCGATAGATGCTAACTGGGGATATGGATTTCAGTTTTTTTCCTCTTCTCTCTCTCTCTCCGTCCCATAGAACCGCCACCGGCAACCAATGAGGACGACACACAGCTTTCTGCCCTTGAAAATATTCTCGACCAAATATGGCACCTTGCAACGGAAGATGCAGAACGGCCCACTCCGATATTGTTGACCCATACGCGTCGGTTCCTGGGCTACCTGTCACACAAATCATGCCGTGTGTCCGTCATTGGAATTCTGAGTGACGCGGGAGCCGAGTCGATTATGCAGAACCTTTTGGCTTTAAAAACGGGAATCAACTTACCGCAACCGCTGACTTCATTTGGTGCTTGTGAACGAGATCAACCAGCTCGTGAAGAAAGCCAGCAGATGATGGCAAACTGCATGTGGCATTGTCCTTCGGACCTCCAGGTAGATCCTTTTTCGGCTAACGTGATCTCTTCTGGTAATGCGTTGTTCTTCATCGGACGTGCATCATTTTTGGATTTCTGAAAGGGGTCACTGACCAAATTTTCGTCCCACTTTTTTGTCGCCCGTGTTGTTTCCGCTGTTTGCAAGGCCCGAATGTCGAGGACAATCGTACACACGTTCCGGGGACTATGCCCCAACCGAGCTCGCTAAACAGATGAAAGGCAACTCTGCTGTTGAACAGTGGATGTTCCATTCGTGCGAATGTCTTGTCATCTTCGAATGGCGCAAGACACGTTTGTTTTTTTATATGGGGTTAGTGATATTCTCAAGAGGTGGATCAGTCCTCAACTAGGTACTTTTGGATACGTTGTGAAATTCAGACAAGACACTTTGGTGAAAGCTCCTAGTTTATCGGAAATGGCTGCGGAATGATTTTGTCTCTTTGAGCATATACTGCAGGTGATATTTACCGGGCTTTAAACCAGCCGAGCATGCTGAAAGAATGGCCCTCGATCTGATACATATTTGCCTATTGATTTCGGGGTCGTACGGTGAAAATCTCTGGAGGTTTTATGTGTCCTACATCAGCTTGGAGTACAAATGACTGTGGCTTCCCCGCTTGCCAATGCAATTGGCCATACGTGTGGTTTTTATCATCTCAGCCTGGTGACTTGCTGCGGAAAGACCCTAACGAGGTTAGTGTCGTAGGGAGAAGCCACAACAGTCTGGTTTTCGGAAAGATCGGTTGAATCACTTGTCTAATTATCTTCGGTACCTGCCGAGGAAGGAATGTAGCTGAAAATTCTGCTACGAGGTTGAAATTAAAACGACCTGATATGGTTTGGAGATCTACACATTCCGGTGGTTGATGGTCGATATGTTTCCCTTCTGAGAATAGCGCAGTTAAGTGACCACACAACAGAGTAGTGAGGAGGCTAAGCAGTTACAACCGGGCTACGGAAATGTGATATTTTTTTAGGTTACTGTGATGTTCGCATGAGAATCAACCAAATCTCTCCTATATGACAAGGTTGATGGAAATCCGGGACTAGGCCTTCCTGGCGCCTTTGAAAAGGGTGAAACTGGTAGCGGGCTGTCGAAGAGTTTTCATCATCCTTTCGAGTAGCATGTTGTACAGCAATTACGCTTTAAATGGAGCAGATGGGTATCCGGATATTCACGAATAACGATCTAGGTAAAAAAAATCGTTCAGCTGTAACACCTTTTCGGTGCCTAGCTGCCATGCCACCCGAGGGAAGCACGAGGGCTGGAATACTGCCAGATTGCCCAAGCCTAGACAGGGGAAATTGAGATGAAGAGATCGGGTTCGAACTACGACCTTGCGGTCAGTAAATTCGCACTGTAACCACTGGTAGATCTTGCCACCCGATCTAGGTACACCCTGGAAGACTAAAGCAAACGCTCTGGGACGCGATTCAAACTGGCCGCGGGTCACAGGTTCCAAGTTGTCTTTCCTTTATTTCGCGTTATGTGACTTTGAGATGAACCCATTTGTGAGGATTAGAATCATGGAGCAATATTTCGCAAAAAAAAACATGGCGACACCAAAACGTCGTGGAAACCTTGCACGCAGATATCATCATCATCGACAGCATAACATCGCCTCCAGACACTCATTCGGGCGATCTGGACAGAAACTGACAACGAAAGTGCCATTGACATCGATTGACAGTCATAGCTTGCGAGATGGCTCAGTAGTTAGAGCGCGAATTTACTGACCGGGAGGTCTGTGGTTCGAACCCGACTTACTTTCCCTGTCTAGGCTTGGGCAACCTGACACTATCCCAGCCCTCGTGCTTCCTTCTGGTGGCATGGCACTTACGCACCGAAGGTGTGCTACAGCTGAACGACTTTTCTCATCTTTGCACGTATATAACGAAAAAGGGACTTTCTGACTCCGATGAAATGGCATCCTGCGGTTTCCTTGATCGTATTGGATGACAAAACCTATCACTTATATACATGTATCACGATATGTCGAATATCGTACCAACCAAAACATGAGACGGCCTGGTGCAGCACATTCAGTTGCCTGAAAACATCACAAACGGGAGATTCAGCTGGGTTCCAGGTGAGTCTCTCGCAAAAACCAAATTGATATGCAAATGAGTGTATTTCTCGAAAACTGTGCAATTTGGGTTCAAGTAGAACATAAGGTTGACGGAAACTCGGGGACTGCGCCTACCTGATGAGCCCCAAGAAGGGCGAAACCGGTCGTGGGCTGTCGAAGAGTTTTCAGCAACCTTATGAGTAGTCCATTACGAATATACATGTATCGCGATATCTCGAATATCGTAGCAACTGGAACATGAGGCGGCCTGGTGCAGCACATTCAGTTGCCTGAAAACATCGCAAACGGGAGATTCAGCTGGGTTCCAGGTGAATCTCTCGCAAAAATCGAATTGATTTGCAAATGAGTGTATTTATGGAAATTAGTCCGATTTGGGTTCAAGTAGAACATAAGGTTGACGGAAACTCGGGAACTGCGCCTACCTAATGAGACCGAAACAGAAGGGCGAAACCGGTCGTGGGCTGTCGAAGAATTTTCAGCAACCTTATGAGTAGCGCATTACGTATAAAACCTATCCCACTTTCAACATGTATGCCGGGGCACGCTTGTTTTCGTAACACCCACGTATCCAGCGTCACATTCGAACATTTTGTTCCACTGGTTGTTGCAGAGTGTAGTCGCGCTGCTTGCTTCATGACAGTCATTGATTGGCTTCGACAATGGTTTATTCGATTTCCCTTTTGCATACTTCTCACATCTTCAAACCAATCCGCGTGCCCACTTGAAGACAGGTAATTGAAATAGTGGTCGCTGATATTGCAGATCGCAATACGGTAGATATCCTGAACTGCTTTTCCAGACTTCGCGGGCGAATTGAATCCCGAGTAGCGACCCCTCCTCAGTCCCACATGAGACTGGCTTGTTGTTTACTTGATGTGGTCTTTGATCCCGTCTAGGAAATATCGCCAGATGAATTCATCAATATGTCCCTGATAGGGTAAGCTTGTTCCATTCGTCCGTTGTCTTTCTCGCCCATACATACTACTAATAATGCAAACAGGGTTTTCTGTTTAACCTCCACGGATGATCAACTCACCTCTCACTTCCCGGTTTATTTTGATGTTGCAGGGCGCCTTCGCCTCCCTGTCCGTCGGTACATGAGCAAGTGCAGTCAGTGTTCCGTTTCGGGCATCTCACAACCACTTTTACTCTTTCCTACCACTTTATTTTGTCTCTTGATTTGAGTACTATCTATGACGTAGTGTTGTGTATGACGCATTGTGTTTGAATTGAATAAAAGGCAAAAAATTGTTCATTGTTCACTGGCTCATTTCTGTACCAGTAGTCATGCTCACAAACAAATTTATGAGCTGAACGAACGAACACAGGTAGTCCAGTCCCATACGAGTAGTCGATGTCGGTGACAGGCTCGAAACGCAAGCCCACCAAGCTTGTGCTCTAAAACGCACGCCACCTTTAATTCACCAGGATTTCAAACTCGTTGTGTTGCACTAGACCGTTCTGGAGCACCGTGTCCCAGGAGAGATGGCGAGATGGCCCAACTAATTAGAGCGCTAATGTACTGACCGGAAGGTCCGTGGTTCGAACCCGACTTGCTCTGCCTCTCGACTTGCCCTGTCTAGGCTTGGGCAACCTAACAGTATCCCAGCACTCGCGCTTCCTTCGGGTGGCAAGGCAGTTAGGCATCGAAAGGGTGCTACAGCTGAACGATCAGTTCAGTCCTACGAACCTACCATATCCGGAGAGCATAGTCAGGGCTTAGCAACCGTGTGAATGATATCTTTGAGGAAACTAGCTTCAATACCACAGGTTAATAGATAAGGGGGTTAGATGAGTACGCAAACCCATCTTGGGAATTTTTGCGCTCGCAAACAGTTAATTATGTGGTCTTTCTGACGCGTGAGCGTCGATTCGGTTCTAAATATACCTGTCAGAAGGGATAGTATCCACACAGCAAAGCGCACTTCCGATCTGCTCGACATTAGTTACAAACTCTTACGTGGAAGGATATTCTATCAAACCAGAAATGGTAACCAGGTTGAGAGTAGCCAGACGTCTGGGTTAACCGGATGTTTTCCTGAAATAGTAAGTCGCTTCCACTCAGCACAGGGCTGGGCGAAAAGAGCTCTGCGGGGCAGACGGTCTTCTGGCATGCGGAGTACATGTCCCAACCAGAGCACCCTATGAAGCGTGAGTAATTCATCTATCGCGGGAGAGTTCCTTCTTCCTAAGACCATCTGACGTACCTCAGCATTACTAATCCGATGTTCCCACCAGACCTGACCAATGCTGCGGAGACATCGATGATCAAACACTGACATCTTCCGTACGTCCTCTGCACGTAGGGGCCACGTCTCTGATCCATGAAGCAGTATGGATCGCACCGTCGCAGTGTAAACTCTTCCCTTGACAGACAAGCTCACGTCACGTCGGCGCCACAGGTGCCGAAGGTTGGCAAAAGCTGCCCTGGCCCTTCCGATTCGAGAAATAATCTCATCTCCAGCCAGTCCACCGGAACCTATACAGCTGTTCAGATAAACAAATTTATCTACCACGTCGATTGGCTCATCCGCAAGCATGAGGTGCGGGTTTGATCCCACCCAGTCTTGTAGCAGCACTTTACACTTTGCGGGTGTGAAGCGCATGCCAAACCGTGCGGCAGAGTTATTTAGGTTATTTAAGATCATTTGCATTTCGGAAGGGTCTGAACCAAGGAGAGCAATATCGTCTGCATACTCAGTGTCTATGAGCGAACGTCTCGGGAGCATTTTGACTCCCGAGGTTTCACAGGCAGGCAGAGAAGTTTCAAACAGCACTTTACTAACAAATGTGAGGGAGGGCAACCTTGTCTTACACCGCTGGACGTGGTGAAGTCGCTTGAGAGCCTGTCGTATACTCGTACGCGCCCACAGGAGTTTGCATATAGTGCTCCCGTAAGGGACATAAATGTGGAAGGGACTGCTCTGATCGACATATATCGTCACAGTTTCTGTGTCAAAAGCAGCTTTCATGTCAAGAAAAATGACTAGTTTACTACAAAAGTATCAAACGAACCAACCAACAAGCAGATGTATTGGTTGTTCTCCCTCAGGTAGATAACTTTATTTCTACGAAATAGGGAATAATTACAGAGTAAATAGTGCTTGGGTAACCGATATGGTGTTCTAATATTGCCCGGGATGTTTTCCAGTACGTTGCCCTGCATTGATGTATATCTAATGGGCTTCCATATTTTATTGGGCGATTTGAGCACAGAGAAGTACGAACAGACAGTCCTCACTCATCATCAGCTGTAAGAAACCGTGTACTTGTCGTACAGTGGTTGTAGCTGCCAAAGTTTCGTTAGCCGATGATTTGGGGAGGTGAGGTAGGTAGCTGCGCATTGGAGGCGCGAGCTGCGTAAATACACCACTGTCAATGGGCTGTTAAGTGGGGGAATTGGGAGGAGAGCTATGCATTGAAGGCAATAGCTTGGATGCATGAGCGCCATGGGGCCATGTCTGACAATTTCTCCAACCGTTGATGTGGCCCGTCTCGGGTCCCCATCCAAGAAGACGGCAGTGACCAGCGCAGCTGAGTTTGCTGGTAATGGCCTTGATAGTTCGCTGCCAAGTCATTGTTTGACCGCCTCTGGCTCGTTTCCACCCTTCACGTGGTTGTGCGAAAAGAGCCCTTCGAGGAAGTCCGTCGACTGGCATACGCAGCACGTGGCCAAGCCAGCGCAACCTATGCAGTGTGATCAGTTCATCTATCGAGGATGAGTTATTTCTCCCGAATACCATTCGACGTACTTCAGCATTGCTGATCCGGTGTTCCCACCAGACTCGGGCAATGCTCGAAGACATCGATGGTCAAACACTGAAAGTCGTTTGACATCCTCGGCGCGCAGCGGCCAGGTTTCTGATCCGTAGTAATACGGAGCGCACGCAGCATTGTAAACTCGACCCTTGACGAATAAGCTGATGTCACGCCTACACCATAGGTGACGCAGGTTCGCAAAAGCTGCTCGGGCCTTCTCGATTCGGATGGAAATATCATCTTTCGCGAGACCACCGGGACTGATACAGCTGCCCAGGTAAACAAATTTGTCTGCTACCTCAATCGGTTCACTCGCAAGCAAGAGGCTAGGGTTCAGGCCCACCCAGTCTTGTAGTAGCACTTTACACTTTGAAGGTGTGAAGCGCATGCTGAACCGTGAGGCGGCAGACACGTGATACCGTGTTCGCTGATCATCGGAATTTCCCTAGAGCTATATCCCGAACCTTTTGTACTATGCTTTAAAATGCACAGCAATGCAGGCGGTATACCTGGGTAGCTTATTCGTGCCCCGCTAGGCGGTATAGCGTGTCGCTTCTTTGAAATACACCGTCGTGGCAGTCCGAAACACCAGCGTGGTCAGTAACGCCTAGCGATACATTCATTTATCGCACGTGTCCATTGCTCTGTTAGATGTCGTCACCTATAATACTCAGTTTTTGAGGCACACATTTGGGATCGCGTTTCCTGGTCAGTAGAATTGACCTAGAGGAAAGTTTGGTGTGGTTTAGGACGTACGCTATACCTTAAGACCCTGGGTGGTCTTCCAGACACTATCGCGTCTACTACCCCCCCCCTCAAAGTACATCTTAGTAACGATTTCAAAATATCAGGTTGGTTCATAATGGCTAACGAGACACCCATTATATCGCATGCGTTTCTTGTCCCGCTAGACGCCATCGCATGTGCCCTAATTTTGGAGGAGTGTGTCTATGTTTGCTTGGCCAGGCCTTCAAAAACGAAATGCACATTGGTATCCAAATGCGTGGAGCAACCATGCATTCTGATTCGCTTTCGAAATATGCTCCTTTCCTTAGGCTGTTCTATACCTGGCGATGAAATGCGAACCACTGGTATGTGCCCTGCGCGATGTACTCATATAACTTATTCGGATTGGATGCAGTGCATCAGTCACGCAGTTACCGCATGGTAGGCTACCGCGGTGAGGTTTTGCATCACCGTTGTTTTTGTCACAATACATTTGATCTCTAAAATCGCGGCAATCTGCACCATCCGCTTCCACGGTCCAACCAGTGGGCTTCGACCTACAGAACCCACGCCTAAACCGGAGGTTCTGGTATTACGCGTCACTTGAAAATACCGTTTTCCGTGACAACAGGTCGTCAGAAAAAAAAATTCAACTAGGCATTTCAACTGCAAGTTGACATCATACTCATCCGACACCATACGATATATTGTGGAGTTTTTGACCATATACAAGCAGAGTCACTTTGTACCGAACCAGGAAGTGACCAAGATCATACAGCGCTCAGTCTAACTGTAGACACGCTCAGTCCGCACTGTCAAGGCGTTTGGTCTCCCAGTGGAGCATCTAATAAACAAGACTTTGGTGTAGAAAAGTACGACGTCTTTCGTAGGTGCGATTTGGACATGTGTGGCACACGATCATCACCAAGTTTGCACCTGCTTCATTTTGAACACGCTCCAGGAGACTAACGCCTGCTGAATGTATGTACTACCCTGGTATCGGTAAGTGAACATTCACAACCATGGTGCAAGATTGTCCTGACTGTTGGCTGATAGGTAGGCCCTTCGTGGTCGTCGGTATAAATTTCCGACTCCAAAAATGACGCATTTTGCAGCAAGCCGCTCAAATCGTGGTTCTGTGTGCATTCGCTTCCTATACAATGATTCAGCCACTGCTTATGAAGTTGGCCAGATAAGTAAATTGGTGAACAACTTGAAGTTTTACTCGGAAATTTCGAGAGAACGCATTCGGACTGAAATACTTGGACCGGTATTTTGTACTTTGAAAATGCAACAAGCACACCGATTATCTGTATGCAGTGAACTGATGTGATGGTCGCGAGATGATAAGGCAATGACGTGTGCATAGGCCATCTTTCCTAGTATTCTTCCAGACGTTATTTCCACGTGAAAGTCCTCGGCCCGTGGTATTATCGATCAACTAATCGAACGGAAAGTGTAGGAAGATTCTATCCTTGTGAAACGCATTGTTTGCGGGCAAATCTCGGACCTCACTAGCACGAGCAGAGAACACATTGCATCTCAAGGTCCTTCATGGAACGTTTTGTTCTGCCTATCGTATGTAAACCATCTCGGACAATTGGTGACCTCACATCCAGCGGCTGGAGCTCATCAGGCTGAGTTAAACATGTGCGGATGGAATCCGACGGTCAACTAATTTGGAGTTGAAAAGATTCTCGCCATTTTGCTGGAAACCCTATCTCATTACACACCGGATTTTCACTATTACCTGTGGTCGGTTCACTAACAGATGATTCTTTGAGCTGTGAGTTCCGTATTAGCTGAAGCATCTCCAGGAATTTCACCGCTTTACTAACTTGTCCAGCTTCTGAAGTTTTACCATGTCTCCCTTACCACATGAAATATGTTGGAGTTGACATCCAGCAGGTCTTCTGACTGAATCATTCTTTGGTCCTGAAGAGATGCAATGTTTTGTACGACTACCTTTGTCCAATCTAATCGTTGGGATTTGATCGCTCAGTTACACGACTGTCTGGTTTCTATTCAAACGTTTAAAAGTTGTTCCCTTTTTCCCACCTACAACTAACGCCTTTTGTGGAGGCCGCTTTCAAAATCTAGCGAAGTGGACTGTGTTCTATTTGCCCACCAATCTTTGCGATTTCCGCGCAAGAATTTTATCTGTTAGGTATTCACCCTGCGTCACCTGTGGTGTAGGCGTTACGTCAGCTTATCCGTCAAGGGTCAAGTTTACAATGCTGCTGTGCTCTCCGTATTATTACACGGATCAGAAACCTGGCCGCTGCGCGCCGAGGACGTGAAAAGACTTTCAGTGTTTGACCATCGATGTCTTCGGAGCATTGCCCGAATCTGGTGGGAGCACCGGATCAGCAATGCTGAAGTACGTCGAATGGTATTCGGGAGAAATAACTCATCCTCGATAGATGAACTGATCACACTGCATAGGTTGCGCTGGCTTGGCCACGTGCTGCGTATGCCAATCGACCGACTTCCTCGAAGGGTTCTTTTCGCACAACCATGTGAAGGGTGGAAGAGAGCCGGTGGCCGTCAAACAATGACTTGGCAGCGAAGTGTAAAAGCCATTACCAGCAAACTCAGCCGTGCTGGTCACTGTCGTCTTCCTGGATGGGTACCCCGAGACGGGTCACATCAATGGTTAGAGACATTGTCAGACATGGTCCAATCGCGCCCTAAATGGTGCTCATGCATCCAAGCTATTGCCTTCAATGCATAGCTCTCCTCCCAATTCCCCCACTTAACAGCCGATTGACAGTGGTGTATTCAAGCACCAATTTATCAGCTTCCGCCTCCAATGCGCAGCTACCTACCTCACCTCCCCAAATCATCGGCTGACGAAACTGTGGCAGCTACAAACACTGTACGACAAGTACACGGTTCCCACAGCTGATGATGATGATGATGATGATGTGTTTACCCAAGAATCTATTTCATCGCATGAGTATGCGTTCCAGAATAGTTGACAGACAACATTCGAGCCACAACACTGGTATCCACATTGCCATGCGATCGATTAGCCTCCAATGTCATTTGGTAGCGTTGGGGCCCCAGATAGCAAAACAGCATTCACTGTATCCATATCCAGTCCTGTTAGGGAACAACTAGTGGTCAGTGCAATGGCTCCGAATGTCGTTCACTGTTATCATTACGCCTTAAAATCCACAATAGGAAAACCACCGAGGAACAATACAGTGGTGTTGGATGTAATGTGACCACAGTTGTCTAACGCGTAAGAAGCAAGTCGCTACGCAATTGTCAAACTCCAAAGGTGGATGGCAGTAGACTTTCCACGCCTCCATCCATTCACCTGCGTCGACTGAGTGGTTTTCTCAAGTACGGAAGCATTCACAGCAGGACTAGTTCCAGTCAGTTCGCGTGGGACTGACTGGTGTGTTCCGCGCGCATCTGGTTTGGCTTAGATCGATATTTATTTGGTGGGCAATATTTAGACGGCCTAACATAAGACCAGATCAGTCCAGGTTTTTCCACCACAAATATGGCCCATTTAAGTTTACTCAGCGATCACGCACTGGTGCACTGTGATGCTCTCCAACAATCGTGGCAACTAGGATCGTGCGTATGGCTAGTGTAGCAAACCGGTGTCGCCGTCATGCAGCGTATACAGGGCAACGATAACCATCGAGATTCAAATAAGTCACTGACGTTCTCAGCTGCTGAATTTTGAGCTTACTCAATAAAAAATTGTCGATATAATTGTTGGTCAAAAGTGTGACCTGCAAGGATGAGGACACTTGAAGGCCCAGAGGAAACAATGACGTATTTAACGTGACCTGGCTCAACAAATCTTGTTGACCGATTTTAAACAAGTAATTTCTCATTACTTGCGTCTTCCTGTGTAAATCGTTACGACGTAACTGGGATCTTAAGTGTACTGTTCACTCTGCTTGTTGTTACAAAAGGCACTGGTCTGAATGGGATGTCAGAAATCTCAGTTCAACAGTTAAACCGACGGATGCCTACACATACAGTTCCAAACTGTCATTGAGTCCCTAGTGATTTACAGCGTCTGACAGCGTCGTTCGTAGCTGGAGCAAAATCTCGACGACCAGAGTGCAAACTCACCCAGGACTAGAACAGATTGGAGAATCTTTGTTAGAAATCCGTTATATCACTTGAAATTTCGTAGAGCTGAATGCCATTCGATCTTCAAGTCACAGGACGTTACGTCTGTCCACCTAAAGGGTGAGCGGTGGGCCAGTCAGCTTAACCACTAGTTATGCTCACATTTTGGCTTCCTTCACATTCTAAACGGATCGATTGTTTAAAGTGCACTTTATTAGTACAGAAATCTTCACCTTTTTGAACAAAATCACACCAAATTTATCGGCAAATCCACTATCTTCCGTCCATGAGTGGAAGTGTACTAAGCGTACAGTATACTTTATTGCGAAAGCTCATATCCGTGAATGTCCGCCCTCTGAAGTCCGACAAAGTATCTGATCATGTGATGAACAAACATAGTATATCGACCACAGGATGACCATTTTGAATGATGACTGCAAGTATCGATCGTCCGACAGAGATGAGCCTTTTGATCGTGTAGAATAAGGAGTGTGATCTCATCTCGAACTGTTTCTTAAGCACGGATCGATCGATGGGAATGCTCACATACACCGGAAGTGAATCAGTTGTATAAAACGGGGACTTTGTAAAACTCCAAAGACGCTGCAAATTTTGGAACACCCCCGAACGGTCTCAGACATGCCCAACTATCCAAAACCTAAATGGGCCCAATTATTCTTTATTAATGAAAGCTAATTTTTTGGAAAACCAAGGCATCAAAAACCTGGCTGAAACTCTGCAAATAATGATTATCAGGCACATATATACCCAGTCGCCAGGTGCACTGGCTGTTAGCGAATGTCTCCCTGAATGGAACGGCCGATTTTCTGTGTGTTACTGTCCAATTTTCAGACTTTTGAGAGAAATTCCTCGATAGGTTTAGTTCGCTGTCCACTGAGAACAATAGCTTCAAGTTCACAGGCGAATTGGTCGCGTAGTCAAGATTGGTACAACCAGCCCACTTCTAAAAACATTTCTATGGTTATGACAAATGAACAGCTGCATCGTTTTTTTCGATACCATAGTATCACAGTTTACTAAATGACTTTGTTGTTTTCACACTGGTCATTGTCAGTGATGGGACTTCATCCGAAAAGTGCGCACATATCCGGAAGCAATCCCTCGAATCTGACGCTAACACATTTAGGGGGACCGAACAAACGCCTCCGTTCTTCGACGCTATTCCACGTGGATTCAACACTTATAAACTTGGCGTTTAAAGCATGTATATCCAGCGTATCTTGTTCTATCAGACTGTTAAAACGAATTTCATGTCAATCTGCTGCGTCATCATAACAGATTCGAGTGAAGCCGCGCCAAGGCAGCTCACATTTATCCTCGGTCGATTTGCATATAATTTGAACACTTCAACCAGCAGCACAGTCAGTCTGAGGTATCCGAAATGTCCAAACCATGACAGTGCATTTAAAACTACTGTATCCACAGAATTCTTGTTCGAAGGAGCATGAGTCAGCTGCTTGATCGATCGAGTGTCTAGTTTCAGCACTAAAACAGATGGGTATTGCTGCGTAAATCCAGGTCCTAGACCTGATTCAGCGATGACCAATACACCAGCTAACGAGCCGAAACCAATTAGGACCCACCTGTGGCACTACCAGCGTAACGGTGGATACTACTGATGCAGCATGTGAGTAGCACGTCTTCTCGTAAATCCGCTTTGCGTCTCTTGAAAAGTAAGATCTGTTACGGAATTTGTGGAGTCGCTTTGTAGCATTTGCTTGCAGTTGAGTAGCAGTCAATGAATATCCAGAAAAAGTTCAGGAAGACGCGTTCAAGGAGAAGGTGGATATTCAGTTTTGTGAACGAGATGCATATGAGAGTTTTGCTCCCCTGTTCAATAGTCTGTAACTGTTCAGTTGGCGTTCTCAAATAGACAACTCCGCAGCGAAGGCCTTCTTCCTTTCACCAGAACTGATAAGTGCATCAATGCCACACGGAGAGAGTAAGTTCCCCCTTTGCATCCATATCTTGGTACCGAACCGGAAATCAGCCCCGTTCCCGGATCGTGAGACAGTCCAAGTCCTGCAAATCTAGGTGACGTCAGAGCTCGCCACTCTGTTCATCCGTTAGAATTCACATGTTTTATCTGCAACTCCCTTGAAGTCAATGAATACGACTGATTCAGAATCGCTCTGAGACCGGATACCACAGGTTAATAGATAAGGGGGTTAGATGAGTACGCAAATCCATCTTGGGGATTTTTGCGCTCACAAGCAGTTACTTATGTGGTGGTCTTTCTGACGAATGAGCGTCGATTCGGCAGTATCCAAGCCCTCGTGCTTCCTTCGGTTGGTGTGGCAGCTAGGCAGTGGAAAAGTGTTACAGCTGAACGACTCCGATCATCTACCGCATAGATTACCAACTCTGATTAACTCCACTCGTATCTTATTGGTTGTTGATCAGGTGGCGTTCCACTCGTATCTGCCGTAAAATCTCTGGTTCTTTCTTGTTGGTAATTCTGTACTGCTGAGAACTTGTCATCTGCATGTATTTACCAGCCTTCTTCTTTTAAGTGCTGTGTGTTACTTACATTAGCCGACTCTTTCAGACACCCACAAAATCAGTGACCCGTATCATTCAATAAAATCCTAGCAAGTGCCTCACTCCACACATCATTCAACAGTTTTTCACGATGTGTTAGGTGACCCGTCGGTTTATTGTTCAACGGTTCGTTCTACCCACATCCACAGTATCCATGCGCGTAGACTGAGTGGAGTCTGACTGCACGTGGTGACTCTATTGTGTCTGTTGTCCTGAGCATTCAAACCAGGACGCTCGACCGTCGGTCAGTCAGTGTGAATAAGAAAGCGTGCTGAATCGATCTCCTTCGAGTATCAGTGACAAGTCTGTTTGCATTAAACCGTGCAATACGAATTTCCCCGCTTCCACAAACTATACCCTGAACTTTGCTCAGCCTCACAGGGAACTGGGCCAGATGTGATATGATAGCAAAAGAAAACCTTATCTCCCAACAACCTAATGTCCTGAAATCTGATAATGGCTATATAATTCCCCCCGATGCCGTGGATCTGAATTTCAGTTACCCTGGTCAGTTAGCCTGAACAGATTCGGCAAGGCTTTTAACGGCAATGGATTCAACCAACCGGGATTTGATAATCTGGCTAGAGTGGCTTTTCAAATTAATCACTAGTGTACCTTAAGATTTGTTATCCGATTCAATTTTATGCTTGCATCCGCAAACCGTTGTTGGGTGATTAAACTCACGATGTTTCAGTGAGTAGACTGCAGTACTACGTTATCAGAATCGGATATACATGACATCCCTTGTAGGAGTCGTTTGCTGCTGGGTTGAACCTATAATCTATTCAGATTTATTTATTTATGCATTTCATTTAGTTATTTATTTATTCAAATAACAGCAAAAACATTATGGATAACTAGGAAGATTATTACAACCGAGTTTATAGGGCTATCACAGAGTGTTCCCCAATGTCGTGCTAGAATCTCCGTGAGAGGGCGAGAAGCGTCGAGCTAAACATCCTCGATCGAGATTGGCTGACATTCCGACCAATCAGGGTATGCCTTCGTTTGGGCCGTAGCCCGCACGTGACACATCCTTCCAATTGACGTGATGTTCGGTTATTAGGAGTGACGGACGACTGTTGTCGCGAAGTTCATAAAACGTCATTTACTTAATGTGTGTGGCGCATATTGAAGTCAGATATGAAAAGATATAGACGGCCCGTTCATCAAGGAATGCATCTAGGTGATCCTACCGGGGAGCTCAAGACAAAGAAATGGATGCAGTATTTTGGAGCATGTTGTGGATGATTCCGTTGCTCAAATGACCATGTTGAACTGTATCCATGTGACTAACGGCGTATTTCATATGAATGATACATTGTCGAAACACTAGGAAAGATGAGATACTATTTCATAGTTGTTTGCAGTGAACTAAAATGACAGTAGTGTGGGAATTTGATCTTCCGAAATTTTCTATACTCAGGTTATTCCTTGATTACTGCCAGAGCTACTGTGACGGTGATCGTATCCTACAATTTTCCGTTTGATGAGAGCCTCTCATGCGCGATCAGAGTTTCGAGTAGACGAGCGACTTGTATCCACCTCGCAGACATTTGAACGTCCCCTCGCTCAGACTGATTTGTCTGCGAAAAACCGTAATTCACTGCACCAGTGGAACGTCTAACGTGTTCGGTGTCAAACGGAATTGTAAAACTGAACAAATCTGGATAACTTCGAGTGTGACTAGTGTTCTGAGTTGTCATTACGTCATCCCTAATCCCCGGGGCAGATTGCGTGCGATTAAATGGACCCATGCAATCACAAAAACAGGTTTTCGATTTGCCTGAACCAAGGAGCTCGATATCTGTGTCGAGAAAATGGCGTATGGGATCGGCCAGGGTGTTCGACCTGACTTCAGAGTTTCGGGCTGCCATTTGTGACAGAGTGCTCGTGGGTCGAAGCATCAAATGAGAGGTACAGTTATCGAAATAGTTGGGGGGGAGGGGAGGGTTAACTGTCCGCTATCTACAAAGAAAATGATCCCTTCAAGGTCCTCCGAAAAGCTAATATACAGCAAGTTGTATCACTCTGTAACCTATAAAATTCTTCCCTACTTTCCAGTGTGTATCTTCTTCATGTCGAATGAAAGAATGTTCCAGTGGATAATGTGCAGATAACCCCACTGCGAAACTTTTTGTTGGCACCTCCGACATACACCTATGGACTGAATGTTTCATATGATGAGGTTGTGAGATGAACTGGCCGTATGATACATAACTTATTTTGCACCTCGCCATCCCTCGGTACTGGTCTTAGAGCCATTACCTCACGCACACCTATCGCACATTTGAGCAATGTCGTAGCAGGGTCAGATGCAGAGCAGATCCGGTGAATTGTATTCAATAAATTCGTGAAACAGAAAGCTGATGCATTGGTGCATCTACTAGTGAAAGGAAGAATGCCTTCACTGCTGAGTTGTTTATTTTAGAACATCCACTTAACAGTTACAGACTATTGAACAGTGGAGTAATACTCTCATATGCATCTCGTTTACAAGACTGAATATCCACCTTCTCCTTGAACGCGTCTTCCCGAACTTTTCTGGATATTCATTCACTGTTACTCAAATGCAAGCAAATGCTACAAAGCGACTCCACAAATTCCGTAATAGATCTCACTTTTCAAGAGACGCAAAGCGGATTTACGGGAAGACTTACTACTCACATGCCTCATAAGTAGTATCCACTGTTACACTAGTATGTATTTCCTCGCAAAACTCTTGGATGAATTGTCGGGTGACACGTCAAGGGAACCTGAGGGCTCTGGTTAGCTTATCCGTTCTGAAACCTTGCATTTAACCTTGCCGTATGTGCTTGTATATTTAGCAACTTGACCGTTCCGTTGTAGCACCCTTTCGGTGTCCGGCTGTCATACCCCATGAAGGAAGCGCGAGGGACAGGACGCTGTCATGTTTCACAGGCACTGTCGAGATTCAGAGGTCGAGTTCGAACTACGGACCTCCCGATCAGTACTCTTACGCCCTAAACGTTGAGTTGTCTCGAGCTCAAAGACTCGACTAGTGCGGTCGCCAGTATCCAATGGTCAGCTTTGCATAAAGCGATCCGTAGACAGTCGCTTCTTATGCTGGCGTACGCGTTGTATCCACGTATATCGCTACTGAATATTGGTTGAAAAATGCGATAATCGCGTGACGTTTGATTTTAGAACTTCCTGACCAAACTCTGCTCCGACCATGTAAGGCAAATTGAACGCTGTGTGGTGTATAATGCGAAAAGTCCACAGTCAGATCACAGTGTATTAGAATACACTGTTCCAAACTGACGCCTCAGGTGCCATGAGCAACTGATTTTACAATCAGACTTAGGCATAATGCGCTGGTTGGTCACAGGACGTTTCATCGTTGATAGAATATCGGTGATTTTTGTTGTGATAAATAACCTCGTTGGATGACTGGAGACCTTGACAGTTGTACTGTAATGGCTTCATCCAGATTCCTTTCTCAGAGTGCCGTGGTTCGGTCCTTGGGATAGTTTCCGGGACATCGAGCATATGCTGAGCTAATTGGTGACCAAGTGGCCTGGTTTTTGTCCGCATGAGGCAGACATGAATGCGTATGATTGCACATTACAGAGACTGACAATATACAGTGTTCTGAATCAAGTGCTTAAGCCCCCGTTGCTCGCTAAACAACGCCTGCATCCCCATCGTTTGAAGAGGTGACTGGATCATCTACTTTAACTGAGACATGAGTTTAAATTAATGCAAATTAATGAAAAAGAAGTTTCTCCTGTGTCGGACTTAAGTTGCAGACATCGCACTGAAGAAGTTTTCTCGATAAATGATGAAACTTTTGAAATACAAATACCAAGCTCTGAGAACAGACCAGAAACCAAGTTCTTCCTGTACAGGACTGGAGGCCGCGGCCAGTGTCCTGCCGGACAAAAGCAGTATGATTTTCGATCAGTACACTCATTCGCATGTCACTGCGGTTTTGACGGGAGACTCACGTAGAACCCAGCTGAATCTTTCGTATGTGATGTTTTTAAGCAGTTGAATGTACTGCAATTGGCACGACATTAGAGGTATCACGATACGTGTATAGACGTAATACACTACTCATAAAGTTGCTGAAAACCCTCTGACAGCCCACGACCAGTTGAGTCACCCGTCAAAACCAAATTGATATGCAGATGAGTGTATTTGTCAAAATCTGTCCAACGTAAGATTGACGGAAACTCGGGGACTGCGCCAGGCTGGTGAGCCCCCAGAAGGGCAAAACCGGTCGTGAGTGTTTTCAGCAACCTTATGAGTGGTGTATTACGTCTGTATAGGATACGTTTCTTATATGCCCTTTATTCAAAGCAACATTTTCGTAAACCAGTGACTCTAAAAGACGGAGAAATTTCAAGTTCTTTTCTCGCTTTATGCTATTTCGAAATATCTTCAGATAAGATGTTATGTATACAAGTATTTTCACTAGCGAAGCGCGATACGGTGTTCATTCATACGTCAAATAAAGGACAGGTGAAACTATATCAACGAAGTCCCCTCGGTTTTCGCGAAGCCATAATGGAAACCTAATGAAATATAGTCGCAAAGTGACGTGTCAGCCAGTAACTGATTCTGCACCAACAATTAGGAATCCCGTTTTTTTTCTTTACCACTGGTCATGGCAACAGGCGTTCTTGTGCCCCTATGTGACCGGTTTCTATTTTGGCGTAAAAACGGATTCAAGCTTGCTTCATCCACCCAGACCATCTCAACAAGCTCACGAACAGGGATGGACGTTGTGAACTCTATGAATTCCACTCAGCTGGCACAAATACAAGTCACCTAATCCATAATGATATTGCGGGCAACAAGTATACCAGTGCAAGGATTGTTTGTGCGCAGCATTGGCTGTAGCATTTTTGACATGGCAAAGCTTGCTCTCTCCACAGTTAAGGAGCTCTGCCTTTCCTAATAAATTCAACCAGCTAATTACGGCATTTTAGGAAGTTTGCCTGGACCTACATGTCTACTGCTTCTTCGGCCGCTGTCAGCATTCCAGGGTGCTTTATTTCGGTCGTTTTCTTCCCGCCAAATGATTTACAAAAAGTCCAGATGATGCCTATCGCTGCATTCATTTACACCGCAGCGCCTGGATCACAAGTCGTATCACTGAGCAGAACGTGAAACTCGTATTCTGTAGGAAAAATTACTTGACCTTCGTCGAGTATCTGTAGGGTACAAATGGTTATACATTCCGTTCATAGCCTTCTGTTTGACTTGTTTGGTGTGCGTCACGATACTCACAAAGTCCTTCGAATTCGATGAACTGATCATCTTCAACGCGATCAAGATCCAACCACACCATCGCCAATGGCCGCATTGTCGTTCAATTCAGAAATTTTGATCGGTAAATGTGGAAGGTTGATGAAGATTTACAGTAAATTTACAGGTAAGTTGCAGCAACTACAGGGGTGTTCGCGCTCGAACCTTCAAGAGCACCACGAGAAATACCTTGAGTAGTTCAATCAATCGAAAAACGCTTGGAACCGATCGAGTGGTCATCGTTTTCGGGAAAGTTTGGGATTTTTCCCCATTGTCCACAAACTTTTCCGAAAACGATGCCCTGAGTGGTAGATAGACACACTGGCGCCTAAGTTTTCCGATCAATCAAAATCCAGAGGCACAGAACAGGTTTGGAAAATAGCCGCTCACAGTGTGAGCCCGGAAGGGCAGACACAATTCGTCAATTTTCAGTGATAGTCTGGTGTGCTTTTCTGGCTTACTTTAGCCCCATAGTCCCATAGTTGGCAGTTCAAGCGTACAGTGCATCCACAACGACACTTGTTGCTTGATTACCTCGCACAAGATCCCTTCCCCATTATGTTTGCTCAAGAAACATGTGGAGTACTTCATTCAAGTTGCAGAGCCCTCCTCCGTCCTCAATCGATATCCATCAGTCTTCTTCGGTGACTTCAGCATTGTGGAGCTTGTGAAATCCTTTAGCCAACAATACGGGCAAAACATGGTCGCCGATCCATTAGACCAATGCATGGTGAAGCATGCGGAGTAAAAATGCCAGAGTTAGACAATGAACTGAGTCCACAGTAACCCGACTTTTCCGACTTGCAGCGAATTGGCGGCTGAAATCCATCTGAAAGCACTTCGGCCTCTCTCTCATCAGCTTCTTGCACTTTATATAATACTACTACTTGTTTCGAAATAAGTAGTTAGACATTTGGGCACAAGTGAGTCGGCCTGCTGTATGGTCTGTCAAATTGCTTTCAATTGGTCGATGGTCTGATGGCGACGTTAAATTGTCCTTAACAGTAAAGAGTAGTCTTTGTTATTTTCCTTTCCATATGAGCACTCTGTGTTTACTCTTGCATTCGACTTATGTTCCTTTTAAGAATTTCCATCAGTGGTTTGCGAACACTAACGTTCCTTAAATCTCGGAGACATGAGTTATTAGAAGGGTCGGTTATTTCTGTGTCAGGAGTGTGTCAACAACGAAGCTACAGGCCGGTGCTTTAGAATTGCAATGAAACCTTGGTATATAACTGAGTAGTAGATCATTTACGACTCTTGAGTTTACTCCACAAACAGCGGTTGTGAGACTCACCCGAAGGTAAGTCAAACGAGCGGAAGACACTCGAAGGTTTCCGTTACTGATAACAAAGCATCGCCAATTATGGCTCACGGAATGTACAGAATTTCTACCTCCATTTGTCACTTTAAGACTTTCCCCTTTTCCTACCTACCGAATAATTGCAGATATAGTTCTTCTGCTAAATACAGTGGATCTCTCTCCCTACCGGATTACACACGGAATGGAATCTGACACGCCTCAACTAAGGGTACTGTGATGTATTTCTCACTGAGATTGTATTCAGCTGTAACAGACAAAGGGGCAGGTAGATATTCATCTCTCTTGGGTTGGATTCTTCATCGGTTACCTTGTGACTGAACCTAAGTCGCAAGTGATGCTGAGTTCGTTTTCGTAAAGTCTAACGAATCGTAACCAAAACGGTTCAAACCATCACGCATCGTAATACATACGATTGCAACTCTACGTACTGTCTGCTCGCATTCATGCGTATGCATTGGTAGTGAACACAAGGATTCACTACTGCTTCGGATGAATGCCGTGTTCGATTGGTAATTGCTTTATACTATTGAGAACCTGCGTTCAAAGCAATGACAATTAATTGTTCTAGTCATATCATACGGGAACACTTGTAAGCGCAGTTGTTGAAATACCATGCACACCCATTAGCCCCCAGTATAGCATGAAGGTTATGTAAAAGCAGGAACGAGATGGCTCAGTGGTTAGAGCGCGAAATGACTGACCGGAAGGTCCGTGTTTTGAACCCGACCTCTGCCTCTCGGCTTCCTCTGTCTAGGCTTGGGCAATCCCAGCCCTTGTGCATTTTTCGAGTGACATGGCAGTCGGGCACCGAAAGGGTGCTACAGCTGAACGAGGCTTACCTGTCTAAATTCATTCGAACTGTGTGCTTATGTGAGCATGGTGAACCCGACAGTAGGATATGTTTACTGAACTGAGTGAAGTGCGATCGAGACAACTTTGAGGAACAGGACTGGATGATCGCAGGTCAAAGGAAAGCATAGCGAGATTCGATCCTCGTCCTACCGTCTTGACCCTCTGTGTTTATTGTTAAATTATAGAACCGAATTACTAAAGGCCGTGAGTCCACTTGTTTACTCAGTTGCTCGGCTTATGACAGAAAGATAACAATAACATCGCTTCACCTAGAACGTTGGCGAAGTTTTTCGTTAACAAATATTCATACGCGCTAGAATAACTGACAATCGGCGGTTGTTATGTACTACGTTTTATCGGCTCCTATAAATGAATAATGACAATGACACTGGCCATCGGAAAACAATGCAGTAAACGTTTTATCACCAACTTTTGTTGACACTGACACTTTGGACTGTTAAATTCTCATCCACATGTTGCCAGGTTACGAAACACGGGAATGTATGCACCGGTTCCACTTCTACAGTTTTCACAGTCGTCGGTGGAACCCGCGCGGTATCTAATGCCTACTCGCTGGTTCTCCTGGCTCCAAAGACACTATTTCCATTAAAGTAGCCGATCCCATTTGAATGACAGTGTGGAATGTTACGGTAAGGTGACAACCAAGACACTAGTGGCAAGGTCCCATAAGAGCGGAAATTTTAAACGTCATTGTTGATATTTTCTATTGTTTCCCGGATAAGCAGCTAAATAAACAAAAATAATTCCCGAGTTTCTTTCCATAATAGTGAAAATTAAGATGAGCATCGTAGAACATAGCAAGAGTTGAATGCGCAATTTTGCAAACATTTGTTGTCCTCATCAAAGTACCTTTTTGGGAAAGAGCGAACTCACATTTTTATGCTTGGTACAGTGGATCCTTTTTCTCCAAGAATGTGTTCAAAATGCATCCTGAGGCCCGATTCACTGCTTTGTTTTTTAAATATTTTTTGAACACTTTTTTGAATACTTTATCCCATCCCACAAGGTGTTTTTACGAAATGAGTGAACTAGTAAGCCTTGGGATTTGTATTTTGTGTCCAGATGACTCAGTTCAATTTGGATGGCAGTTTTTACTTTAGATTTTGTATGGTTTTGTTCGAGGGAATGTCTATGTAAACAGACTGCCGCGTCTCATCGACCAGTCAGCTGCATAGACCGGAACTTGGACCCTCCCATATACTCGCACACAAAATGGACAGTGTAGGTGAAAAACAACTCCCAAGGCCGTTGTTGCTGTTGTCCAACCCTTTCCTGACGACCACAGAAGATGAGCGACGTTTTTGCAAGTCAGCGGTGTTTCTACGTATGGCTAATCAGTAGAAATTTTTGTTTTTGATGTATTCATCTGTTGACTACCTTTTTGGGAGTCATCGATGGAACAATTACGGGTGCGTACAATTCTTCCCCGGGGGAGAAATTACGGTATTTTCCGTGGGAAAATTTGAGTTCACAGCGTGTTAACGGATGTGTTCAAAGGGAGCTGTATTTCTGACTGTTGGAGAAAATGAAAGATATTTGCTACGTCACTGCAGTCGTATTTCGACTGAACAACAGAAATTCATCGACGATCCAGTCAAACAGCACGTCGTTAAGAGGAAATACAGGGGAAAATGTTCGATTATATCCGATTTGCGTTGCCCTTCTCCGGAAGAAGCATCCTAGGAAGGTCAAAGGTCCGTGCGTTACACCTTAACTGGCGTTTCTTTGTGTTGGGCCTATTTTTGGGTCCTGGTGCGCGTGCACACGAAGAACTCTTCATTCAAAAACGTTACCGATAATAACCACGGAAAACTGGGAGTTTCCTGAACATCCTCGTATTGCGAATTCTCTGGTTCCACTCGATTTCAGCCATAGTTCTGAGACATCAGTGGTCAACGAACAAAGTGGCCGTATCTCGTGGCCTTAGAACACGACAGCCAAAACTGTGTCCTCTGAGGCCAAATGGGATGCATTCTTGTCGCGTAATCAGCTAGCCAAAATCTGCCTTTCGATATTTGTGCGTTGATTTAGTCCTCCACAATACCGCCAGACCTGATCAGACACTCAATATACGTGCAGCGTTCCACAATGTGGCTTTACACCTTCTAGGTGTGGAGCATAAGATGGGGGACTGAACGGACTTGACCGTCATTTTATACCAGTAGCTGTGTCAACACGAGCAAGGAAATTGGACATAAATGAAATGAGTGAACAACCTTGTCGCTTACCACTGCTTGTAGGGGGGCTTTTGAGGAAAGCCTCTTGCACTCTCACACACCCATAAGTATGTAAAAATACCGATAATTTGTACGAAATTCCGGGGAATATAGTGTAATGCAATCGTGCTGAGAACAACCTAACCGATGAACGGAATCGAACTCACCCTTTGAATAGACGAACACCAGAGTTGAATGGCGTGTCACTGCTTTAACACTTGATAGGCTGTGAAAACAGGGTCCACACAACCCTTTGTAGCCCGGAGTGCTGCTTGCTGTTCTCGGGTCCCGTCTTCACGTGCCTCTCAAAGACGGCTTAGAATAGGCGGTGTGAAAAGTCTGGATAGACCGAGGATTTCACCTCGATCGAGAAATAGAGCGACTGGGAGTTCATCAGGAACAGTAATTAGGTGACGCACGAGGGAGAAAATGCATTCGCTTGTGTTTAAAGCCATCGGAGCTCCCAAGTTTGTTATAAGGGGCCTGTTATCTGTCAGGAATTTGACTGGGCCATTACAAAGGGCCATTTCAGTCGGTTTTGAACGTCCCACACTCAAAATTCAGACGTTCTTCTGTTTTTTAGATGAGTAATGGTCTAACTGTGTTGAAGGTTGGTTAACAACCCAGGCGCCAAGAGGCTTCGGTTGTTTCGGAGGTTAGAACTGCGCAAAAGCAGTCTGTGGTCGGTAAACAACTGCAGCACATATTCGCCACAGTCCGTGCGTCGTGATTCCAGTCCTAGATGGCCACCCAACTTAGCCTCATCGGTGCTAAGTAAACCAACCTACTCGGTCATTCATATGCCCGACAATCACAACCGTATCCGGACTGTTGGCCTGCCGTAATAGAGCGATCAAAATGACGTGGAAACTACCTGCGAAGTTTGTCATTCGTGTAAATATCTGGAAACAAAAAAATTCTTTTGACAAATCATCACTCGGACAGCCAGTTAACACTTTAGCAAGTGATGGGAATTCCGTGATTGAAGCATGAACAACGCTACGTTCTGGCTAAATATGAGTTCAGCACGTGATCACAAGTCTCTCTCGGGCAGAGAGTAGTGAGTAGTGTTCAGCTAATAGTCCGGGGGTTATTAGTTCGGATTCTCCCAAAGATGCGCACTGCCTTTGTTTCAAAAGAAGAATGAAACTACTGTGCGGTACTCTCTGGCTTAGACTAACTTCATCTGCAGGACGAATTCTCGACTGAAGCAGTCCAAAACGTTCTCCTAATAGCAACAGAATAACTCCTGGTAACTATGCTGTGTAAACTTTGGTTTTTTCCTAAGCTATGCCCATTTATCAAGCAGTAACACGTATTCTTGGTAGGCAGTTCTTCATTCATTTATTCGCTATACGTGCCGGAATGGTTGTCGCTCGTTGAGTGAGCAAGAAACGGTTTTCTACTCAGACTTACCAATTGTCGTCCTCCAGGAAAACCCTGACAGAATAAATCACATCGCGTAGGCTTTCAGGGGCTAAGTTGGTGAGAAAAGCATCCCAAAACACTTGATGGTTTCAGAACAGGTAGCCGCATTTTGAGACAAAAATCATCACGTGTATTCCGAAATTTGTTGTTGAGACCGCTTTATTTCTCGTTGATGATGAGACTAACTGGCTAAATTAATCTCTAAAACCTTTCTTATCGGGTTCAGGGACGAGCATTTAGGGAGTCTATGATAATAAAACACTATCCAGTTCGTTATTTGAACAGTCTTGTGTTCCATATTTCTGATGACATTCATTGTAGCTCACAATTCTTCCTGGATCGAACTGCATAATGCAGCTCATGGAAGCCTGTCACATTTAACAGCGGTTTCTGTGGGAACCACTGAATAATAGAAAACTTCGCTTGTTACGATTCAATATAGTGTCTAGGTTTTCAGTCGGTATACTGATCGATCGATCGATCGAGCGAGCGAGCGAGCGACCGATCAATCATTCAATCAACCAATCAATCAATCAATCAATCAATCAATCAATCAATCAATCAGTCAATCAGTCAATCAGTCAATCAGTTAATCAATCAATCGATCAATCAATCAATCAATCAACCAATCAAGTCAGTCAGTCAGTCAGTCAGCGAATCAATCAATCAATAAAACCAGACTTCATCTGATTTCACGTTGGAGGTTTACCACACGTTTAAGACTGCCGGTTGGCTGTACAACTGCGGAAACCCAATTTCTTCTCTTCAAAGTTTTTGTCTCACTAATTAAAAGTGTGCTTCCGCAGGTAAATTTTAATCAATTTTTGTCCGACACATCTTTTTTATACTTTGCATGTCCATATTGGTGAAGGCTCGCTGTGAGTGGAGGGCGGCAGTCTGTCTCCCGTGATTCAACTAAATGGGAAACCAGTCCCCTTACAGGTCGTTTTAGTCACACACTTCTGGGTCAATCTCTTGAGGATGGAGTAGACGTAACACTCTACAGGTCAGCTTGCCCACATACGAGCTTACTACTTAGCTCAGCGAACAGATCAACAGCCAATAAATACATTCCAACCACCAATGTTCCGGCATGTGGCCAAAACGATCTTTGATGTTGAAAATGTGACGTCGTTACAGATAAATTTATGCTTAGTTGAACAAATCTCCTCACTGAAATTCATGTCACTGGTTGAATGTGTTTGAGCCGGTGAACGTTGAAATCGTTCACTGAAATTCATGTCACTGGTTGAATATGTTTGAGCCGGTGAACGTTGAAATCGTTCGCGGGCTGTTGATGAGCTTTCAGCAACCTTATGGGTCAGTGAAATACATCATTGAGCGCCTTTACGATATGGAAGCTTTATGCTGCTCTCTGATTGGTTCACCATCTAGCCAGAAATAAGCGTTTGATTGGTCAGTTGCATTGGCTTGAGAGACGCGGAATTTTATCACGCCGAATCAGCAGATACCCACGAATAGTGTTGCAACGCAAGAGGGTGAAACTGTTTATTCACTACATTATTACTCGGAATCAGCCAGAATGTGTATCACCTTCATGGATGTCTGACTTGATGCTAGTTACCGGAGTATGACGGCCTGGTTTTTCCTCTTACTGTCCATGATAACAGTACTCCAGGTGCATACCACATGCCCAAGTACTCTTTTGGATGTTGGTGATGATCAGTGCATGATCCACCTTCCTGGAAAATATACATACTGTGAAGCCCATGAAGTGTGCCGACGTGTTGGACAGGAGCGCAATTTAAGGATGTTTATGGTGGGGCAACATGCTATGAAGCTACGTGAACGTTTCAAACTTGGCGCTCAAGTATTTACCGGATTACACACACTGTTATTTGACGTGGGGAAAATGAATTCCGGATGGCAGTTAAGTGACCCCGGCAGCAGCACCGGAATTGCAGAGGGTGCGGACCTTCAATGGTCGTTTGGTAAGCCAATCAGCGGTTACGAGCGTATCGTTCTGGTGTCAAAGTATGGTTTACTTGATACCGAGCACCGACAGATATTGAACGCAGTGACTTGTGAACTGACCAGAGTGCCGAGTCCCCTGAAATCGACCGTACAGCTGTTCTTGAACCATCAACCACGCAACGGTTTATTCTTCAAAACTGTCTCCAGTAAAGGCTGTTTCTCTGATTCTATACAGGAAACTCTAGTCAAATGTGCATTCAGGTAAGTGCAGCCAAAACATATTTTAACTCCATATCTCCAACAAGGTAGAAAACCTGGCTTGTCATTTTGAGGGAGAAGGCTTGTCACACGTGAACTCGGACAGTGAAAACAGCATATTCCTTGTAGCGTGAGGAAATCTGAGATTTTAGGCTGTACGTGAAGTTAATCTTCTCGAAAAAAGTCGCGAATCAAAAGACAGTCGTTTCATTATTATTGGGAATCGTCAGCAGTGAACATCTCACAAAACTGCTGCAGGGAGTTTCAAGCCCTTCCGGCTAATAGTTTGAACACAGCCTTTCTGCCATAGCCGGTTGACCACCAGTGTGACTGGCTCGCACTTTCCAATGAGGGTGAAACAGCTGCACATCGTTTCTCGGTCTCTCAGCATAGATTGGCTTCACTTACAGGAGAAACTCTTCATTAAAGATACCGTATTCGATATGTACTTAAATTGTTTCCCTAAAAGTTTTGGAATCTAAGCGCTTGCTATGGATTCCGTTACGCTTGTCTGTCATCCGCGCGTTGTTAGTTAATGGAACTACCTGATGCGTTCTTCAGTTTGCCTAACAAACGAAAATTTCGGTTGCTAAGGCTCTAATTAGACCGGGTACCTCGGGTGTAGTGTTCCCCTGGACCCTCGGCTCACCACCAATGCCTACCTTCGAATTGCGTAAATATGTCATTTCTCTTCGTGCAATAAGGAATTACATGCTCGGACGGATGCCTGTTAATCCGATGCTTGAAGCCTAGGGCAGCATCATGTCCCTGGAATGACCGACAACACCATGATAACGTTGATATCTGAAAAAAAACTCAGTTACAATGCCCCACACACAAAAAATTTGAGACACCAAATTCCCAGCATAACGATTGCCGTACTACAGAAAAGAACAACGGAGACAAGTAATAACTGTTGCTAATTGACAGAGGAATTTGTACTGAGGCGGTGAACTTTCTCTAACATGTCTCTCTCCTGAAGATACACTCCTTTCAAAAAAGGACCAATGTCGTTTTTCCCGATTTGCCGGAATTTATCTGGATCGTGAAGTCACAAATAAAATATGCTCCACAAAATCCGGCCCAAGTGGTCTCTTCTGGGAGGTTGTCCTACAAAACGTTGTCCTTCAAAGATAGGTACTGCTTGTTGCAACAATAACCCATATGCCCACATAAATCAAACAGTCTTAGGTTGTACTCCCTTAAAGTTGGATTTTGAGGAGCGCGCGATATAAATAATCGATTTTCTCCCTCGCGAAATAAAAAGTTAAACAATCGGTGGAGATGAGTCCACCGGATCACACTTTACTCAGATTGATTCTGTGTGACAATTCGGTGCTACATATCATTGATATATATATATATATATGTTATTCATCAACCTCTCTTTTTAGGTGCCGCAACGATGAGGTGTGCCGCTCGGTGTACTATAACAAAGGGTCAAAAAAGTGTTTTTTGTCCAGATTTGTGGATTCTCGTCTTCCAGGAAAATCCTGGGAAAAGGAGACAGATTACGTCCGATTGCTGAGGATGAATTGGTGAAAAATAGTTTTGCCGAAAGTTCCCATGTGTTTTTCTATATTCGGGGGGCTCAAGTTACTCACGTACATTCCGATTTCTGTTGTATACCAATGCTCATCTGGTTTCATTGAGAATAAAACTTGATTTCACATTTTATCCTCGAAAACTGTGATGGTTCGGTTCTTAAGACAGTTGTCCGATGTGTTGACGGCGTGTAATTAATTACCTTTTGAAAGACGCCGTTTGTTACTTATTTCAAAGTAGTTCATGGTCCGTCATCTAGTGAACTGCAAAAACACACTTTCCTTTCAAGAACACTTCGAAACAAAAGCAACTCACCCACGGGTATGAAGAAACTTCAACATTTCTTATGGGAAGACTTTGAGTGACTCAGAGTCACTCAACCCCACACTGACGATGTCACCTCGATTGGTGATGAAACGTTTTCAATCCAACTACCAAGCTCGGCGAACAGACCAACAATCAATCAGCGCACCCGAGCTACCTACATTCCACAAGATTGCCGAGGCTGCCTCATGCTTCAGTTGGTACGATATTCGAGATATCGCGATATGTCACTGTTTAAAAGTGATGCACTACAAAACCAACTTCGTGGGCAAATGAGAGTATTTCTCGAAATCTGTCCAATTTAGGTTCAAGTAGAATATAGGGTTGACGGGGAACTTGGGGACTGTGTCTATTTGATGAACTCCAAGAAGGACGAAATCGCTCGTGGGCGGTCGATTAAATTTCTTCTGAAAATCACCTCACCAATTGTTTGAACACACTGGATCCCAACCAGCGTTGTGGACCACAGTCTTCCTAATGCTTTCTAAGTACCTTGAACCCGAGTCTGGATAGCCGCCTGACAGCCTGATGCGCTTAGCCAAACCAGAAAGCCAATGAACGTGCGAATCAGCTGATCTATCGTGCACTGTCGCGTACAGGCGTGCCATGTGCAGCTGAAAACGGGCTGTTTATAAAGCTCACGTGGGAAGTTTTGGGCGGGCCAAAAAGTGACGCTAAGAATAAAACTCATCTGTCAAGGGAAAATGAAGAACAACCACTTAAATCTGTCTCAACGAAAACGGTCATTCCAGTGGCAGTTGTGTAGTCCAGTTACCTTCGGAGCTGGTTCTCCTAATAACCAGGAGTTTCATTGGAAAGAACACGAACACCGATGCAAACACAAATGTGCGAGTTCACACCCAATTTAGCCTTCAAAACAACGCACTGCTCGGCCTCGAGCTACTGCAAATGAGAATGATGGATAGTTTACATCTTGCCTTACTACTAGGTTAATTCAGCGACACTCACGAGATTTAAACCAAGACGAATTCGAGGAAGAACATTCAACTGCAATACTCACCGGCTTTCTTGCGTCCCACTGAATGTTTGTCTCCTTGTCTAGAAAGGTATGCATTGTTTTGATCAAGTGCCATTCACCATTTGAATACCTGTCATTAAATTATAATTTTGTTCTGCCACAAAGCAAGTTAGATCACACTCAATTCAGAAGAGTTTGGTACAGACTAACTTTGGGCTCTCAGTACACATATTTTGTCAAGCCAAATGAGTAGGTCAGTAGGTTTGCTGAATCCTCAAATCAGTGCTGGACTGTGCATTTCAGACCTAAATCACTGCTGCGGATGACTCTTCTTAGCTGATAACCGCGACGCGTCACGTCAGCTGATATAAGGTCACCCCCCCCACAACACTTAGTAGTTCTATGCCTTGTTCAAATGAAGGTGTGGCCTAACAATTTATTCTGTCTGGGCCACGGGTAGCTAGGTTGTATGTGATAGTCTAGGTCTCTAAATCTCTCTCGTATACCCCATAGGGCCTTTAAACCTAGCCGTGCTGCCCATCTTTAACACGTTATACTAGGGCTTCTCAATGGATCCATATGTTAACCTTCTTGAAGTAATTCGTTTCTCAGGGAGCAGGTTTCAAGAGTGTATTTGCTGCATACACCCGCTGCTGTTTCCTGAGATGCATTTGCTCTTAGAATAAAGTCTAGAATTCTGGAAGCCTATAGAATTTCATGGCAAAATGCGTGCGTCCAACCACAAATCGAATCGTTCTTTACCAGGTTTAGCACAAACTGCAACTTTGGTTGCTTACTTATTGTTCCTGTAAAGGAAGATTTCGCCCAAATCAAGGGGAACGATGATGATAAAATCCACCTAATTCATGTCATCAAAATGGCGAGATGACAGACTGTGAGATGGCGATGTGGTATACACTCTGTGGAAGCACCAGAAGACAGTGATTCTCCGAAGGCAGGGGTTCACGACGATCTCCGTGAATCGGAAATCGAAATAAATCTCATGAGCAGAAGCCCAGTGATCAAGGCTGTACATCACCGATACTTACATAAAAATCAATCAAACTGGCAGGCACCGAATACTACAGGAACTTTTCACAATACTTCGATAGCGGAATTTCTTACGCTTACAGGTAAAATGTGTGGCAACCGTGGCGGGACATCGAAGGGCACACGAGGTGTTTTGGTAAAAGTTGAGGTGAGATGAGCTGGAGACTAAACTGATGTCACCTAGTGTTGGTTGCTGTGCGGGATTTAACATTGTTTCACAAAATCTAAAACATCTTGGTTTCAAACGCGTAGCACAATCTTGGAGCCTCGAGGGGGTCAACTCATTTACCACCTGTATCATAAATGTTTTGTGTTGCTGAAAACTTCCAGTTACGTACTTTTGTTATCGAGTTGTCAACTCTTTGACCCGTTTTCATTAGGTTCTCAAAGGACCATTGAGAACAGAAACGTTCTTAGACATTTCTCCATGAGAATACCGATGAACTAATAGGTGACATGTTAGGCAGAGTGCTCCGGCACATTCCTGAACTCAATCTAAAATTAAAATCCTCTGACTGAAAAAAAACCAAGAGAGACTGAGCAGCTGGAAGAATTGCTAGTTGGAGCGGACTGACTTGTTGTCTTATTTTGTTGCTCATACACACTAAGCATATCGGGACCTATATATACGTAATGCACTACTCATAAGGTTGCTGAAAATTCTTCGACAGCCCACGACCGGTTTCGCCCTTCCACTTTGGGCTCATCAGGTAGGCGCAGTCCCCGAGTTTCCGTCAACCTTATGTTCTACTTGAACCCAAATTGCACTGTTTTCGAGAAATACACTCATTTGCATATCAATTTGGTTTTTGCGAGAGACTCACCTGGAACCCAGCTGAATCTCCCGTTTGTGATGTTTTCAGGCAACTGAATGTGCTGCACCAGGCCGCCTCATGTTCCAGTTGCTACGATATTCGAGATATCGCGATACATGTATATACGTAATGCACTGCTCATAGGGCTGTTTTTCTGACAGTTTATAACTTGGAATACGCTAGACGAGAATTTATTTAGGACATTGTGAGATAACCGTCTCTCGGTTCTTCCGACGTGCTCGCTGCCGGTGTAACGGTGGATGCTACTGATGGGGCAGGCGAGTAGTATGTTTTCTCGTAAAGCCGCTTCGCGTCTATTGAAAAATCAGATCTATTACGGAACTTGTGGAGTCGCTTTGTAGCATTTGCTTGCATTTGAGTAACAGTGAATGAATATCCATGAAAGTTCAGGGAGACGCGTTCAAGGAGAGGATGGATATTCAGTTTTGTAAACAAGATGCACATGAGTTTTGCTCTCCTGTTCAATAGCCTGTAACTCTTAAATGGGTGTTTCCCTAATAAACAACTCCGCAGCGAAGGCCTTCTTCCTGTTCACCGGAAGTACATTGAAAAACGTGTACACAGCAGTAGGTTAGCCTAGAGTGTAGTCTGTCTAAGTTGGTTCTCATAAGTATCCGTCGTGTTTTTTTGAGTGCCACTAAAGTCTCAACGTTGAATATCTTTGTGACTGCCTGACTAGTGCCTGAGTAGTGCATAACGTATATACATGTATCGCGATATCTCGAATATCGTAGCAACTGGAACATGAGGCAGCCTGGTGCAGCACATTCAGTTGCCTGAAAACATCACAAACGGGAGATTCAGCAGGGTTCCAGGTGAGTCTCTCGCAAAAACCATATCGGGACCTCTTTCCTCGAGCGTTTGCTTCAAGAAGGTTCCTCCGACCAGCTAGACTGCAGTACAGATGATGACTATTTTACTTAGCATCGCTTGCACGCGGTGGGCAAGAAATCATTAATTACTTTGTCAGCTTTATTTGGCAGCATAATAGTGCATAAAGGAAAGTCCTTCGCTTCGAACTCGTTCATTAGGAAACACCAACTAAACAGTTACAAGCTATTGGACAGGAAAGTAAGCGTCTCATATGCACCGTTTTTTTTAAAAAAAAACCGGACATCCTCACGCGTCTTCTTGAACTTTCGTGGATATTCATTGACCATCAGGCAATTGTAAACAAACGCTGCAAAGCAGTCACACAAGTTTCGTAATAAAAAAATCACCTTCCATCAAACGTGGTGTGGAACTTCGAGGAAACCACATACTACTCGCACGCCCCATCAGTAGTACCCACCGTCACAATAGCAGAAACTAGTCTTGAAGGTATTCCAGTACTATCCTGATACCAGTGCAAAAAACGAACAAGCGGCTCGGAAAGAATGGGGACCACAATTTTGCATACCATTTTAGGAGGTCGTACTTTGGAGTAATACTAGACTTTCCGGGACGGTAAACGTACTTTTAGTATCAATAAACGATATGATCGGATGAAACCGTAATGTCCAATCCAAGGTCACGGGACTAACTGTGGGGGTGACTAATGAAAAGGTGAACATGGTTCTCATGGATGACTTCAGTGATATACACTTTATACAGATGACAGGACAAAATAGCGAGATATTTCGCATTTACAAAAGAACCAAACGTTTTTCCCGAAATTTAGATAGCCCTGGTTATTTTCGTTAGTGTAGAAATGCACTAATTTAGTCAGAAACGGCTCCTACGGTCATGCTGTTCTTGTCCATACGTTTGTCTGAGATTCTTGTGGAACGGTGGAGAATTCACAAGTTCCATAATACACAGGGAAAATCGACCCAGCTTTTAAAAGGGTATCGATTGCTAACGTGATTCCAAGTCACTTCAGGTGATAGAACAGACAAGCGATGACTGACTTCGATGCGAATCGATGTTGCACACGAAGTAGCTTTTACGGATTTTACAAGTTCCCTTTGCTCAAAACAACGGCCTGAAAAAAGGATGGAAGACCATGCGAGGCATCCGACGGCCAGAGTAACCAAAAATTTTAGGCTTCGGGAGTGTTGACAAGGTGTGAACTGTGATAAACAGCCCAGCACCAATTTTGGACAATTCCAGCGTTCATAAAAAACAGACCTAGCTATGAAGGAGATGAACTTTGTCGAACAAACGGCTTTTTTGGAATCACGATTGACAGTTTTTCGTATAGTCGGGTACACTTCAGTGGATGGGTGTCGTAGAGGATAGCAGCTACGGAGGGAATTTTGAGGAGTTATGGTGCCAAAACAGCATAGCTGGACGGTAGCGGGGTATTTTTTACCCCTTTGGCGGCAAATGATGAACTCGGGCTGAATCCTGTCCTGTACGTTACTTGACGCTCAGCAGGACACATGCGAAATTGGCGAGCCCTCCTCCGTAACACAGATACAGAACGAAAGAACGTTCTCAAAACAGTTCAATTCGGTCAAGAAGTAAGTAAAACGGTGTGACAAGTATTGGAAAGCTGGATAACTTACACTTTATAGTGTCCAGGATAAAATCTAATACGATGTGCAGGAACACAGCAAGATAAGCGTACTAATGGATTTTATTAGGACAGAAAGAAAACGATCAGCAGTGCTAACCGGTCGATACTTGCTAAAAATTTCTCGACAGCCGTAGATCTTAGGAAGGGAAATTTTCCACTTAAATAAAGCGTCTGTTGGTATCTAATGAAAAGGCCAACGGGTGTGCTGGAACTTGTCTTTTTGTACATCTTGTGAGCGAAGTGACTGGAAGTGGCTTGGACTATGTACTTGGACCATGTACTTGGGTTAGTGCAAAACGCGACTCTAGATGCACCTTCTTAAATTCCCCATAGATTGTATGACCGCCGCTGATCTTCGTCACGATAGGAATCCAATAATCAACCCAAGTAGAGGTAACATGCAGTGCACCAGACCACACTCGCACTGAGTACCGTGCGAATATTCTGCAATAAGTATATACTCCTTACAGTATTTAAGTAGCTTGGTAAACAAATAGAATTAATCAAACCTTTGCCCATCATTGGGCGCCATGTTGAATATGGTCCAGTTCTGGTCGTATTTGAGATTCAGTCCAGAGTTCTGTTTATCATACTGATATGATAAAACGCTGACCACATATAAATTCAATTTGTGTCAGGTGAGGTGGATCAGATATGGCACCCGTTGTCATGGATGTTGAGCTACCTTATCTGGTATCTTCCAGCGCTGGAAAGCGGCTTGCAGGACTTTCGCTTCTTACTGAGTAAATGACATGTTGTAAACCAAGGTCTTTATGCCCCTGGCATAGACGCAAAAGCACACGAGTTACTAGCCACCAAACAAAGGGAGTTTCCAGGGGGTATGCATCTGTGTCTCAGAAAGTCTTCAAGTGATTCACCGGATATGTATGCTCATCCGCAGTTAGCAAGCATTCAAGAGGCATGAAAAAGCTACCGAAACAATCTACGGCTTTAATGGAATCCACTGAGTCAGTTTATTTTGGAATTTCCATATTCTAAACCCAGTGGGGGGCTTATTCTGAAGAATAAAGTTTTGCGCTTCAAGTTTTGTGGCTGGGGAGATTGAAAAATCGCTCGCTTAAAGAAACCGCTCCAACAAGGGAAAGTGGAGATATCAAGTCACAGTTAGATTGAATTTTCTGAATGTCTTTTTTAGGCAAAATCTTTTTAGTTTCCATCACTGACCACCTGTGCGCTAAGCTACGCAAACTTGCAGTTCAAAATGCTTGTAAATTTCACAAATGAACATGTTGAACAAAAGGCAACTGAGTACAACCACGTGTTTAATTTACCTGTGATCGCTAAGTTTTATTTCATTGGGCTCAGTGGCTCTTAACCGAATCGGTACATAACAGCAAACAACCTTCATTTGCCAATTTCAGTCAAGGACAGCTCCTCCTGCGATGCACATTGATGTGTAACGCTTGTTCAATGACACGCCCTATGGTGAAATTGATACCATCGTCATGGACTCACCACTGAGCCCGATGCTAGCCGACATTTTCTAGCAAATATGAGAATGGTCCCTTAAAGTCCAGTATTGAGGAAATACAGTTTTACTGCCGATACATTGACAGCATTTTTGTAGTTTCAAACAATAAAATCGAGATGGAGCTGCTCCAACAAGAGTTCGGAAAGACCTCGGAAAGAGGAACTGATAACTTCTCCCACTTCCTAGAAGTTGGTCTTGAACGACATCACGATGGTACGCTGAAAAAGTCTGTGTATCGGAAGCCTACTTGCTCCGGGTAATACGTAAAACTTAACGGTTTCGTGCCACCAAAGTAGAAACGGAATCTGATCCACAGCCTAACTGAATGAGTGAGAAAAATATGCTCTGGTGACGTGCTGGAACAAGAATCCGTAACTCTCACCAACTTTCTAAGGGACAACGCGTTCCCCGACAAGTTTATTATAACAGAGGAAGCCAACACCGTCACTGCCATAGCTAGAAGAACACCCGTTTACATTAGCCTCACGTTTAAGGGACATATATACCGGCCGAATTACTGAACAAAAGACTTCATACCAGTTTGGAAAAAGTTTTCCCGGCAGCAATTCGCCGAACCTCGTTCACAAGCAATCAAGGATAGAGCGCCTGATTACTCCCGAGATGTGTTAGTATACTCATTCTCTTGCTGCTGTTCAGTGGAACATATTGAACGCATGACAAGGCCAAAGAATGAAGGAACAAAACTCACCCTGGCTAGCTTCTGGATGATAACCATTTCGGTCTTGCAGCATCTAGGAGATACGGCGCACAGCGTGATAACAAGCCAAAGATCCCGTTTTGCTTGCAAAGCGCCTTCTAATCAACCCACCTAGCAGCTCACACAACACACAATCGCAGTGGCGGAGGCTGTCAACATACGACATTGCGACCCAAACCTCTGTTTGTATAAACGCTCTGGTTGCATGTTGGACTTTCCATGGTCAAACACACCTGCCCCTCCACAAATACACCCTGTGCTGAACACATAACCACAGCACTGCCAGCGCTTACAAACTCAGGTCACCCAAACGATATCTCCAACTAGTCGTTTGTTTACAGGTGGCCAGTGCTGCCTCCCACTTGACTTCCTGTTTCATGTACACCATGCTCATCAAATTGTATTAAATACTGCCTTTGTAACTCAAAAACATCTTGTGGAAAACACGATAGTCAAAATTTCTGTATGAGTCACATGAATGATTAGGTGACGTCACGGGTACAAATGCGAGAGGGGAAGCGTACACAAGAGTAAAATGAATGACATCGCAGAGAGACTGGGAACAGAATAGCTTGCAGGCCAGAACAAATACAAATGTTGTGCGGGTTCCCTTCGAAACATTGGTGCATAAACCTCGGCATATTGGTGTATTAAAAACCAACAACCTCACAACGCTCATTCCCTTCGATCACATTGACTCCAAAATCCAGTGCGAATACTCCAAACTTTACCTAATCATCTTTCGATTGTCCTGGTCAGTAGTTGAAATATTATGCTGTCAATGAGAAGTGCTTCTACTGTTCTGAGGCAATCCTCTCTATTCGCAACCACAAGACCAGACCTCTCACCTGATTTCGTGAGAAGAATTCCGTTGTTACTTCTCAACTACTATCTTTTGGTTTAGGTGACCTTGACTGACTGAAGTCAGTCCACTGCGTCATCCGAAATGGCCGTTTTATTTGACGCTCGAGAGAACAAGTGTCCAAACTGGGTCTCACTGGCAAGTCCCTTATAAGTTGTACATTAAGTAAGAAAATTTGGGGCCAGGCGCAAAAACGTTCACCCATGTTTTATCATGTATCACACCTAAGAAGCTGTACACCTTTCCACTTGGACTACTCAGAAATGGCTCTGCCAAACCAACTCAAACTGAAATCTTATCTCATTATGAAGTTAGACATGAGGCATAACCCAGGCCGCTTCACCTCCACCATCTGTTCGAAGGGAGCGTTTTAGTTTTGGTGGGAAGATTCTAAACGGATTTTAGTGAGACATTCCGTGTCGATTGCTTCAACGTGGCCGTAACAAGCTATGTTATTAGACAAACTCTATCATCAGGCCACCTCACTGTGCATCCTTCAATTTGTCTGCTCCTTTGAAGACAGCCACGCTGGTCAAACAACGGAGTGATCGTAAGAGTGCAAAGTTGTATGTTTGCCATTCGAGTTGAAGAAGGATGGGGAAGCAACGTAAAGGAAAGGATATTTTATTGGAGATTTTTTGTACGTGGAGCCAGTCTATGTTGCAGCTTTATGAAGTCTCACGAGAATATGAAAAAGCATCAAAACATGACAGATTGAACGTAGGCACGTGGCTTATCCCGTCAGCTGTTTACATACTATCAAAACTACGGTTTGAGCAGAGTATTGACGTACAAACACACAGGGGAGTAAAACTATTACACTAAGTAGGGGGTCATTAGATCTCGGAACAGGCCGGATAAAGGTTGACCCTACGAAGGAAACGAAAAGTTAGCTATGGATTTAACTTGTTTACACAAATTGGGTTCGAAGCGTCACAGAGCCATTAACTCAGCAAAGCGGTACGGAAGGCTGTTTTTCTGACAGTTTATAATTTGGAATAAGTCTTTTGATTCCCTTCATTCGTTGCAATCCGGCGAGTGGTGAGCGATTACGCTGGACGAGAATTTCTTTAGGACGTTGTGAGATAACCGTCTGTCGGTTCTTCCGACGTGCTCGATACCGGTGGATACTGCTGATGAGGCATGCGAGTAGTATGTTTTCTCGCAAATCCGCTTCGCGTCTCTTGAAAAGTGAGATCCATTATGGAATTTGTGGAGTCGCTTTGTAGCATTTGCTTGCATTTGAGTAGCAGTCAATGAATATCCAGGAAAGTTCAGGAAGACGCGTTCAAGGAGAGGATGGATATTCAGTTTTGTAAACGGGATGCATATGAGAGTTTTGCTCCCCTGTCCACTCGTCTGTAACTGTTAAGTTGGTGTTCTCAAATAGACAACTCCGCAACGAAGGTCTTCTTCCTGTTCACCGGAAGCACATTGAAAAACGTGTACACAACAGTAGGTAAGCCAAGAGTGTATTCTGCCTAAGTTGGTTCTCATAAGTATCCGTCGTGTTTTTTTGAGTGCCACTAAAGTCGCAACGTTGAATATTCTTGTGACTGCCTGAATCAGTCGCCGCCGATCTCATCTATCATGCTAGGAATCATTGGCAATCATTAGCAGTGCGCACTTTAAAAAGCGCCAAGGAATTGGTGTTTTGGCGCATTTTCATTGCTTCAGGTACAAAGTGGACGCTTTAACTACTCAAACGCCTACCTGATGGGCCCCAAGAAAGGCGAAACAGGTAGGGAGCTGTCAAAGAGTTTTCAGCAACCTCATGAGTAGTATGTTACACCTATAGAGTGTGCATTGGGATATCTCGAATACCGGACCAAATGTAACATGAGTTGACCTGGCGCAGTACATTCATTTGCGGAAGGACATTATAACCGCGTGATTCAGCTGGAACTCATGTGAGTGCAGTTCGCTACCTTTAGTTCAGTTTATCAAGCACAACTGAGGATAGCTAGTTTGCTAGGATTGTAACTATCTTCTATTGCAGAAGCCTTGAAATTGCCAGCTTTGTTATCAAGACGCTTTGTACACATGGTTGTCGACCTTTCTTTGAGCTAGCTGATGTATTTCGGGAGGAAATCACTGGTGTTTCCGCACAGCAGCAGAAACGAGAGAGCATAGCTCTCCAAGTCTTAGCAACACCACAAACCCAAACATGAACTGAGCAAAGCAGGATAGTACGCAGAATGTTGACGATTCGAATGTTGATCCCATAATTGGCCTGTGTTCTTTCAGAAGGGCTTGGTAAACAATCGGTAGTTTTTAGTTGGGCAACGTTTCGCTTTTGACACAAAAGCTTCTTCAAGTCAAGTGAACAGGTCACCAATTTGGCCAGGTTTTAAGGCAGACGGAGGACCAATCAGTAAGACCTCTTCATATTAGCACACTAGATCGGTTTTGAGTGTCAATTAACGGCTCTTGTCGGTTAGTGTGGTTGTCAAAATCTTGCTTTAATGGACGATTGGGGTAGTTTCAAATTACTTCTGATCGGGCTTGGTTCCTCAATCTTCCACTTCACTATGCTGCAATCGATGATTCACCGCGGTTGCCGCTGATAGATTTCGTTGGTCTTTGTGGGGTTGTGAGTGTCGCCACAATTTAGTTGGGGGGGGGGTTGGGTGAGGTCAAATGGAAATCAGATGATGACTACTCCTCCTTCTGATGACCGCACACAAACATTACTACTTGACTACTCGACGTTTATGTGACATCCGTCACAGCACATGTCAGCTCAACCAAGAAATCAGACCGTGCTCTCTTCCACAGACTGCGACAAATTCATAAGTTCGACAATTTACTTTCCTAGACGCAGCTTTCTAGTCAGTTTGTAACGAAGCGGGAGCCGTTTACTAGCTATTATAACGTGCTACCTTTATCAAATAGACCGCTAATTGAGAAAGAACGCTGTCTGTCAGAGAATAGCCTGACCTTTTGGCAAGTAAAAGGGTGATAAGGTCGAAAGAGATTATATCTAGCGTTGAATCCGTGTTTCAAAAACTCCCACCGATGGGGGCGAAATTACAGGTATAGGTGGTCAGGGGCTTCAATTATTAGATCAGAAGAGCCGAGAGCGTTAAACACCCCAAAACAGATGAACAACAGTGATCACAAAAATGGGTAAGGGTAAGGCCTGAACAAGAGTGATTATCTACAAAAGGTCAAGCAACACCTCGCTGAGGGCCCTTACCGACAGATCGATAGTGGGAATATTACGCCTGTAATGAATGACGTTGAAGTTAGTAGATATTTGTGGTCCGTGATAAATCACTTAGGGTAAGGTAGTTGGTATCGATTGTACCCCAAAAGTGCAATCCAACACGGCTTTACGGCCTACAAAAAATCCATAAGCTAGATGTTGCAGTGAGACCGATAACAGACGGAGTAGGTTCCCTACTCCATGAGCTGGTCAGATTCTTCGCCTGAAAATCGAGTACTCATATTCAGAATTCATATGGTTTCGCCAACAAAGTAGCGGGTTTCACCTGCCTGTCCTCCCTCCTTTATCTCAAGTGTAAAAATATGGGTTCATTGAAGCAACGACAGCTTTGATACTCGGGTCAATTTTCTCCTGTAACGTGAAGATTTGATCATTTTGTTCCCGATGCAGTGTGCCCATCCATGTTACTGAAACTTGAGTAACAAGCATTCGCTTGAGCACATGTTATGTTTCCCTTACCCCTGCGTCAGACAGCATAAGAATAGGAACTGTGCCCCTGTATCAAGCTTTCTTTTTTAGCCAGTAGCTTTTTTGATTTTCTGTCCATTTAGTGTTTTGCTATACGGATGTGAAAGAACTAACATTAGCTGGAAAACTGGAACGTCTACGTTTTGCGCTACAGAACGCTATTGATCAGCTGATGACAGGTCGGTATGGGAATTGACGTTAACTTGTACGCAGTTCAAGGGGACGGAGGGAATGCAGCATGTCAAACACTGGGAAGCAAACCGAAGCACTCAAGCGATAAGCCAAACACTGCCTGTTTGTTGAAACACAGAAAGTCGCTTTTGCTGACACCAGTTGTCCCCAGGTTCGGAATGAACATGAATGACGGGAGTATTCCAATGGAAAGTGACTTGCAGTCCTCTGGCACAGAGAGCAGCCTTCAGGAAGATGATTAGTTGGACAGCGTAGTTAGATCATACGGGGAAACACCTGCCAACTTTCAGAAGTCTGACTGACATGTGGAAAACGAACGGCATACGATTAATTTTTATTTGGATGAAATCGTCCCATGGGACCGAGAAAAACTGACAGAGAGTTCCATACAGATATCAGACGACGAAAGTGACAAGATTGGTAGCACGTGTGAAAACAATTAAACTATTTGGGCGGTTTTTTTGTTAACTTGCTGCAAAAGACGAGACATAAAGGGTAGTAAACTTAAACGACAAGTATCTTTTCTCGTAAATTTTTCTCCGACTGGTTCGGATTTCACTTAACACCGTTGCTTTCATGTCGGTATGGTACAAATCTACAAAACCAAGGGATTTTTAGCTGGTTTCTTTTTTGGTAGAGGTTATATTCGAAAAAATTGCTCCTTTCAAGGTTTGGACTAGAGAAACATGTCGTTCTGTCATATGGTCACGTGACTCATGTTTCATGCAATCTTACCATGACTGACCAGATCCCGGTTCAAGGTGTCATGAATGTGTGTGGTTCGTATGCCATCTGAAACCTCCAAGTTGCAATGCTGATTAATCTCGCCCCATCACTCCAGGTGGGCGCGTAGCAGCAACTACTGAAAGATGAAGGCAATCTGCCCTGTTTCTTGAACTCACTTGAGACTTACTGACCCACTGGATTGTAAACGTTTGATTTTCTGGGGCGCTATGTCCCATTATTTAAAATGGGACTTAACTTAAATCAGTTCGTTGAGTTGGCACTTTTAAAGGGTCTGTTTTCTAGGGTTTTAACTCTAGTTGTTCAGGTATGCGGGCGTAACTCATATAAGCATAACATCACGTGACCAGCGTGAGCCTCAAATTTTTCCTGTTATTGGTTGTTGAACAGATGAATGTCAAGGTATTTGCTCAGCTTGGCAGTTTGCTTTGCCGCTAGTGAGAGCACCCATCATCATCAACCGCGCTCCGAAGAGTTGTGATTTTCAACGGAATATTTGCAAGCCAATTGCTAAGCTTGACGGTCGGATCGACCATCACCTGGTCACCAGACATGTGACCACCTCGAACGAAGTGCGCCACTCCGAATTCGAGCACCACTGGTTCAGAAAGCATCATAAAGAGCGCCCGGGTTATGAGGAGTGCTACCACAGTATAAAATGCTTACCCGTGGGAATATTCAACTTTCTCTTTTGCTCAGTAACAAACCAGAGCGCCAGGCCACAGTTAGGTTGACGCTCTCGGTGACCTTGAAAAAATTGTTACTTCTAGGACTACTGATATATACTCTTAATGTTCTTCCAAAAGCGGTTTCAGGGGTACAAAAGCATAGAGGCTTTCGCTTCATTATGTTTGGTTGGATTCATAGTTAAAGTTTGTTACATCCATATGTAACACACTACTAACAAGGTTGCTGAAAACCCTTCAACAGCCCACGATAGGTTTCACCCTTCCTGGGACTATTCAGGTAGGCGGGAGTTCGTTTGCAGTTGACAGTACTTGTCGAAATCTCTCCAATTTCGGTTTAAGTAGAACGTAAGGATGTCGGAAACTGGAGCAAGCGAATCTGTAGAAAACAATTGTCATTTTTAATTAAGAACAATATAATTATGCCGTTCGGCAGCGTGCTTAACATCTTCCTGGACCCCCTGCGCTTTGTTGACAGGTTTCGTTGACTTTTCACGCGATTCGAACTGAATATTTCCTAATACCATTTACGCCACTGCAGACTAAGTTGAGTCACACAGCCACGAAGCGTTTCGTGAACGCCCGACAGAACCATAAGGACAGTAGACACCTAGCACTGATCAACTCCGCTAGTCATAAGAAATCTCACGGATTGGTTCCCTGACTGCCCTGAAACCCAATCAACCTGCTTACTTACCTGGCCTGACGAAGCTTTTATGTCGAAAGCGAAACTTTGCCCAGCCATAAATCCACCCATTGTTTACCAAACCCCTCTGAAACAATTGACTACCCAACCGGTCCCAAACATTTTCCTATTGATAGAAGACAGTATATCTTAAAAATGTTTTCATCTGGACATAAAGTTCCCTGTTGAAGGTACCAAACAAACCGTCATGTGCTTGAAAACTCCCATCTGGCAGAAACGGTGGCTCATTTCGAGAAAAAAACTGGAAAGCATAGTTGACCAAGTCACCAGTTATTTCTGACGAAACGCACCCAAGTGGTTTTTTCATCCCGCAAATGAGCTGGTAGCCGCGAGTCAACAAACTTTGATATATGACACGATTTTTGCTCAGCTTCATAATAGAATGACCGGCAAGCTGCTTGCTGATGGCACCTGTAAAGAGAATCAAGAAGTGGAGGCCAGAAAAGTTAGACGGCGTTCGTCCACTAAATGAAGGTTACTGTGAGTGGAAGTCGGTTTGAATTACCGTAACAGGCTGATAGTAATAATAAGCGTTTATCTCTAATACCCTTTCTGTGCTTAGCTGACATACTACTTAAACGAAGCACGAGGGCTGGGATACTGCCAGGTTGCCCAGGCCTAGACAAGAGAAGTTGAGATGCAGAGGTTGGGTTCGAACCAAGGTTATTCCGGTCAGTAAATTCGAGATCTAACAACATCTCGTGCCGTAATAGCCTGGATGGTGTTTACTGGGCTTTGGACCTGTTTTAGTCTACGGAGTATTCATGAGGGCTCCTGAAAAAACCTGACTTTATAGTTGGCCATGATCGCAGTAACACTTGACGGACGTGAGTGGACTTGTGGGCAAACAATGCCATCCTGAAAGACAATCATACAGAATTAAGGGATCGATAAAATATCGAATGTTAAATCAGTTGAACAGCGGGCATCACGCTTTAGCAAATCACATCAGAAATGGACCAATCGGAATACGAAGAATCTAACCCTCAAACATGTAGTCGCATTACAGGTATTACATAGGCCTCAAACAGAAAACTACCAAACCGCCTAATGACATGATCTCAGCACACTTGATGAGGAAATATTTGCAAGGCACTTTTCATGCTCATTCAACCGATCAACTAGTTATTTAACTAGATATACTGCAACTCATATTGTCATGAGCAGATGGAAGCACCACTGCCTCTTACCAGCGACCAATTAGAAACCGATCAAAACTGCATGCGGTTAATCAGGGTTACGCTCTCATTCAGGAATAAAACAGCACAAAGAACGTCTGTGCGCGATTCCCAACACAGTAGCTTGATCATATGCTAAGGTTATGAAGCAAATCGGTATTGGAGATGCTTTAGGTGGGAAAAGAGCGCGAAATAGGTAACCAAACGATTTGCCCCAGCTATCAAAAGAATAGACGCATGAGTCTTCAAAAAAATTTCCAGATGGACTTGTCCCAGAAAGCGCACGTTTAGATTGAATCCGTGTTTGTAGTTCAACAAGGTAGAAACCGATGGGACTGAGTGCAGTTGTTCAACACCCACAGTAGTTTCACGAGCACACCCGGTCATGTAAACTGCTATTTCTGGAGTTTGTCGAATTGATTAAAAAGCGAGACTTAATAGTAGTCAAAAAGCAACACCATCCGAGAAGACGTCTCCAATCCGCGTACTGAATATGTCCCCATGACTGGTAGAGAAACGACTGCAGGCCAATTGCCAAGCTCGGCGAAAATACCAACAGCCGCCCCTCGACCTGTCAGTCCACTATTTTGTTGGGAATCTAAATGGGAGGTTTTGGTGTAAATCAATCAGGAAGGTAGCCAATGAACGCCGAAATCTACTGAGACCTCAACTCCACTAGATGCTGACCAGACAGACAACGCCCCCTCAAAATGCAGAGCATCACAGTCTTGTAGCAAAGCCAGACAGTGTGAGTCAGCGTTGGATCAAGGTCAGACAGCGTCTTCTCAATATGCAGCGCTTGACAGCCGCCATGCATCAAAGCCAGACAGCGCGAGACAGCGCAGTCCGGTCAAGGTCATACAGAGTCTCTCCAATAAAATAGCCTGAGGCCGTTGTATTTTCGCACTCGGCCGTTCGCAATAAAGCTGTTGTGTTCCTATCGGCGAGTCATTATCCGGCACTAGGCACTGGACCGGGGTCAACTGTCAGATACAACAGAATCCTTTTGGACAGCAAATGGTCTCAGCTGATGTTATCAGACTGACAGCCATGATGCCAACAACCATGATTCAACATCTGAAAATTCAGAATTGCTCTGAAACTGGTGAATTTACCAAATATTTCGAAACACACTTTACAAAGGTTCTAAAATAAAACTGCAGTCTTTATGTGCCAGTTGCTACCTTGTATTTTGGCGGAAATAGGCGAACCAAGAAGAGAGCCACGTAGTAAATTTATTTAACCAGATATTTACAGTCCAGCAGGCACCAAGATTTTAACTCATGGGGCTTCGGTCATACTCAGAGCTAAAATATAGTTGTCGAACAATTTCAACAAAAGGCGAATGTGTTTACGGTTTTTAAACGTGTGAGTCAGCATTTATCGTTTCTAAAGTGTGTCTAGCCTCATGGACACTGTGACAACTTTTACGACCGCTTCTAGGTTATACCGAGCGAGTATGGTATACGGGGCTCCAGAAATCGTAATTTCTCTAAAGCCAGTCAACCTATATCTTATTCTATTCAAGTGGGTTCCAGGTGAGTCCACCGTTCTCAATATGCAGCGCTTGACAGCCGCCATGCATCAAAGCCAGACAGCGCGAGACAGCGCAGTCCGGTCAAGGTCATACAGAGTCCCTCCAATAAAATAGCCTGAGGCCGTTGTATTTTCGCACTCGGCCGTTCGCAATAAAGCTGTTGTGTTCCTATCGGCGAGTCATTTTCCGGCACTAGGCACTGGACCGGGGTCAACTGTCAGATACAACAGAATCCTTTTGGACAGCAAATGGTCTCAGCTGATGTTATCAGACTGACAGCCATGATGCCAACAACCATGATTCAACATCTGAAAATTCAGAATTGCTCTGAAACTGGTGAATTTACCAAATATTTCGAAACACACTTTACAAAGGTTCTAAAATAAAACTGCAGTCTTTATGTGCCAGTTGCTACCTTGTATTTTGGCGGAAATAGGCGAACCAAGAAGAGAGCCACGTAGTAAATTTATTTAACCAGATATTTACAGTCCAGCAGGCACCAAGATTTTAACTCATGGGGCTTCGGTCATACTCAGAGCTAAAATATAGTTGTCGAACAATTTCAACAAAAGGCGAATGTGTTTACGGTTTTTAAACGTGTGAGTCAGCATTTATCGTTTCTAAAGTGTGTCTAGCCTCATGGACATTGTGACAACTTTTAAGACCGCTTCTAGGTTATACCGAGCGAGTATGGTATACGGGGCTCCAGAAATCGTAATTTCTCTAAAGCCAGTCAACCTATATCTTATTCTATTCAAGTGGGTTCCAGGTGAGTCCACCGTCAAAACCAAAGTTGTATCCATATGAATGTATTTCGCCAAGTTCGTGCAACTTGGGTTCATGTAGAACATAAGGTTGACGGAAACCCGGGGACTGCGCCAACCTGATGAGCCCCAAGAAGAGCGAAACCGGTCGTGGGCTGTCGAGGAGTTTTCACCAACCTTGTGAGTAGTGTATTATGTCGACCCTCATATTTGCTTTTTATGTTCGGTCTGAATAAGTTGAATTGGGTGTGTGACTGCACGTTCAATCCATACGTTTCTAACTTGATGGATATCTGGCGCTGGAAGTTAACAACTATATCACGCACAAGAATGCACTCTTCTTGACTGTCGTCGGATATCGGACAAGAGTATCGCTCTTGACACCGACGAGAAAGTACTTTCGGATTCTCATGCACCACATTGCGGAACTAACCACGGTCTGTGGGATCCGTCGAAACCAAGCGCTTCATGCTAAAAAAACTTGTACAACTTTTGATCGTATATTGGTTATCCCACTCCTACGACTTAGTTTAAGCGTAACGTTATCGATTTAATCACGCGACCCATATCGGCTTTTGTACCCCATTTTTGGCTCATGCATGAATGCGGTAAACGATGCTCGCGGTTTTCATCTAGATTCGTATAGAATTCGTCCTATTTTCAAAGCCACGGAAATACCATCTTCAAAATTATTCTGTAGGTTGTGAGGTGAAATTCTAGTTTTAGGAAAAAACGTTTACGATAATCCGTTCGATTAAACACGTTTTGTCAGGAGTTGATGAGGCAACTGATAAATCAAACTTAACAGGTTCTGAAGAGAGATGAATATTGGAAGAAACGGCATTGATATTTTCGGAAAAGTTTGGTAACAATCGGTAGATTTATTGCTGGGCAACGTTCCGCTTTTAACACAAAAGCTTCGTCAGGCCAAGTGACTAGGTTACGAGGTTGGTTGAGATTTAAGGCGGGAGGAGAACCAATCAGCTAAGGCGAAGGGATTTTGTGTGTTAGAGTGGATGACCAATTGTTAGGCTGATGGGTAAACCTACATGGATTCGGGTCCAACAGGAAGAACTAGACCCTAGGCTGGGCCCTGATCCATGTAGGTTTACCCATCGGCCCAACACTTGGTCACCCAATCTAACACACATAAGCCCTCGACTGACACCTAACAGAGATTTAGCTTGATTTAGCTGATTGGTTCTCCTTCCGCCTTAAATCTCGACCAACCTCGTAATCTAGTCATTTGACCTGATGAAGCTTTTGTGTCAAAAGCGAAACGTTGCCCAGCAATAAATCTGCAGATTGTTACCAAACTTTTTCGAAAACGATGACTATTCACTCGGTTCCAATCGTTTTTCAGTATCGATATTTGTTCACAAAGCAGCCCTTGCTGGGTCATGGAGGAAGACGAGCTACATCGGGTAAATTTAACAGTTTTTACCATAATAAACATGTAAACAAATTGTCCAAATTCGCGAAATCATATACGAGAAATTTTGGCAAAACTCAGTTTGCTACTCAAGATATCAGAAATACAAACACTTCGTGAAATATTTCGGAAAAATCTCCAATGTTCGACCTCCAAATGCATATTGGCGTGCGTACTAGACACTGGATCGTATAATACATACCCATAAAGTGAAGCAAAGTCAAGAGGCATCCCTTGGAAGGTCTGGTCTCATAATCTGTCTACTTGTGCTTAAAACCAAATGTTGTTTCAAATATACACCCAGGAAACTCACGGGGATTCTGCAGTGACAGTGCCGCCATCTCCAAAATTAGTCTCGTTTCTCCAGATTCTGAAGCGCACGCACGTGATGTCATGCTACATGCTACGCGCTTACCAACCGTTTTTTCCGAAACGTTCGAAAAGTTTTCCTTCAATCCAAGTGTTTAGCTTCTCGGTTCAGGAACCTATGGACCCTTCTTGTCTCTTGTGTATACTGTTTGATTGTTCATGCAATCCGATTTACTACGTTTTTCCATGTTTTTTCTTGCCTAATTACTGATCCGGTTGGCTCCAACTACAAGCTCCCAGTCAGTCATTGGAGAATTTCCTTTTGCCTAACATCGAAAAAAAACTGGTCCAGCGGAATTCATTACATCATCGTGATAGTTTCCCAACTGTAACTAGATTGAACTTGAACAGCTTGATTTTTTTAACAGTCTAACCCAAAAGAAACCCAGTTTAATGTTGGCTTACCGGAGTGCACATTCTAAAAGTGTAGTTTCGTGGTGAATATTGAAACATCCAATGCTTTGATTAGTTGCAAAGAAAAGACCTTTTGCAAGTAGAGTTTGTCGAAAACTTTCGGCGCCAGTTTCATTTGGTAATGGGACTGTAGATAGTTCACAAACAACGCGTCGTACGGTGTGAACTTGATTGACCTCACTAAGGCCATACAAAGTCATCTCTAGGATCATCTCGGTTCCAGCATTTGGCTTGACAAACTCCCAGATTAGCCGATCACGTATATCCGTAGGCGCCGCATTTCCTGGGTCCGATACTTGCCACCCAATGGTTGTTCGTCCGACGTCATGAAGTAATGTGTGCAATCCTGTAAACGTTCCTGATTCATTATCGAAATAGGCTGCAATCTTCTGCGAATTTTTGCCGACCATAAACACTCGGAAACCCAGTGCCCTGCCGATAATTTGACACATTTCGTGTGCTTCACAGTATGTATATAAACCTTCGGGTTGAATCATACATAGATCATTGCCAACGGATACGAACGTTTTAGGACATGCAGAGGTCCAATGCACCAGGATTACTGCGGGTAGCAGTAGATTGCAGATATAACTGTTAGCATGCCGGACTATGGTTTCAGACATCACCACGACGTTATTACGAATTCCAGTATTTCCGAAAACTGATGCTCAAAACTCCTGATTTTGAATTGTGTAGTAGTTGTGCAGTTTTCTTCAAATGCAATTGATGAACTAATTTTATCCAGCAGGGACAAAGGACGGATTGTTACTTCACAACAACCAATCAGACACGTTTCTTGTCGGCTTTTCGCATCCACCAATCATACAGAAGGTAATGAGGGTCACATTTTGGGTAGGCGAAAACGGTTGTTTAGTTGAGATACTCATGGATGGACTGGCAACTGTGAAACAGAAGGTGAGTTAATGTGGAGAAAAATTTGTTTTTCAACTTATTCGGCTAGCTGGTTTTGTGATTTTCTTTAGATTCAGACAAGCCAGTCCCGGATTTCGTGACACCAGTGAAACAGCGCTAGACTCTACGACTTAACGGCATCAGCTGATTTGACGATTTACTTCAATCGGATCAAAACGATGAGGGAACCCGATTGGCGAGTTGTTCTGCCATATGCACTGTGTCACTGCAAGTTAGGGGGACATTGGCACAACCAAGCCTTCTCGCTCCCAAAGACTGATCGAACACAACAAAATATCGGATATGTAAATTAAGATAACATCTCAGAAGAACCTGTCATTTAATGCAAGACAACTGCCAAGTACGGGTCATTCTGGATACTCGAGACATTCACTTGTGGATTTGTCGTGAAATCAACTTGCTCAAATATTCGTACTGTTGCTTACTTTGATAAAAACCAAATTGATTTGCAAATGAGTGTATTTCTCGAAAACAGTGCAATTTGGGTTCAAGTAGAACATAAGGTTGACGGAAACTCGGGGACTGCGCCTACCTGATGAGCCTCAAGCAGGACGAAACCGGTCGTGGGCTGTCGAAGAATTTTCAGCAACCTTATGAGTAGTGGATTACGTTGATAAAATCTAGATTTGTGTGCGCAAAAGATATCGGCTTCAGGTGTATGTCTAGGCCCGTAACTGGTCTCAGTTTTAGAGCTATCACTGTGGTCTCCGCTGTTATTACGATGTGCTGAACCCACTCATATATGTTTTATGCAAAAAAGGAGGACTTGAAAGAGGTTTGTAGATTACCGTCATCCGTAACTGCAAACGGTTATGGGCAACTGAAGTAAGGTGGTCATTGTGTCATTTTCGAAGCAAGCAGACTAAAGCCCTTGTTTGAAAGAGGCTTGTGGTTCACCCATGAACCTGTTAACGAAACTGCATGTACATTAATGAACAACAGATGTCAGCGGATGGGCAATGTCGGTATCGTTCGGCTTCAACTTCGATGCCTTCTTAGGATTACAGTCCAGAACAGCCGTTTGCTCTGCTCCAATATTCGTGTGTATTGGACCACGGACAATGAAAAACCACTTTTTGTCGCCTGGACGATCTCGTAAAACGAGAGAATTAACTGGATTCAGTAGAGTTTCCCCGTGAAAAACAAAGCTGCGTGAAAATCGGGGTACTTGTCGAAGCCTGCCCAATTTGGGATAAAGTAGAACGTAAGGTTGGCGAAAACTCGGTGACTGCACCTCTCCGATGAGCACCAAGAAAGATGAAAGCGGTCCTAGACTGTCAAAGAGTTCCCAACGACCCTGTGGATAGTGCGTTGCGTCCAGACGACAACTTGTTGTGACAACTCAAACATCGTGCCAAATAAAACGTGAGGCGACCTGATGCAGCACATTCAGTTGAAGCGGACCATCATAAACGAGAGATTGAGCTGGCTTCATTTGAGTCCCGTATCAAAGCCACATTCGTGTGCTCATTAGATTACTTGTCGAGTGTGTACTCCAGTTTTTTGTATAATAAACAACAATTAGAACATGTCTTTAAGCCGCAAACAGTAGACTTGAAAACTAGGTATGCTGCACAATACATAACGCTTCACAAAGAACAGTGTGGGATTGCACTTCATCTGGACACATTTCAAGTGGCACAATCCGAAAAACCTGTTTGCCAATGGAACGGTTTGTGCGAAACTCCTGGTTGAACTCTCTCTTCATGGCCAATATTTTGGCTGGAACTGCTGAAATTGGGGGCGCCGTAGATTGAATACTGTCATGATCATATGCACTACATTGCACAGTGTGCAGCCTGCCAATTTTCTCGAGACTCCGCCTCCACTTGCAAACGAATTCACTATACATATTACTTGCGACTATTAAGTAACTAAACGAACGAGGTGAAAATCTTTTGCATTATTCCGTCGGTTTCTATCGGCCTACTAGACTGTGGTGATTCACACCTCTATGACTAGACACCTATGTACAAATTCGGTCTATCAGTAGACGAAAATACTCATATTCCCAGGCTTCGACCTTCGGAATTGTCTGCTTAAGATGCCCTGTACTGGCGTTTTTCACTCGACCTGGTCTAAAGTGATCTCCAATAGGACCGAAAATACTTGGGATGTTACATCAGGTTTGTGTTAACCCAGCAAATTCCTTTGGCCAACTAAAAATCCTGCCGCTCGCGTAATTGCACATCCCCGTCCAGTGACCTCAAACATGACGACCATAAGGGGGTTGCCGAAAAATAACAGTATGCCAATGCAGTGATGGCTGTTCAGCATACATTGAATTCACTTATCGAACGAAATCTCGATTGAAAATTTCCGAGTCACTAGCCAGTGGACTTATGGCTCAAACTAGCACATCCAACGGACCCTTGTGAAAGTATGATTGCATGAATTTATGCCATTTTTTCCCATTGTCGTCAGTCGAACCAGGTACGATATATTAGGAGAACTAGCTCGGAACCTAGGTGGACTGCCACTGGAATAACCGTTTTCATCGAGACAGATTTAACTGGTTGTTCTTCACTTGCCCTTGACGGATAAGTTCTACGGCCCACCTAGAACTTTCCACGTGAGCTTTATAAACAGCACGTTTTCGGCTGCACATGACACGCCTGTACGCGTCAGTGTTCAACAGATCAGCTGATTCGCACGTTGATTGATTTTCTGGTTTGGCTAAGCGCATCAGGCTACCAAGCAGCTATCCAGACTCGGGTTCACGGTATTCAGAAGGCATTAGGAAAACTGTGGTCCACAACACTATGCACAAATTCAATCTGTCAGAACTATGATGCCTGAACTATTTTCTGTGCAAACAGTGAAATTCATGCACAAAGTGATGGGTAAAATAAATTGAAGGCAACTCGATCAAAGAATTGAAGAATCCTCCAGCCCACTAGTCTGACAAAGTAACGCCCGAACCGAAGCGACTCAGTAGATATTCTCACAAGGATGTTGGTTTCGTATGTTCCAGCGTCCACCCAATAGTACTCTCAGACGCCAGTATGACCCTTATTGGTCTTGAGCTATTATCCGGTTTTCAAAATTTTGATATTTAAGCAAACTTAATGGGTCCAGATAGAAGTAATTGAGTATAGATGGGGGTCACTTGCTTTCAGCTGAAGTTCTTCTGACCTCTTTCTTGATAGTATACCTTCTACTCTGTGCTTTAACCGCCGGAACTTATTGGACGTGAGAAGTGGGAAGCAGAAATGCAAAGAAGCATAGAAAGATGTGAGCGAACGCGCCTACTGGAACTCGCTGCATATATTACGCATTGAGGTCCCTATGAATCAATTGTGTTTCCCCTTTGTAGTCTTATTCGCACCTTGCTTTTCGAACGGCTGTTTGTCACGTTTAGCTAGGCTTTCAAGTACTCTCGATAGGACAAATTGTCTATTCTCATCTTCGCCTAATCGCAGTTCTGTTTTGAAACATCACAAATTAACCTGCTGAAAAATAGTCGATTCAAAGTATGAATGCTGTTTAGAAAAACAAAACCATTTAAGCGTGGGTCGAGACAACTAGATAATATATTGTATCTAGCGGCTAATTTTTAAGCTAATCTCCGCAATTTCCATTAAAGGAAACATTCGGGTAGACTGTGATCCGATGCGTATTAGGGCCATTTTGTGGGCCATGTAAGTGATATCTCCCCAAGACCCTTAGGTGATTCCAGCGCAAAATATATTAAGGTAGTTCATTTAAAAAAGGCAACATGGCATTTCAAATATCTGGATTGCTTTGATTTAGTTACGGACACTTCCTGGACTGTCCTTAATCCCACGACAAAGGCAGATCCGTGGGTTTAGTTGGCTGTGAACGTCGAATGTCGTCTGCGATTTAGGTTGGGTCCATCCAAAGACATATCGTCCATGACTGCTCCCCCATGAAAAGAAGAAACACCTTTCCGAGAATGCAACATCTGTCTGACAAACGGAATAGTTAACACAACGGTCTGTAAGTAAGTTACAGAACAATGAAGTCTGATTAACGTCGCCAACTTTGAGTAAGCACACTAGCGTTGATGTGTAAAGGCGATTACCCTTCATTGAACATTTGCGAACACTGACCTTTGAAACAATCCGCCTTCCATTTTGCGGTCTCATGAGTGATAATCAGCTTATCTTGAGCTGATGCTAAAGTTGTTTTACTTTTCAACCATCCGTAGCTACTCGTACGTATTCTGGTGTCATCCCTACGCGTTGTTTCCCGGTCATCTGCACATTCGACTGTGGCGCGTCACTAAAGTTTCGTTTTATTTTGCGCCTGACTGGTTGATGTGAACCAATCCCGGCAAATGATCAAGTCATCAACCATGGAATTACTCTAAAACCGTCCGACATTACATCTGTAACAAGTGTTCTAGTTCACAAAATTCCATCACAAACCGATGTAAACGTTAAAATCTTTGACAGCTGTGAACTTAGCCGACATTACACTGCGTGGAATGGGCGCTCAAAGCTGTTAGCAACGCTTTACCCCATGAAGTACTCGTGTATGGATTGCCACCTCTCTCAGCCGATGGACCGCATCAGTAATGTGAGGAGATCTGAGAATTTTAATAGAGATTTCATCATCCAAGTGAAGCCAATCTATGCTGAAAAGCCGAGAAACTCTGCACAGATGTTTCGTCCTTATTGGAAATAGCTGACAGTGCGTATCTCACAAAACTGCAGAAAGTTTCGTACCCGCAGCTTTCTCGCTAGTAGTCTGAACATTGTTTGACCACAAGCGGCTGATCGGCAGCTAACACGTGACCACGGGATGTGTTCTCTCTTACATGAAGGATAGGTTGTTTTACATCCTGTCTGAGTGCTAGTTAATCAGATCAATGATCATCTGCTTGTGGCCGGACGCCTAGGTATTCAACCTACTAGCCGGGAGGTAACGGGTTCGAGACATCATGCAGTTTCGTGAGATGTGCGCTGACGCTTATCCTCAGTAAGGATGTCTATGGGCTTTTCAGTTTAGGTTGGACGAAATCTCCACTGAGATGGTTTGCGTTATATCTTTATTATCCTTGGCTTGGTTTCAGGATTAATGATACAATCAGGCGTCAAAATCTGCCCACTAAAACCAAGTTTGGTGCACCGTAGCTCAGGAAATCTGAATAGACGTCTAATCGGACACTTCACTGCTTCAAACTCTTGCAAGAGAGGTCATTAAGTGATGTCCCATTATCATTGTCATTTTGTTTTCAAGGTGTACCGATTTCGAACTGGCCCTGTGGATATGCCAGCTGGGTGTCGAACAGCACTGTTAAACTACCGGCTCTTGTGAATTGCATTGTTAAGCTTTACGCTACTGAGAGTCACTTGACAGAACTACTGAGGGCGCAGCCACCGTGACGCTTGGCGTTTACGGAAGCACCGGTTCTACTGCCTGGTCCGCAATCTCCGATTACCAACTTGTATCCGCTTTTCCTGTAAATGAAATAGTTTCTGATATGTCACGTACCGCTGTAGTGTTCAACTGCATTGGTGACTTGTGCATTCGACAGGGTTGCTGAGACCCGGGGTGTCATTCACTCAGTTAGCCAGTGTACGCTCTGCAGGGATGCGACTGAATACAAACTGCGGTAGCTGTTGAATTTTATGCATAGAGATCAGCTGACTAGGACGAAGGTTGTTGAAAGTATCGATTGCGACATGTTATAGACTGATGAGTTCAGACATTGCGATCGGTCTCTTTCGCTTGTGAGTGCAACTGTTGGCCAATCAGTTTCGGGTAGATGATGAATTATCGCTTGGTATTTCGTTCCGCAGCTGACGTCAGCAGCCGCTCGTGGCCAAACTAATAGCCGGAAGTCCGCGAATCCAAAACTGCTTGCACACGGCTGATAACTCCAAATAAGTGTGCAGCATTTGTGCAGTGTTCCTCCACTTTTGGCATGAATTGCATTCACTTACAGGATCAAATCTCATTTGAAAAAACCCCACACGGTCAGTGTTTATCACTGATGCTGGAGGGAAAATCGGATGTTTTCCGAACACCCTAAAGGGTCTGTGTAAATGGCAGAACAAACAATGCAAACAATCTCGTCTGGTGTAGATGAAACGGGGCATGCAGCACCTTGCCACACTGACACTGTCTATAAACGTTCCTCTTTTCATAGATTAGTAATTTCTGTTATACCATCGCTAAACAGTTACACTAACTTACCGGTGATCGGATTGGAGCTATGGATTCCTCCAGTTTGGCCGAACTACACCATTAGCTGATCTGTGTTGCACCTGCGGTCGCGGAAACACATCCTTAGCTTCTCATGAGTATTTTCAGGTTTTCGGTAGTGTTACTGACCAGCACAAGCTCGCAGTTTGTGTTGAGCCCTATCGTATACTCACCTTTCGGTGCGTTTCGCTTGGCTATCGGAGAATGAGATATGTATCCAACGAAATCTATGATTCAGTTGTCCATTCTGTGAAGATTACCTCGTCACTTTTTCCCCTGTGATTCATTCGCCTCTCGGGAGGGGGGGAGTTGGCGGACGAAAAACGCCGCAACTTGGGTGGCTTTTCCCAGAGTGCCATTCATATCTTCAGAACTATCCTTACATCACCTCACATTTGGAGCTTGGATAGACATACGTCACGAGGAAAAAGCAAACCGAAAGCGGCGAACCTTTACTATACAGATGACTTTGTCTGGGCTGATGATATCTTCTACTTGATGAGACCAACGTTAGAACTGTTTGCTTAGTGTCAATTTGAGGCAGGCTCATGAGCGCTTTTGAAGCATTCACCATAGACGCAGTCCGACCGATTGCCAATTGGTAGGCTAGTGTCCTTCAGTTGTCGAAGACCTTCAGGAATGTTAGGTTGAAAAGTTCAGTCGTAAACTAACCTGCTATTACAAAATTGGTACACCTGTCACTCAAATTTCCATGAGAAAACACATCTGTTACATTCTGTGGCCATTCTGAGCTTACGAGACAACCCCTTGTGTTGCGGGCAACCCGAGGAAACTGGAAGAGATCAGGTGTTGTTACACCTTCACTGAAGGTAGGTTCATATCCAGGCTGCCCAGATGACTGCAGATGGTGGTTTCCGAAAAACGGTTCACGCAACGCAACAGTTCCCAACAACCCACAGGAACGATAATAATGGCTTCAACCTGCTCGTTTATTCATAGTGAGCCTGTTTTACTAGGCCAGCTTGATTGCTCTTTCACCCATGGACCTTGTGTTAGAAGCTGTCTGTCACACAATGAAACTGGGTACTATGACAACATGACCTCAACATGAAGTATTTTTTGAGTTAGTTGTGTTTAGAAACTCGCAGCTAGATGTTTACAAACCACCAAGCATCACTCACCCATAAATGTCAATTTCTTGTGCAGCTTGCCTAGTGGCAGAGTAATCTGCGTCAGTTGCATCAGGCTCTCACATTTACCCACTCAGAATAGTGAACATCCTACATATATGACGACCTTTCTGTTGTTTTGACAAACTCTATCGTTCATGTTTTTATCTCAGCCGGAAGAAAATGGGTCACCCGTGAAACACGGAGACAGGCAGGAGACAGTTAGGCAGTAATATGCCGTCGAAGCGATGTGCAGATAATCGCCAGTTCTTTTGGCCAACTGGGTGGTCAAACGGAACAGGTTTTGCATAAAACTAAAGGTTTACGACTCGTTTTCTTGAGTGCTACCATTGGTACTCCGAAAGGAACAGGGCCACGAGACACTTTTTCGTTTGCTGTATCGTCTCTGCATCGCGGTATGCGGTCTGTCAGAAACAAAACTCCAAGACGCAAGGACTCTAACTGAACTGACGACTTCCTCACGTGTGTACTGATTCCGACTGCGCAACTATGGTAACGCTGCCATTGAACTTGTAACTTGAGCTGAGGTACATCTAATTGACTTAATCCCCTTTGATAGTCGCATCTAAACTGTCCGCTGGGTAGCGTCCGCAAAGTCGGAGGCAATCCCTCCCTGTTCATTCTCTCTGCTTAGGTCCCAAGTGACTGTAGCTCTGAATCTCCCAGAGTTTATGTGACACTCTAGTTGTTCTTTTACAGCGGGCATCATTTTAATTGCTGGTGACATAGACATCCAGGTAAGTAGGCCGAGCTATTCTAAGGCTGAGTTAGATGTTCGCCTTGGAATGCACAAGAGGCACGCTCGCAACAGAGAAAGCCTTCTGTAGATGTGTCTTGATCACAGACTGCTCCATTGCAGTACCAGGTTCTGTAACATCAGATTTCATTCGCCTACGTCTTGCCTACAGACAAACCAACTCCCAAAGTCAAAATAGAGCACACCACCATCAGTTGGCGGTGAAGGTCGATCCCTACCTGTCAGCCGCTATTTCTGGAATGCCTATGTGGATTCTGACCATTTTGACGAACTTCACTGCGCTCTCCATGTATACGCAAATTCTCACACAGCTCTGCGTCACTGAGCAGCTCTTGAAGCCAGAAATCAAACAAATGTGTCAGAACATACTTCCCCAAGGCCTGACTGCTCACCCAAAATTTGCTATTAACATTCAGTGGAGCGATAATTCCAGTGGTGTACGTGAAGCCAGAATGCCGGCCTGCGGAGTAATGCAGCCAATCTTCGTGAAGCATTGAATCTTCGATAGGATCCTGGCTTTGCCTGAAGCTTCACGGAATATTCTTACTGGTTCAAGCCTCAGCCCAAATCCGAGCATCATTCAACCCCAGGAGGAGCTGAGCATTGGCGCAGACGGGAAGGTTTGGTGGGTCCAGCAATGGCCGAAATAAAGTACACCTGAAAGTACAACTGGGTATATATGAGTGCGTCGGGGCACAACCAAGTAAAACTACAACAAATCAGAAAGTTACTTCAATTTCTCTGCTGTAACAGTGGACAGCACATTTTGTCTTTCATTCCGCACTGAGTCAGGTGTGATAGACCGATGTTCTGGCAAGGATATCGATTATTAATAGATGTACTTAATGGGCAATAAGATTTATTGTCACTAACCCGTATACACGTGATCCGCAACGCGACTGACATTTTTCCGAGAAAGGAGATGTTGTTGATTGGTTTCGATCGTCATCTTGATGAGTTAGGTTAGAAATGGATGGTCTGTGAGCAAAGGATGATATGGAAGGGAGCACTTAAGACGGCGTGATCTCAAAGTGGATGGCTAACATGTCGTTATGAAGCTGTGATCAGTTTGTGCCTATGGTTGCCTCCAAAACGGAGATCTTTTTGTTGCCGAATAAGTGCACAGAGTTGGAGGAACATAGGGACAGCAAGCATACCAACCAAACTCTTTTACTCTTGGAAAGTCACACAAGTTGTCTCTTGGTGCAGCAATACGCTGTTGAAAGTCACCCTTCAACACAGAAGGTCTGAGGATACATCACAAAGAGTATCTTCGTTGTATTCTGAGCTATGTTGCTTTGGTGCATAAACTGAGAAAACTATCGGTGTTCGTTCACTTTGTCATTGTCTGGATAACTCACACACTTGTTGCGTTGCCAGAGAGCATATAAATGGCTGTTCATAGGAATCCAGTCTGTCATACTTTATCAACTCGATGAGTGTGATGAATCTTTCCCGATGTCATGCTTCCACAGTGTTATCACCAAAGAATACAAGATGATAACACTCATCTAAAACACTATTTTTAGTTGTCTTATAGTCGGTTGCAGTAATAGAATTCCGGCTGAAACACTATTTTTAGTTGCCTTATAGTCGGTTGCAGTAATAGAATTCCGTATTCGAATTTTAGGGTTTTAATCTACGTCAAGTTCCGAAATTTTAGGGTACATCTTTCAAGGTGGTCTTTTGATCGATTGATTTGGGGATTCCGATAACAGATTTATCCATATTTAAAGGTCTTCAAGGTTTCAGAAGAGGAATTTGCGAACGCGATAGAATAAAAGATGTCGAGAGAGTTTGAAGATAAAAGTTGTCCAGACAGCAATAGATTCCTGCTGTTCGTTTATACCGTAGAAGGGTTGACTTGAAGGAGCCCCCTCAATGCTTGCAATCAGGGAGTCTGGCTTGCGAGACAGCGGAAGTTAGGTTTCTCTTGGGGAGTTCTCCCAAGAGTCAGTTATTACTAAAGAGACTGAATTACTTTTCGCTGGAGGCTTACCCAATACTCTGTCCCAGCTAAGATTGTATTAAAGTCTGCCGCTGTACACAGAAACATTTTCTAAGCATCGCCTTAGTGGGTAATGCTTGTTAATCAGGGTCTACACCTGGAGGGTCAAAAGTGTGGGGACCTCAGGGCTGACCTTTCTTAGTGCATTGCTCTTGGCGAAAAGGCAACGTGACTGCTGCCACAACTGTGGAAAATGCTGGTGATTCCATTACTTTCACGTTTCCGTAGCCGCTGACATCAATACCCACGGTAGTGTGGCTGGTTGTTCCATGTCTGCTTGCTCCCTCTGATCTTACTGGCCAGCAACAACACGCTTCAGTCCAGAGTTAGCAGGTTTTGGTTGCAATGCCCCGAAGTGATGCCTTGTTTTTACTCTGTGGTAATCTTAAAAGCCCACCTTGATTACCCAGCCTATACACCATGTGAATAAGTTTTCGCGGAAATTATAATTGGAATTTCCGCTGTACGCTCTGGGTTGGGACTTAAAATCGCAGTTAAACGATTTCATCAGGTGATTGAGCTCAGACTGCGGTCCATTTTTAGGCTTCGAAGCGCACAGACCACATAAATTACAGTTACTGGTTCTCGAATCTCAAAAAGTCGCCTTAGAATGTACATCGGTCAATCACTAGACCACGCGTCACAAACACTCAAATCACATGACATTTCCTGTCCCACGTGCAGTCTTAGCCGACAGCATGAACACTACAATTTCCCATCCATTTTCGTTTACGTGGCTGCCACCTGCGTCACGCGCCAGGCTTACTGACTTCTACCACATCAGGTCAAGTTGTATTCAGGTTAGTGCAAGCATCAAACACGAAGCGACATCCCTCTCTTCACACTGCACACAATAAATAGGCATACAACTCGACCCAAAAACACTCTCGCGTGCACAGGACAGGAAGTCAACTGTGAGTGACTGCTACCCAACCGAGCCCCGGAACACGTGTACTAGCTATACTGCAGAGAAGACACGTCCCGCGTCCGGAACTTTACTCAGAGGCGCTCAACAGTTGTCCTCAGACGATAAGTCACCTTTTGGCTTATTCTCTTCTTGAATTGTGTTTATTTTTACCAGGTGCACATAACTTTTGTCATCACCATCCTTCCTTAGTTAGTGTTTGTCACCTTCTGATAATCTGATACAACCAGATCACTGAAAAATTCATCAATCAATGAATACTGGACAAAATGTCGGTGAAAACTGCAGGTGATTTTATGCGAAAAAGAAGAGTAGGTGATTATCTCCTATTGCGCCGATATCCCAATCAAGTTTTCTGATTGTTTTGCTGCCATTCGTGCTGAACTAAGAAAAGTCGAGGAATTCCATTCAGAGGAAATGACTTTCATTTTTGGGCGAGTCAAACCGTCTTATTTGAACAGCAGCTCACTGTATAGCTCGTAAACTCAAATAAATTGCCATTCTTTCCGAGGCTTTTCGAAGTAGTTCGGTTGATGCACGCTACGACCAAATATTGATTTTTTTAAAATCTCGATAGCCTGGAGCAGCCGACAGAGTGAGTGATAATAACTTGGAATTGATAGACAGCATGCTTAGTTTGACTGGCAACATACGTAAGTATTCAGGTGTTCCACAATCGTTGTCTCAGAGCCATAGCTCGTGTGGGTTGGTGTCGGCGAATCCGTAACGAGGCAGTTAGAAAGCGAGTTTTGGGTTATGCAACGGGTACTTCCATTGAAGAATGTTTCCAGCACCAGAAGCTGCGTTGGTTGGGACATGTGTTGCGCATGCCTACCCATCGTTTACCGACGAGAGTGCTGAATTCCATGCCAAATTCAGAGTAGCGGAAGCAGAGAGGTGGCCATCCCTTGACCTGGCAGAGGGGTATGAAAGAGATTACGAAAAGTTTGGGTGCTGTCGGTGCTACTCATTTTCCAGAATGGGGAACGCATGATTCTCACTGCGACTGGTTGCAAGATATGGCTGCCAACCGATGTCAGTGGCGATCTTGTTATCAGTTTCTATCCAGATTGCCTCAATGATTGTTTGGAGGTGTAGGCATCTCGGAATGATTGTAGTAAGGCAGCAGTAAGTCCCCTCCCCGTCCATCTTTATTCTTTTTCTTCACAATAAGGCTTTCAAATAAACCATGGTTTTACGACAGCGAAGCATCGGTGTTGAACACTGATGTCATACTGTCGATGATGATGATGATGACGATGATGTTGACGATGATGATGATGGTGATGATGATGATGATTCAAACCTCGCTCATTGCAAAAGCATTGCAAACATGTAATCTCACGGCATCTGGAAGAGTGGATTCACTCCGGGCCACATGACTAGTATTCAATCAGAAAGTAGTAAAAATCAGTAATGGGACAGCAGCCAGCAGACAAATAATGTTGTTGAATTCGAAACACATGCACACATTGCAAAGAAATTCTCACAAGTGGCATATCTTTTAAGACCTTATGCTTCTATTTCCGGAGGATTAAAGCATGGAAAACCATACCCATACCATAGTTTGGATTATCATTACATGTTATTATGCGAAGTGGTCTTTTGCTGTCTCGCCACGTAGACTTTTCTGTTTGGGGTCATTTTGTGGCAATACGCTTGATGCACACGATACAAACAGGATATAGCCATTTTGTTACGCCTAAAACGCGGATTTATCGATTTTTCCAGGAACGGAGAGCCTCAACTGACCGCGGGGTGCCTCAGGGTTGGAGAAAACCAAAAAAACAGTGGATGATATCAGATGAACCCCATCAGAAGAGCTCCGTGGTAAGCATAGACTTAATACGATTCGTCAAGAATTTTCATTTTTTCTGCTTTAACCTTAAGCCCTAAGTGCGGTGGATGAGGCTACTGGCCTGTTTTACCGCCCACCATATTCCGTTATTAGATATTAATGCCTAACTGTCATGAAACCGTGAGTATGAATACCGTGGCAAAGAGTGAAAAGAAAGGAAAAGGCTGGGGTCTATTTTACAAATAGCAGAATAACTTTTGGATGACCATCAAGGATGAGATAAAAACAGCTTGGAACACCAAATGAATAAATCCTTCTGATCGCTGTTTCAAGCTAAGACTGCGGTCTTTGGAGAATCCCGCCGACTACGAACCAAGCATTGAGCGACACAAACTCTAGCTACGTAACCCTGCCGAACATGTTGCCAAGTGTCATATCCTGTGGGTCCCAAAATTCGTGCAGGAACCCTAACTAGGAAGGCTCAGAGATTGTACGGAACCCGGCCTGACTGCAGCCGGTTTCATTTTGCGCTCTTTCGGTCCCTTTGAATTAGGGGTACGGTAAGCGACGATGGAAGATACTTCGTGCATGTTTCATCTTAGCATGAAATGATTTGTCCGTTAATATAGCGATTCATATCCATTAGGTAGTGACTAATTACGGATCATATCGTGGCCAAACTTGTATGGGTGTGTACCTCAGGTGACATTTTAATCCATGATCTTTTGTGAGACTGCCATGCCAAGAAGTAATCTACCCTTGACTCGACACGTTCATTGTGCGTGTCTGCCTATGCCTCATTAAATGGCTCCAAACTAAGCTGTTCTCCCAGACCTTTTTTGTCCCACATTTCACTTCAAATTTCAATTGCAAATCAAACTGAAACAGTGTAAGGCAAACTGTAACCAGCCAATCAATCAATTGCGACAGACAAGCTCTTCCGTGCAAAGATACTACCTAGGTCCTGATATACCACATTCCGACTGACTGGCAGCATGTCGGAATACGTTTTGCATATTTGCGTTGTTGATCTGGTCTCCTCCAAATTTCGCCATTTGGTTGCAAACGTTTCGTGAGCGGGTAAAAACAGCGCGTCGTTGTGAAGTCTTTTCTTGCCGGCTAGTTGCTTAGCTGATCTAATTTAAGTAAACTTAAAGGCGACACCCAATAATGCGTCGTTTCAAACTCTGATTTGTATATACTCACTTCCTCACAAGCATACAATCCTACGTGCTAGAACGGTTGACAAATGTCTGTAGGTCATATAGGTTAGGAAAAAATTTGGAGAACTTTGGCGAAGGGATCAGACAGTGAGCGTGGGTGGATATTGGTCAAATCCCTTACCCTCTAGATGTGCCCGAAGGCAATCCTAATGCCGAATTTTCGGTTTGGCCTTTTACTGTTTGTCCTTGTTCGTCGCCCCACGGCCTCCAAGGCTGGAGTCATGGAAACTGATGGCAGAGAAACGGAACACGCGCTCTGTGTGAAAGTAGCTGATGTGAATTTCTTTGGATTGCAGAGCCTCCGAATCATGAATTATGTAACCTACACCTCATCTTCTGGCCTTCTTCAGACGTTTCGTAGCCCTTTGTAAGCTGGATGAAGAGCACTTTTTCAGGGACGATCTATGAACATACACAAAGTGAACTGGTCATAGGCGGATGGATTTTGTACTTCACAGTTGAGGTTTCGTCCTATCAGTAAGGCCAATCTACGCTGAAAGACCCAGAAGCATTGGTTCGGCTGTTTTGTCCTTGTTAGGAATCAACAGTAGCTGAGTTTTTAGCCATCGGCCGGAATCGAAACTTTCTGAGTTTCTTGCGACGCGCAGCAAGGTGTTTTGCAGTGCTTTTAGGTATATTTTAGCACAGACCGGCCAGACTTCTCAGGTGAAGTCTCTCTTAAAAAACCCTAATTTTACTCATACGCTGCAAAGGTTCTCCATTTGAGAAGTCACCACCTGAGGGCCAAGCAACGCCTGACATCATGGTCTGAATCAGGCGAGTGAAGGGGTACATGGCAACATATTGTATCAAGAATCTGCGTAGATCACGTAATCCTCGCCGAAAGTCAGTCATTATCCAGAATGTTCTCTAATGTTGGGAAATTCACGAGGTGTACTCCGCTGATGATTACGCCTAGTTACAGTGCTTCTTGGCTTCTCATTGTTCAGTGTGTTTGAAAGACGGATTTTCGGCTTATATACACAGCTATTTTAACGTTGCTCCCGCATTTTCATTCGTGTCTACATAGGCAGTAGAATATCCACAGCCCAAATGATGAGTGATTCGTTGATGCTGGTAAAGTTTCTCAAATTTCGCGAAATACACTCATTTGCAAACAACTTTGGTTTTGCAAGAGACTCACCTGGAACCCAGCTGAATCTCCCGTTTTTGATGTTTCCAGGCAACTGAATGTGCTGCACCAGGCCGCTTCATTTCAGTTGCACGATATTCGAGTACTGAATTGCGCATATACATGTATCGCGATATCTCGAATATCGTAGCAACCAAAACATGAGACGGCCTGGTGCAGCACATTCAGTTGCCTGGAAACATCAGAAACAGGAGATTGAGCTGGGTTCCAGGTGAGTCTCTCACGAAAGCAAATTGATTTGCAAATGAGTGCATTTATCGAAGTCAGTCCAATTTGGTTCAAGTAGAACATAAGGAAACTCGGGGACTGCGCCTACCTGATGAGCCCCAAGAAGGGCGAAACCGGTCGTGGGCTGTCGAAGAATTTTCAGCAACCTTATGAGTAGTGCATTTCTCAAATTTCCATCAAATAACTCTAAAAGCGAAAACAACCAAATCTTTGTTAGCGGCAGAGAAAATGGAAGTGAGCAGAGGAACAATAATTATGTAGCTAGTAAGCTAGTTGGTTAGTTAGGTATTGATTTAGTTAGTTACTCAGTTGGTTAGTTAGTTAGCGAGTTAGTTAGTTTGTTAGCTAGTCAGCTTGTTAGTTATTAGGACTGCTTGTTTCTGTTTTGTTTAAATGTCATCATTAGCTATCGATTATTAGTTATTTAAAAGTGTTTATGGTTAGATGTGAGGAGTTTACATCATGCTGCATTTACACGACCTCATTTGTTTTGTGGCCGAAAAAGTAGGGGAAGCAACTTTTGAATTGTAATCAAATATGAACATAATTATTGTTTGTAGTGCACAATAAAGGCTTCATTTCTCACTGAGGGCCACCTTTGATGTTTACGAACATTTGACTCGTTTCAGCCAGGAGGCTAACGCGTCACTTTTGTTTGCAGGCTCCAGAAGAACTGGGCAAGACTCAGGTTGCAGCCACCTGCCAAGTCAACCCACCAGCCTATCCTGTCTGAAAGCACATGTTGGCTGAAATGGCGTCCATCACATTTAGGGCAGTTGAATCTGTTCCACCCATTGGCCAAGTTTCATAGACGCTGGCAAAAACTTATTCCGTAAGACCGAAAAACCATAAAAAGGACTTGGAACCAGTTGCTACCTGCCAAGACAAAGCTGAACAGTTCCAAACATAACTGATCGAAGTGAGAATTGTTACCTTGAACTTACCAAAGTGCACAGCCAAAAATCGACAGTCTATGATGTGCTTCAAAGCAGCCGACGCTTTTATTGGTTGACAAGAATATGCCATTCGGTGGGACAGAGTGTTGAAAAATTTCGACATGCTTCTCATTTGGTAAGGGGACCGTAGACAATTCGCAAACCACCCGACGAAATGTGTTCACTTGGTTGATTTCATTCAGGCCATACATAGTCAACTCCGCGATGGTCTCACTCCCATAGTTTGGTCTGACGAATTCCCAAATGAGTCCATCAGACTGTTCTGTTGGTAGTGTATTTCCTGGATCGGTCACTTGCCAACCGTCCACGGATCGACCGACGTTATTGAGTAACGTATGCAATCCTGTGAAAGCTCCTTTCGTATTGTCAAAGTACTCGGCCAGTTTTCTCGAATGTTTACCCACCATAAACAACCTGCGTCCCAGTCGTCTGCCGTAATCATGGCAAAATTCGTGCGCTCCGCAATAGTCATACGCACCTGGGTATTCAATCATGCAATACCCGTCACCCACAGAGGTAAAACTATCTGGACAGGCACTGGTAACAGTAATGAGGAGCGCTGAGGGTAACAATAGACTGAGTATGTTACTCATTCCAGCTCCGGAGTGAAACCACTATATTGCTTCTATTCAGTGCGTATTAGTAGCCCATCTCACAGCGTCTGATTGTCGGATGCAGACAAACCATCGAATATTTTTTTATTCGTGTAGCCAATAGGAAACGTGTGTTGTTCACATTTCAAACCAACCAACCACTCACATGCTGAGCAGTGTAGCAAATTGTGAGTAGTTTCATGCACATTAACCTAAAAAGTTTTGGCATATCAGCCGGTGGATGATACATCAAAACCCGTTTATTCACTAGTGGGTGTAGTTCGCCAACTCTAAGCGAGCTTGGGTTGGATTTGTTGACTGTTTTTTGCGGAAAAAAGGTCCTATTGTCATAAAGGAAACTACTCACAAGGTTGCTGAAAACTCTTCGAGAGATTAACTTGAGTCTTCCGTGGAAACCAACAACGCCGCCAAATTTGAGGACAACTTGTGTTGCTTAGTTCAACCTTGATAATGGTAGAGCTGTCGTTTTCTGGATACAGTCTGATCTCGACTGGTGTAAGAGGCAACTTCTTCCGGAAGGTAGCCTGCTAGTTGGCACTCAGCTGGATTAACGGTGATTTACAGCACTCAAGCTATGAGATAACGTTTTCAACAGATAACCGTCGCTTCTTATTACTTGGTTTTCGGGCTTCACGCAACGCACAAGGCTCATGTTGTGCTAATTTCAAATGAAATAAACCAGGCTGCTCGTCGTGTCTAGGCGGTGGTTTCATCCTAAGGGGTCGTCTTGAGGACGTTCTACTTCATGTATTTTCCTCACATTTGTTTCAGATATCCGTTACAAGAAGGTATTAACGGACGGTTTATTAAATATGGCATAAGAATGCAAAGAACGATTGATTATCGTTTTTATTCCGAATTATGCTTGTCTGTTTTCCGATGGTTCACATACCCCTGTAAAAGTGACACGTATCCTTGTTATACTCCCCTATACAAATCCACTAATGCAAGATTGTTGAAAAGCATTGCTGTAAAAGTCTTTTAGGGAGCTCGAGGTAATAAATTTTCCGCCAGATTTTTTGAAAAAAATTCTCCCTAAAATGTTCTGCTGAGCCGCATACAATACTGAGTTCCTGTGCAGTGAGCGGAGATTCTTAAGGGTGGTCTGTTTTTTCGGTTATTTCCTCAAACATAGCCAAAAATAATATTACAGCTGGCAGCGTAATGTGGTAGCCAATAAGAGAACTTTTCTAAAAAAAAACAGTTTGATATCTTAGGTGTGACTGGCTGATTGAGAAACGGCTTAATCTTGATTTCATTGGTTCCCTCACGATTTGCACTACGTTGCGTTCCAGATACCTTGTAATCGATACATTCAATAAATTGTCAACGGAACAGGACAGCTTCACTCTTTGGTCGAGAGATTCTGCTACCTAGCACGGATTTTTTTCCACCCAGTTACTGCACTAGGCTTACTGAGGATTTTTGCAAATCATTAAGACATTTATCAATGGTTATCCAAATAGGTCAGCAATTGACACATCAAACTGGACATCACGTCACGGTGAAAGGCTAAAAGGCCCACTTCCTTCTCAGGGATCACCAGGTAGGCGTAGCCCTAGTGTTTCCAGCAACCCTCTGTTCTATGTGAAGAACAAGATATAAGAAACCGGCAACATATGCTCTGTCGTTTATCGTATTCAATAGTTGTCTGGAGCATGAACCACACCTAGGGTCAAACTCATTGGCTCTGCACACCTGTCACCCGACCTGTGCTCCAGAACGGTCATAAATCGCGAAAAAAAATAATCACCTGACCAGTCCCTCCAAGTCAGCTGACCAGCCATGACGAGAGCCCCCTCATCGTGGTGTTTTCTAAACTGCCTGTTGGCACACTCAGTAGCTAGTTGTATACAAAAAACTGGATAACAGCACACACGGTAGCACGTGCCACGGTGACCACGAATCCCTGGATCGAACAGCACACGAAGGAAGTACAAGCAATTCCAGGCAATAATACCGTGATAGCTTTGGCGGGCTTTTGTTCGAATACAACCGCGGCCAAATTCATCAGATTGTGACACTTTCCCAACCCTTTTTCACGCTTCTAGACAAATTAGCAGCTTTTTGGGGATTTTTTTTAAGCGCTTCTGGTTAAATACACATGTTGTGTAAATGTGACCAACTTCATCTGCTCAATCGCATTAATCTAGGCAATAATCCAAGCAGTCTTTGGTGGATGGGTTTAAATCATACTGCAGGGACGCCAAAATCGTGGAATAACTCTGGGCAGAAAATTGCCAAGAAATTCTCATCAGTTTTGAGAGTGCACTAGTTTTAGACAAGTGTTGCTAATCGACCCCTATCCTGCTGCAGCTCAATGAGCTGGTTTGCTGTACTCAAGGTCATGAATTCCACAAGGCCTGTCACGTTCATCTGATGATCCCCTAATAAGGACGAACTGCCACAACCAAAGGGGATCCAAATTCCATCAAATTTCATACAGTCAGCGAAATAGACTCACTTGCGAACAAATTTGGTTTTCCGAGAGACTCATCTGGAACCCAGATGGATCTCTTCCTTATGATGTTTTTGAGCAACTGGATGTGCTGCACCAGGCCACCTCATGCTTCAGTTGTTACGATACTCGAGATATCGCGATACATGTCTAGACGTAATACACTACTCATATGGTTGCTGAAAGCTCTTCGACAGCCCACGCTGAGCCAAAAAAGGGGCGAAACCGGTCGTGGGCTGTCGAGGAATTTTCAGCAATCTTATGAGTAGCGTTTTACTTCCATACATGAATAATACAATCCTTCAGCAACACAATGCAAGTGAAACTCAACAAGTCCCATGTGCCACAATCTTTGCCGCTACGTCGTGTGGCATCGCTGAGAAACTGGCCCAATTTGCTCTTCACGGCTTAATATGTAAATTTCATAGAAGCATGGGTGTGGGCGCCTAACTTTCAGCTTCACTCAGTTTTACAGTTACGGATGCTGATGATATTGTGGCGGTCACTCACTAGATCAGACGTGACAAACACTCAAACCACGTGACAATTCCTGTCCCACTTGCAATCTTAGCCGACAACATGTACACTACAACTTCTCATCCACTTTTGCTTATGCAGCAAACAATTGCGTCACGTGACAGGCTTAAGAACTTCACCCACATCAGATCAAGTTGTATTCATATTCGTGCAAGCATCAAACACGAAGGGACACCGCTCTCTTCACACTGCATACAATAAATGGGCATGGAACTCGACCTAAAAACACACTCTCGCCCGCACAGGACAGGAAGTAAACTGTGAGTAACCGCTACACAACCGAGCTCCACAAGTCTCCTAGGCCGACTACGGAACACGTGTAGCAGCTGTACTGCAGAGAAGACACGTCTCGAGTCCGGACCTTCACTCAGGAGCCATCAACAGTTGTTCATAGACGATAAGTCACTTATTGGCTTATTCCACTCTTGCATTGCATCTGTTTTCATCAAGTACACGTGACTTTTGTAATCATCATCATTCTGGTAAAATAGACATTTGTTAATGCTTGTCGCTGTCTGATAATCGACTTCATTACGTTACAACTAGAGTACTAACAATAGAACATCCGGGACCATTTATAATTTAGTTAGGTGAGCGGACACTAAGTAAAAAAGTTGTTGACTTCGCACACTGGTTTCTTCTGTGTTGTGTCTGTCTTTCTGATTGGTCTTCACAAACAAAAACCTCCATGTGGCATTTAATACTGTGATACAAAGTTCCGTCATTTAGACGATTTCTTGTAAGCCACAACTAACTGCGTTTCGTACATGTTTTCGTGGTTGATATCAGACTACATACATCAAGAATATATTTGTGATATTCCAGGGGTAATATTTATCTCTCAAGTGTGTGTGATACCTAACAATGGGTTCGGCTACAAACTCAAATTTAGCTGTGATATGATTGTTATTCAGAGAGTGACCCCGTTAACAACTCCGACCTCTTTACCCTTCCCCAAGTGAGATCCCTGACTACATCTGAAGATAGATGTGGTCACTGGGTCTTTTGAAAAATATTTCCGATGTATTCAAAACAAAGACACAGAAATCAATTTCAGTTCGTTATGCACTTTGATCTGCTTTATTTTTCGTTTGTCCCCTACCTATGACGCAGGCATTCTTGAGAATTGAGGCTCTGATGTGTGTGGGTTGACTGAATGCTTGTGCATCTCTCAGAAAAATTTCCTGTAGAAGATAACTATTCGGTTTGAGGATGAGGTATATGGAGAGGTTGAGGAGTTATGTTGATGAAAACCACCGAAAAATCATCAGCTACTTATTTCCATGCAAAGTAATAGGTCGAGAAAATTCAGGAAAATTTAGGTGGCGCCTGGAGGTTGTCTTGCAGGCCGTCAACCACCGAAATGCACATGGAGGCGGACCGAATGTTACTGAGGCCCTGTGAGGCTTCCCCCTCCACGATTCGTGCGACTTCCTGATTCAGGGTTTGTGTAGATCTTTCCAGGCCAGACACACTTTACACTGTCTAAATGACCCCATGAACCTGGAGGTCTCCAATAACAAGAACCGAGGCAATGGGGAAGACTGCTGGTAACGTAAGTGAGTTTGGGAATTTCCAATTGATGCCAGTCAACGCTGCAAAGCTGAGAAGTACGGGACAGCCTTTTTCAGTCCTGGTGCGGATCGTCAGAAGTGCGCATCTCACGAAACTCCAGGAAATTTACGTTTTAGCCCAGCTCCATGACGCAGGATCTAACATCGACTTTATAAAGCGCAAATTAGGATAGCAAAGTTGCTAAGAATGAGGCTGAATTCTTATGCAAAATCAGTTCGACCCCTTATGCGGATTCCGCTTCTGAAGGATGGGTCGCTTCCACATAATGTCCAAGTGTGAGTTAATGAGGGTGACGAACAGCCGCTCGTGGCCGGAAGTTGAAGCATTCAATCTGCTAGTTACGAGTTTTTGGTCTGAAGCTCCCCGGAGGGTTTGAGGTGCGCACTGCTGAAGATTCTCAGTTAGGATAAACTAGCTGTACAGTACACTTGAACATTTTAGCATAGGTCGGCTTTACTTGGAAGATGAGAATTTTGGATAAACATCTGCTCACGCGCATACCTGAACTCTCACCCACGATCGTTTGTATGCCGTCTGGGTTTGAAATTACGGGGCTATTCATTATCCTCGGGTATCTGAACGCTCCTCTTGATGAGGCGATGCCCCGGGGCGAGGGGATCTGGCTGAATTTTTCTGTGCATCTCTCCAGGATAACGGGAAGTTCATCGTTTCAGTCAGTTGACATTTTCCCTTTATGGTCGGGTCCTCTTAAGTGCTCACATGCTATTTGACGGCTTGTTGTCATCTTAGTGCTTGTTGCTTTTTTGGCTGCCATTACGAAGCAGGTCTGAGGGCTATTGATCCGGCTTTATTCTAAGATGTTATCGAGTGGATTGATTCCTCAAAATCCCACACGAGTGCATCTGTGCCATTTCAAAATATTCTGCCTCCCGTACTAACGATGTTTCACTGATGTAGTCTTTGGAGTGACACAACCAACTGGAATACACAAGGTCATCCTGAGAATCGAAGAGTGCGTTTAGCCCCACTGGTCAAGTCCTGCCCCAAAAGGGGAATCCTTTCCGAATCCTTTCACAAAAGTAGATTTATACAACACGGAGAAAAACTCCCAGTTGCCCAAATTAGAATGATTTTTCGGTTTCGGTGTTGGATCTTACTTGAAGTGGAACGGAAATGGTAATTTTAGAAAATACCTTGGAGGAGGCGATCACTGGGAAGAGTGATTGAAAAGCAAAACGGAATCAGCCCAAATCTCCGAACGAACTTACGACCCGCTTCCTTATGCTTGCTGGTGGATGGCGGCCTACGTGTACGGCTTGTGTTCCGGTCACAGATTGAAGAAGTATTACACAAAACGACTTCAAGCCTATGGTTCGCTGTAAAGCTCTAGAAAGGGTAAAATCGATCAGATTAGTGAACGTAAGTGTTTTCTATGACCGTCATTCCTGACCTGGACACTCAATGGTTTACGGTCATAGAAACAGAAAGCAATTTTATATAAACTTCACCAAACAAGAGAACTCAAAAGAATAATCTCTTGAAAATCTAAAATCAGGGGCGGCCTGCTGATTAAGATAGTTTTCATTCATCAAGGTCATCTCCTAATAATCTAAATCATAACCCCCCCACTAAACCCCTTCACTCCTTGAACTTCGTCGTAAACCCCTGACGAATTAGTCATCTTTAGCTTCTACTGCCGTTTTGGTTACTGCTTCAAAGGGTAGGAGCATTGCCTCATCTTGCGTACTTCACATTTCTTAACAATTCACGTGACTGGTTCACTGAAATCCGATGTTTTACCAAGCTAATATGGCGTCACGAAGCCCATCGATTGGTGCTGGAATGATTAGAACACCAGGAAATCAGTGAATCATGAACCATGAATCAACAGACAGATCATAGGAAGGATATTTTCACAGGGTGTGTGAACCTTCTTTCTGAGAAGTCGTCACTCGACGAGCTAGTCAATACGTGACCACGTGATGTCGTTTCCTAATATTGAAGAATGAGTGGCGCTCTATCCTGTCTAAGTGAGAACTAATCACACTGCTGGTCAGCCACTCGTGGTCAAACGGCTAACTGTTCAGTCACTGGCCGCAAGCTCAAACCCCTCGCCCGGAGTTTCGTGAGGTGCGCAGTGCTGATGATTCTCAGCAAGGATGAAAGAGCCGTAGAGTGCTTCTTGCCCTTTCAGCATCTAGTCTCCAGGCATTGGAGTGTGTGTGAACACCAGAGGATATGAGTGAGTTTCTTAGTCATTAACCATAACAGCTGTCGTTAATTTTACTCCCCAGACATCTGTAAAGTGTATGCCAGTAACAAATTTGCCGTGACGACTTCGAGAAATTCTATCCAGGTTGAGAAATTCAAGTGGTGTTCATAAACAAGCAGGCGAATAAAACAGGCTAAAATGTGGTTCAGATGACTTTGACCCCATCGGATCCAGCAAACTTTAATGTCCGGGGTTCAAATCCGGGCACGGCCACTGGATATGCACTGCTGATGAGCTCTAATAAGAGCGAAACTCGAGTTCAGTGCTTCCTTCGTTTGGTGTGGACTCACCGGAATAATTACGCTAGAACAGAGGGACGACCGTTCAAACGAGAATGGTGTGAATATGAACAAAACACCTATCCCGCAAAACCCTAAACGCAAACTTTAATTAGCTGTCAGCGAACGATTCAGGCATGCATGAAATCGTATCGCTATGTCATCCGTCGTCAAATGACACCGGTTATTCAGAGAGGGCTATAAGTAAACAGGTATTACAGCAAGCAATTAGAGCTAAACAAAACCAAATCATTATGTCGAATAAATGTTACCAAACCAAGGCAATATTTAGGCTTACTTTGCACCGTTTGCTGAACTACAAGCTACTTAAGTAGTCTGTTACGATAGCCAAATTTTTGGGTTGTCTTAACCATAGTGTATAATCCGGCGTAAAAGTCCCCCAAATGATGTATGATTTGATTTGTTAATCAATTTGTACGAAAAAAACAGCTCAAATTATCTACTCAGTCCGACTAGTTTCAGTGGATTTTAAACGACATTCACTGAAGTCAGTTATATATTCAAACAACGAACAGTTAAAATAAGCGAAGCTATTTTGAGTGTGTAACGCCCGAATGGATTGTCGATGTGTTGAAGCTAACCAATTAGCACACCCTTGGCTTGTTTATACTCTGCTAGGGGGAGTGATAAACACTGTTTTTCGTCATGCTCAGAACAGGTGTTTCGTTCTCATGTATATCAACGCTTCCGGTGTCCGGAAACTAGGGACCATATTCCGTTTATATTTATCAGCCTATGGGATAATGTGAGCAACAGTTGGAACAGACCATCCTATCAATGTGTTCAAGTTTCGAGGCTTCTAACAAGCCGGGGGGTTAGATGAATACTCTTATGAATTGCTTCTTTCGGAGCCTCCAAGTGGACTAAAAAATTGCTACAATCATTCGATTCCATGTGGAATGAAAGTATTACCTGTTACTCTTTCGTAAGCCTTTACCTAGCACTCCTGTCTGGCGTGCTTGGCATTGACTGCCCCGAGGATTTCATGAACGTCAATGACCGATTTTGTGTACTCCATTTGTCGATACCATTCAAATATTGTCCAGCGCACTACGCCTGTGCAAACACGGGACGACTTTATGGCCTGCGGCTGTTTATGATCGGCAGAAATGTTCAGCTACTGGACGCCCTTGGTCTTCAAAACGAACACGTATTTACTGGACTGCATTCATTTTTGTTCGACGCATCGACGTCATCGAATATGGACTGGCAATCGAGTGACCCTGGCTACAACCCAGTCACCGACAATGGGCCGGTCAACTACCGCTGGGGACCTGACGAACCGAGCAGTAGGACTGAACAACTGATTGAGTGGACTTCAAACGGGCTGAGGTCCAGCACTCAGTTCGTGACTTCAAACTCTGTGGTGTGTGAATTATCTTTCGTCCCCTGGCCTTCCAAATCACTAACAGAGTTGTTTAAGCGAAACTGGCCACGGCCCATTAGCAACCTCATACTGGCTTCTAAGACTGTCGAAGGATGCTGGTACACTTTGAAGGTACCTACAATTCAGATGTGTGCATTCAAGTAAGTGAGACAAATCGGACGATTTGAGTAGGGCTACATACTACTGAATAGATTGCCTCTCCAGTTTCCTCACTGAACAGTGTACTCGGCTTGCTTGTTTGCCATCCTTTCCTCGTCCTGGAAACCTATGTGACTGATAAAGCGCCGATACATCCGTATAACACACGAATTAGGCCAAGGCGAATAACCCGCAATACATTTGGAATGCAGAGTTCGTAGATGATAGTGCCCCATTAAGTAGAAAGTCTCAGGAACTCTCTCATCAAGGGTGAAATTGTTGGCCGATCACGTGCAATAGAATTCCGTCCAACGGTTCCCAATGTTTCCATGCCTGGAATGTTCCACTACCTGCAGCTACGGAGAGGAAAACATCAGTTATTTTCTCTCCGGAGAAGGGTAGCCTCCGCCTGGATTTAGGATCCAAGTACTGGTACATGAGGAAAAAACTTTTCCTGTCATCAACTCTGAGGATTGCACCCCTGATCAGGCACCTTGCTACGCATGATTCATGTTTCGTACATGGTCACCCAGTTTGACCTATTGTTATGCAGTTTTCTCGTAATGGGACTCCATTGAACAGATTGTACTTAAAGAGACTTTATTGTGATTGTTGGTCTGTTCGCTGAGCTGGACTACTTGATTGTAAACGTTTCATCACCAGTCGAGTTGACATCATCAGTGCGTTGTTGGAGAGTGTAGTGGAACGTAGTGATGGGTCGGTGGTTGTGCGTTGAGTAGTCTTGCGTGCCGATGGCCGAGACTGTTCTTCGAGCACCACTGATGATGAAACGTTTGCAATGAAATCGTTCATCTCAGCGAACAAACCAACGACCATCTTCATGACTTGAGCTACCAACATTATTCTCAGTAGCAGATTCTGTTGTTCGAAAGCAGAATTTCTGTAATTTCATGGTTTCAACTCTCATACCAACTTGTGTAATGATGCCCGTAACTAGAGGATGCTGAACTAGAGATGAATTTATGCACAGATTACCTATTCAGGCGCTATTTTCACAAAAATGCTTATCGGCTGCCATTTTGATTAGCTAAGAATTCTGGAACATTCTTGCATTATCACAGGGCACAGAGAGAGAACAACTACTTCGAAAAATATAACGAAACTTACTGAGCAGTGCTCATTGTATGAGGAGAACGCCCCAATTTTGCCTGCTTGGTAGCACCCTCGAACACAGGCACCTGTTGCTGAGTTAGTTGAATTCGAGATGTACAGAACAGTCGGTTGATTTTAGGGTGTACGCACTTTTCACTGTTTCTTGCACAATTAATTTGTATTTGTTGTTATAACTATTAATAATGAATAATAATAATCCTTCCGGTGCAACAACCCAAGCTTCCACGGTACCATATAGAAGCAAGAAGACTGAAATCCTTCCGGGCTGCTCATACCTAGATTGACCAGTAGAGATGCAGAGGTGGTTTTCTAACCTCGAAACTCCCAGTCAGCAAGTCTGTGCATAAACCACCACGCTGTCTCGAGCTTATAACTAGGACCATCCAGTATCCAGGGCCACCATGGGTGTCTGGTGTGGTCCATCGGTGGATATAGTTAACTGAAATCACAAAGCCGCAAGCGCCGTATCGACGTCAAAGGTCCCAAGTACATTCCGCACCAGTATTACTAGGAATGCAACACGAAAGCCAAAACCATCGAGTGCACGTTCCAGACTTTGGGAAGAACTTTCATCTCGGCGGAACTGCAAGTTGAGGATGTCTATACTTTCATTCAAAGCCACCCAACGCCAGGTTACCTTGTAAGCTAGTGAGTGTGCCAGTAAGAATCGAAATGGCTTTCAAGTGGTCATCTATTGCTCCGTGTTTGGAGAATGAATCTAGCTTCATCAGTTTTTCAGGTCTCAACTAAGTTGAATACTTTCCTTCCAGTTCTTTTCGGTGCTTTATCCGGGGTGGTTTTTGGAACCCGCTACAGCAACCTGGAAACCGTAAATATCTCAGAGAGGGCAAGTGAAGAACGTCCAGTTTACGAAATACACTCATTTGAAAATAAATTTGGTTTTGCGAGGGACTCGGCCGGAACCTAGCTGAGTCTCTCGTTTGTGATGTTTCCAGGCAACTGAATGTGCTGCACCAGGCCGCCTCATGTTCCAGTTGCTACGATGCTAGGGACATCGGGGTCTGGTGCAACACATTCATTCGCCTGTAAACATCACAAACGAGGGATTCAGCTGGGTTCCAGGTGAGTCTCTCGCAAAACCAAACTTGTTTGCAAATGAGAGTATTTCGCTAATTTCGTGCAATTTGGTTTCAGCTTGAACATGAGGTTGCCGGAAACTCGGGGACTGCGCCCACCTGATGAGCCCCAAGAAGGGCGAAGCAGGTCGTGGGCTATTCTCAGCATTCTCAGCATTCTGAATTCTCAGCAACCTTAAGGGTAGTGCATTACGTCTAAACATCCAATTAAATCTCTCTCAGCGAAAACGGTTATTCCATTGGCAGTTGTGTAATCCACAAATTCGTGAGAACCTTCCATATGAGAAGTCGTCAGTCGATGAGCTAGTTCACAAATGCCCATGTGATGTGACTTCCTTGGGTGAAGGATGAGTTGTGCCGAATCCTGTCTGACTGCCAGTTAACCACAACGGTGATTGGCCTCTCGTGGCCGAGTGGGATAGTCTTCACCTACTAGTCAGTAGTATATCAGTCCGAATCGCCCTGAAGATTCGTAATGTGTGCGTTAGTGAGGATTCCCAATAGGGATGAGACACCCACAAAGTAGTTCCTGGCCTTTCAGCACAGACTGATTCAACCTGAAAGGCGAAATCCCCAAGGAAATCCTACAGTAGCCCCAGCTATCAAAAAGGATTTATTGTATACTGCATGAGGATCCTAGGGATAGAAAACGGTTTTTACGCGAAGAAAACTAATCATACTGGTAAGATCAGTGCTCAATTATCTGCCCCGGAATAATAAACTACTGATACTCCCATGGTATCTCAGTGAGAGATATTTCCTGCCCCAGACTGCTGTCTATTACAGCAAACGCCTTTAGATTCAAACGAAAACACGTGAAAATAGCGTTTTGCGTGACCAGCAGCTGCAAATTAAATCCTTATGTTGGTGTAAAACAGTTTGCGAAACGCTCTCGAAGTGAAAACCAGAAAGTCCGCGACCTGCTTCAAAACCAGGACGCAATGAATAAATATCTAATGGTAGGACTTTTGGACCTTTGATGATGTCCGTTTTACAATCATTTCACCATCTGTGTAGGGAGAGCGGGGTGCAAATTGCGGGTAGGTAGATATTTGCTTTTGGAGAACTTGTTTAGGAAAGTGAAGGTATGATAAATACTATGGTGGTGAACAAAACTTGTTTTGCGAGTGGGTTTCTTGGGTAATACTCAGAAGCAGATTTCGTACAGATTCATTTTCGGAGCAGATTTTCAAATCACGTGGTGGTTTCTCAGTCATCTATGCAGTCGACCGAAGTCTGCGTCGTATAATTTATGATCGATTTAGAGTTATTCAATGGATGAATGCCCATGACGCGATTGGTTTTGGCTACATGTGACACAGTCGCACTTGACCGTTCGGAGAAACGCCTTGTCACGTGGACAACATACAATGCTCGAGACAAGCACACAGAGAAGTACAAACGGAAGCTAGTTGTACAACTATGTAGATGATCTTTCAAATGACACTTGGCCAAGAACTGAAATTCACGCACAGCTGGCAGTCATTCTGTTTGCTAGTTCAGCACACATGCCATCTTTGAATGGAATTTTCTCTGGCAAATACGGTTCAATCCTCTGGTTTGTAGGTTACCCAGTCATTCGCATCAAACGTTTCGGATGCTCATTATACAAAGACATATGTCAAAAATTATCTGGGTCTTTTTGGAAACAGTCAAACGGACATATCATCATTGCGCTTTCGGCCAAACATCTAATCAAGTTCGTTTGTGCGGAACAAAGTTGCCAAACTGAATAGGGCTTACAAAAACCATGGGGCAAAACTGATGTCACCCATTGCTTTGCTTCATACCCAAACACTTCGCATGTTTTCGAGGAATACACTCATTTGCAAATCAATTTGGTTTTTGCGAGAGACTCACCTGGAACCCAGCTGAATCTCCCGTTTGTGATGTTTTCAGGCAACTGAATGTGCTGCACCAGGCTGCCTCATGTTCCATGTTGCTACGATATTCAAGATATCGTGATACAAGGTCCAACTAGAACATAAGGTTGACGGAAACTCGGGGACTGCGCCTACCTGATGAGCCCCAAGAAGGGCAAAACCGGTCGTGGGCTGTCGACGAGTTTTCAGCAACCTTATGAGTAATGCAATTCGCATGTTTGTTATGTGACAACTTCTAGCATTTTAAACCACACTGGTAGACGTAGGCTTCTCTCAGAAAAGATACTCCCTCTTCTAATCCTGGTGTCTCCTCGAAAGTAACTTTCTCTTGTTTGTTACGCCAAAGCTGTTCTGAGTTAGTTGGTTTTTTACGGGCATCTGCTGTATTACTTGAGAGCATATTTCATAAAACTTAATTGTCCTGACGGCTGAATGACCGAAGAATATTCTCGAGGGTGTTCACTACAGTTTCAAAAGTGCACCAACCGATTAGTAACCTTAAATATCCTCCTCACGGTCAATCTCCATGGTTTTGCGACGATTCCAAATACGCGTAATAGCACACCGATGAACAGATGTATGAATCCATCCTAACCATGCTTAGTGACAGCGATTGATCCTGCAGTTCCTATTGTTCATACCCTTTCGATACACGAGTGCCATACAACCCGAAGGAACAACGAGGGCGGAGATACTGTAAGGTTGTCCACACACCTAGATGCATTAATTCAAAGCACAGTGAATCTGGTTAGGCGAAAAGTTATCAACTATCAAGGTAAACAACCAGAATGACTTTTGACTGGCTATCGCGCAAACCGCATTTGTATCATCTTCAGCAATAAGTCAGTAACAAGGCCGTATTTCTCCAGAAGTCTTATTAGCTCCAGTAAATGTTGGAGGCACTTTTCCAGGGACTTCCACGCCCTGCAACACAAGACTTACCCATTGTGTCGTTCACAAATTCAGACTGGTTTCCTCCCTACCGTCCAGGCTAGAGAAAAAGGGACCCAGCTAGACGAATTGCGATGGTTCTGTTGATTAAATCACTAAGCCGACGGATACTCCCTTTGCATACCTATCCATCAGGCGCATATAGTTCACTGTGGCCTGGATTGGATGTACAAGTTATACCATGTAGCATTTCGCAGTTCACAGAACCAACTACATGTGAACCTTGAACAGCTGGTTACGAAAACTCACCCGCATCACCTTTGCTGTGTAGATGATGCCATTGAAAATGGTTTCGACCTGATGCTGGCCACTGTTTGTTTACTGTGATCAAGCGAACAAGGAGAGTTTATCCGTTAGTTACATTTCGAATAGATTCATCGATGCGCTGTGTAGTCTATTTGCCCAAACCTTGTCCACTTTTTCTAGTTTGTTTTGGCGCACTCACTTCTCTCCGTCTGTTTTCTTTGTTTCAGATGTCATCTTAACGATTACTGTAGGTCGCTTTATTATCAAGCAGCTCAGAAGATCTGTTATCTTTCTCTCTACATTGACTCTCGACTGCCAGACTTGGTAAACAACACCACCACAGGAAATTGGATACGCTATGCCCGAACCAATTGGTAGACTGCTGCTACACCAGCCAGGAACACGTTTGCATGAATTACTGCAGTTTCCTCAGAAAGCTTTCATTCCCAATTGCACAGCGTAACTTATCCCTCGGAGACTAAAATCGACTCCCTCACCTTCTAGTGTTTTGTTAACGGTACCTCCTCCAATGCTTCATTCCACATTGTTTTCATTGCTCAATGCTAGTTCATCTTACGTGCACTTGAACAAAAGGCATGAGTTCCTTTCTGTTGTAGTTTTCTATACGTAACACACTGAAATATACATATTTCTGTTCGATACACACTACTGGCACATGTGTGATGACACAACAACATGTCCCCATCAGAGGTCTAGTAATCGTCACTCAGTGGTTTCTACCTGACGAAGATGAACCCTCCGGACGGATGAAATTGACCTAACAGAAACAAGTTGAAATAGCAAACGGATGTGGAAATGTTGACAAAACTTTTTTGCTGACGAGCACTCGTTTGTAGAACAAGTCATTCTCAATAGAGAATACTGAGGAAATGACGCGTTGGTACCAAACTTGAAGCCAAAAAATCCAGTCTTCTTCAAAAAATCAGGTGTGTACCGCTGAAATCGTTTTCTCGCGGCTACATTCATTTCGTCGGTCTTGTCAAACCATTGTCACCGAAGACTGTCTGTTTTTCGTTAAACCGAACCGATAGAAACCAGCAGGCGCCAGGTCGCGGTTTTACGGTGAGTAGCCGTCCAGTCCGCTAATCACCTGATCTTGTGTCACGCACTGTCTTGTGACTCCGTCTGGGACTCTTGCTGGCCTTGCTTGTCTTTTCATAGACTCCCGAAGTGCCTCACGGTAATGCTGCTGGGCAAAGCACACCCCACACCTACAACAGGAATTGAAAAACCTGCCATCACGACTTTCTACGCTGAGCATCAGCCTTTCAGACATTGAAAATTGTGTGCTGTAAATAGATTTTTTTCAATTCTGAAGCATGAAGTTACGTCCATTTTCCATCCCTCATCACTTGGTCGATAAAAAGTGGTTCCGTTGGCTGCCGTTAACTACCCAGATAACCATTTTGCGCACAATTTTCGATACCCTAGTCTTCCACAATCTGCAGTGTGGTAGTTTGAGCGCACCCGCGTGGTGCAACAGACCCGCTTGAACATCAATCCGCAGCTCAGATCGGTCTGAAGCTGGTGGGGACTCTAAACTAGATAAGGTGATAATTAGTTTCAACAGGATCCAACCTCAAATTAGTTTGACGACGGGGAATAAGTTGCACGATTCTAATGCCCGTCAGGAAGTCCAAATCATAAATCTATTGGATTGCACGATGCAGCTCACGGTACATCGCAGGCAAACCTAATATTAAATCTAACTCGGCCTCGTGAAAATTCCCCCATTCATTTGCTTACTCCGTCCAGGTACTTTGATCTCCACTTGTTTTGCTCATCTAAACTCGCCACTAACCTTGCCGTCCCGTCCGACACTTGTGCGCTGGCATGTGTCTGTTTGTGAATGTGTGCAGCTGACCTACTTACCTATGCGCGTTCGTGTCAGGTTTGTTGTGCCTGTCACTGCTTGTTTTCTGATGAGCTCTGTGTGATCGCACCGCCAACGAGAATCTCGAGACTGTCGTCGGAAGGGATGACCGCAACACACACTACTGAGCCAAAATTTCGCTGACCGTTTTTTAGTGTGCGGACGTTGACACTGCACTGTGCCGGTCAGTGCCACACTTGTGCGCTTGTTGACGCTACGAATGTGAACAATTGAGGTTTGTTGTACACATTTGCCCACCCTTGTGTAAAGAGTACCGTAGAATTTCGAACCGGATTCTTCCTTTTTGATATTCGGGATTGTCGAACCTACGAGACACTCGTATCGGGAACCGCAACACCTAGAGTGACTAGTTTCGCAGCGTCGTACCTTTAAAAACAGAGTAAAAACCAACCTTAAGAGCCCATAGGATTTTCCCAGTTGCCGCGCAAGAGATCGAATCGCGCACTAATTTTGTCTCTCCCAATGGTGCAAAAAGTTCGCGCATTGACTGCCAGACCAGCAGATCGAATATACCAAAAAGGGTGCTACCGTTACTCAAACCGATTGTTTGATAGCGCTCTCCAATTACTGAGTTTGACAGCGGAACTGAAGGATCCGTTCCTTTGATGCGCGTGCAAAGAAGATTCGGTACCAGGGTTGTTGAGTAGGCGACTAAACAGTGTCAGCATCTACTGATTCTTGTGTAACCTTACAGACCGGCCGGTCGTTGCTGTAAAAAAAGTTGGTCTATCACTGTTGACCTCCTTCCTGGTTACCTTCACGTTCTACTCACACTGATCACTCGATTGGACAACTTTCATCAGTCGCTTGTGGCCAATGCCATTCTTCCCGCAATTCAGAAGCCAACAAGGGGATCTTGCTTGCTCATCTAGTGGAAACGGGTCACAAGATAGATAGGAGAAAATTTCTTAGTGGGTTTCTTGGGGTAGTAAGCGACTTTTTTTAACTGTAAACCTTGGAGGTAGCTGAGACCATTCGCATACAATGACTGGACATCTCCATAAACAGGTGAGATTAGCTGGGAAAATTTGGCCAAGTCGGCCTTCAACCTACGACCTGTAAAATGTGTGTTCGATTCTCACGTCAGTTTTGGCTTACAGGAACAAATACACCTTATTGTTGCGCATAAATGCTGAGTGGTACCGAGGAGGTGTTTGAAATTTCGATCGTAATGTGTAGGTCTTCTGTGGAATGTAATACGTAGTTGGCCAGCTGGTAAGTTCGACTAAACTTAAGTATCGGACACATGTGCGAACCCCATTAGGAGCTTTCAAGCTGGTATCACGTTCTTTTCAGTGGAAACGGCCGATGCACATTGCTCGTGAATAGTGAATAGTCGATTCATGCACAAGCCAAAGTCAAGCGAATGATTGGCTGCTTTGAGTCACGCGATCCCTACCAAAACATATGACTGCTCCATTTTAAGGTACGCGGCTACGTTTTGTGATGTTAAGCTCACTTATGCATTTTATAAACGTTAAATTGTTTATATTCCACTCGGAGAAACAGAGACTTCCTGAAATAAAAACTTTAAATTGTTTCATGCTATTTTCTCGCTTGCACTGACAGTCCAGCTTTCCTTAGTTTATGCGTTTTAAACATTTAACTTGTTTTTTCTTGGAAGTCGATTCATGCACAAGCCAAACTCAAGCAAATGATTGGCTGCTTCGAGTCACGTGATCTATGCCAAAACATACGACTGCTACATACAAGGCCTAGCTGCTTAGCAAACATATGCACCAATGGCAGTTCGTGGCTCGATAGCTGGGTGGGATGAGCTCGGTCGTTCGGACCCGGGGGTGAGGTTCAAACCCCGGTCACGTCGCCTCCATTTTCGACTTTCCCCGTCAAAATGTTTTTCTTAGGGTACTACGGCTTTTCCAGCATAAAAATATGATTAACTAAGATGGAAGGAACTTAAAGTTCAAACTGCGAAAGTCTAGGATATGTATACATAACCGAGACTATTGCTAAGTCTGAACCGAGATTTGCCAAAAGACAAATGTCGAGTTCCTGCCAAACGTTCATTGGAAGTGATGTGGGTAGTCACAAACAGGTTGTGTGAAGAAAGGCAGGTCGATGAAGGGCATTTTAAGGGACGCGGATATGTTTCGTGATGTTAAGTTCACTTATTCATTATATAAACGTTAAATTGTACACATTTCTCGCGGAGAAACCGAGACCTCCTGAAATAAAATATTTAAATTGTTTCAGGCCATTATCTCGCTTGCATTGACAATCCATCTTTCCTTAGTTTATGCGCTTGACCATTTACCTCGTTTTTCTTGGCTTGTGCACAAATGCAGTTTGAATGCGCGCGCTTCCTGGCTTGTGCACAACTAACCAATCAGAATGCTGGCTTGTGCATGAATCGCTTGCCCTTTTTCTTGGCTCGTGCACAAATGCAGTTTGAATGCGCGCGCTTCCTGGCTTGCGCGCAACTAACCAATCAGAATGGTGGCTTGTGCATGAATCGCATGCCGGAATAGTGTGGTCTTCACGTAAATATGCTTGTACTAGCGCCGTTTCTTTGAAGTTTATATGGCTGTTGAAAACGGGTTGACAAATCGGGTAACTGCCTTCCAGAGAAAGGTGCGGGGAACAGAAGTCCTGCACTATCCGAACGATCCCACCACTGGTATCCTCGCCAGGTTAACATGAAATTTCGACGATTTCAAATAGACTGCCTCTCAGTTACAACCACAAAGCTGGTGATCCGCGAAAAGGCACACCAAAGAATCAACCAGTTAAGGGTTGGGTAGAGATCACCGAGGGTCGATGACGTAAGAGCGAGCAAAACAAATGGATTCTAATGTGCCCGAATTAGTTTGACACCACGTTTTGAATGCCATCGTGTCCGTAATATACGTGACAGGTTGCCTCGGCGCTGCAGAACAAACATCCATTTGGATTAGCTTCTTCCTAGTGTCATCATTCCAGGTCCTGATATTAATTGTAAAATATTTATGCACCATTTACTGTCATTCTTCAAGGATGTTTTCTGAATGCCAGTGGAGATGAAGCAATCAAGTTATCATTCGAATCACGTTGTGATTTAGGCGAACGCTTTTTGTGCCATTTTATGGCACCATTCTACCTTGAATGCTGCTGCTGAAGATAGTGATGAAGCTTTTGGTGGCAGACGGTGTTGTGGGATCTTGGGGCATTCCAAAAATTAATGCTTGTCTAGTTGGATCGAGTGATCTTGGGATGAGTGTGCGTGATTCCGTGTAGCTAGTGACAACCAAAGAATCCCCAGGTACTATTCAGTTCAAAGTAAAACCGAGGGCGGTTAGTTTGAAGGGACTGATAGCACTGGATATCTAGTGCCGAGCCTTAGATGCACACCCAAAATTTCTCTGAAACCATAGTTCGGAGGAGGAAAACTTTAACATAAAGTTTCAGCATTTGATGGCATTTATTCGGTCCCTTAAGATCTTCCCATGCGGGCGCAGTTTTGTTGAAAGTTGTTTAAATGAACTCCATGTCCACCATGGACGCGGAATTTATATTTTAATGGCTGCCAACGGCTTCGCGTGATGTACATCTGATGACGGTGATAAATTTGTTGAAGAGCCGGTTTCTTCACGTGTTTTATTTCGCATTGCGTTTGGAAATAATCTCGAAACGACAAGGACAATAATTTCGCCCTCTGTGTCGCAGCAAACTCAAAATTGAGCAGCTTTTCACGACCTTGTATGAAAAAGTCTCCTATCATTGTGGCAGGTGTCCTGCAAAACCAAGCCAAGGAATTCGTCACAGCTAGTAAGTTTTTTTTTTGATGGTCAGTACATGCTATATCAGGCGCAAGGCTATACCGAACCATCAATAGTGATATTGGTAGAATTAGTGTGTTATGGGCAGAACAAGCATACAGCACAAATAAGGTTGCCAAGTCCTGGCACAAGTTAGAAGGAATGAAACCATCTTGTGGGTGCACGTAACACCCTCATCCGGTAAATATTGTGGATATGATGAACTACGGGCAGTCCATCAGACCGGGTATGGTAGTCGCGGTACCGTCATCGCAAAGCCGTACTTGGGTCCGTGGTCAGCCTACATGAACATCTTGGGTGAGTCGTTTAGGGTTGTTATTGTAGTTACGATTCGCCAAGGAATTGTCACAAATTGAGACCAGCATGCAGGCATGATCATAAGGTTACATTCAGAATTAAGCATGAGTTTCTTCGTAGTTGCAGGTAATACACCGAGAGGGGTCGAGGTACAGTCGAGGTAGGAAGGATTAGTTGCGGGTGTGCTATCAAACTGGGTATGGCAGTGCCGTGCCATCATTGCACTCGTCTTCTGGTTTCTGGACAGCCCCGTAACGGACGTCATCATGTTTGAGATGATTGGGCTGGGAAGTGCAATTCTGTGAGCAGCGGAGCTTCTGAGTTGGCCAAGGGAATTTGCAGAGGAGAGAAGAAGTCAGTGTAAGATCGCAGGTATTTTATGGTCCGCTTGGGGATCTCCGGGGATGTAAATCCCTGACCAGGTGGGATGGAACACGGCAAACAGGGCGTCCAAACCGGGTATTGAGCAGACTTGACACCAAGTACCCGCCCACTCAGTAGGTTTTCGTTACCTGCATCTGGAGTGCACGTATGATGACGCGTGTTCGCTGGATCCCAGGGCTCTAGTCTATACCAGCCGGTCTATGGCTGACATATATGTACCTCTTTATCTTTAACGTTGCTGCGCCCAATAATGCATATGGTTGCCGAATACCGCTATTGAATAATCGATGTACACACGGGACTAATTGAGCAAGTGGTGGGTTTACCCTTATAACAGTAAGACTGCAGCTTCAGCGTGGACATCCATTTGGAATTGCGGACAAAGGGATTTAGTAAGACTTGGTGAGTTGGCCACTACAACTTTGTTTAAAGTTTTGTGCACGGAGTGTACGAGTCGTAATTGATTATACATTTTCCTTTCAGAAATCCTGTCGAGTAAAAGCGGCTTCCTGAAACTGAGAACTGGATTGACCACATATTACGTTTGTGCCGATACAACCAATAAATGGAAACATGATTTTTAAAGGTGGTTGTGTATTTTTAGGCATGGGGTTGGCAAACGGATGACATGTATAGATATGAAGGACCGCCGTTGGTCGTTGGATTGGTCTATTATATATTTGGGGCACTAGTCAGTTACGAGGATGTGTACGGGCCCTTCAGTTACTATAAGTAGCCACGGTAGGCGACATCGACTGCGAGTTGGCATGACTCTTCCCAGCTATAGGCCAACGGGCATTAGACTAGGATACCACACTAGTTAGGAGCCTTATTTTCAGCGAAAGCCCACCGTTACTGGCCTGGTGTTTACTATAGGTAGCAGGGATAAGCGACATCGCGTACAGGTGCGTGAGAGACAGTCGTTGGTCATTGGATTAGGTTATGTACATAGGTGAGGCCTCATAAGCAGCGTCGCACATGGACACGGGCCTAACAGTTACGATACGTAGCGAAGGTAGGAGCGATATTAAGATACAGTTATAATTATGACTGGTCGTCATTCGCCGTTGGATTAAGTTATCGTGTATGGGTGGGGCCTCATAATCAGCGCCGCACATTGACACGGGGCTAGCATGCTGCAGTGACGATAAGTAGTCGAGGTGAGTGACAACGGCTACCGTTATCATGATGACCGCTTTATGACGTATTCCACCTATGGTGAGTAATATTCTAATAGAATGATACCATTGTGTTGGTAATTTACCGAAGGTTACCTCCTGCGCTGTATTGTCCACAGGCTAGTTATGTATAGCTGGGAAAGGCAATCATCCACATAGATGACCCTCGCATCTCCATTGCACAATTCATGCTGTTTTTCTGACAATGTTATACTTAATGGAAGGTGAGCTCTATAAGAAAAAGTGTTGTGATGAAGTTCGCTGAACGAAATTATCCCGCACGTTAAATCTAGGGAGTATAAAACAAACAAACGTTGATGGCCGGTTTTCCTGCGTGGAATTTGCATTGAATATTCTGTAGATGTTATTTTCTTTTTAAAGAGCGCCAAAATATGGTAAAGTGCGATTTCGTGTCTTATCTCTCGTAAACCGGTAGCAAAATGCGAATCGGTGATGGCCCGTGACCTTGAAATTTCGCTCACTTAAACAAAATGCTATGAGCAACATATCACCTACGAGTGTAAATGGATTAGACTAACTCCTTGTAAAAGTCGCAACCTCGAAAACCCTATAGTTCCGGCGAAAATAATTTGGATATGCTTCTAGTGAGCGGCATATCTAGTCTTGTGAAACATCCGGAAACGTTCAGAAAAATTGTGCAACCTTCGCACAATTTCATGCACAGCTGACGAATCTTGCGCATTGTCTCCCAAAAAATACGCCTCCGGAAAGATCCTTGAAGTCAGCTGTTTCACTGTGAGCATGCTGATTGATTTGGTACTCGAAAACATCATCCTGAGGGATGCAGCAGCTCACCTGCTTACATTACAATGAATAGATCTCGCCAGCATTTCTCTGTTCTTGATGTGCCACAAAGAATGCCTTTTAGTTTATAACTGTTCTATTTCCTTGCAATTCTGGCAGCCATATATTCGTGACTGGCGTCAGCTATGATGCGTTTCCTCACCGTGTAAATGTTTACTGGATGGTGTGCCCCAAATTCGTTGGGAATAAATATTACAATTACCACTATTGTTGGTCACTCGTCATATACTCAGCGTCAACCTTTCAAACCTCACACAACACAAGTTTATTGAATGGAAAATATACGTGACAGAGTCTTGTGCTACATCAGACCCAGTGACTGAGACGATTGAACGCAGAGACAATGCACATATTAGCTATCTGAAATCTTGTGAACCTTTGACTTTATAAATGCTGGATCGCCAAATCTAATTCAAGGGTGCAGCACAGGAACCTTCAATGTGTTGGAATTGTTCAAGGGGTTGTTGAAGTGGAGGATTTTCCGTGAACTGAAGAGATGTGCAGGGCCTCAGCTAGCAACACTGGCCAGTGGTATCTCACACAGAACAGGACTACAACCCTTGCTGTCCATCAGTCTATCAGGCTTTGCGGCCAGCCTGAACGAGACCCACCTGCTTTTCACCAATGGCATAAGTGGAGTGGGTGCCTTGGAGCAGATCACTACGTCAAACTGGCATTGACTTGCACAGTAACTGAGCAGAGCGAAGTTCCATATCACATCGACGGATCATGTTCCAGTTGAACAACGTAAGCTTGATTCGGGTGCGAGCCAACCAGGGCAACGGAGTTCGAAGGTCTAGGCAGTGCCAATAGCTGATTCACATCCAAGGGATCATGGAACACTGGCCTACGAAAATTGGGGAACGTTAGTTTAAGGGCAACAGTCACAAGCGAGCAGGCTGAAATATTGTTTACTTTTTAGCTTCGTCGTGTCTGGTCGCTTTCTGGATGATGCTCGCAACCCATATCACAGCACAGATATAGCGATGATGGAGCCGTTCACCAAGCGGCCGCCAAAAAGAGCACAGTTGCGCCATGGGGCACCTGGTCAAGAAAGAGCAGACCGTTTAGCTCACCTTTGTCCAAAACTTTTTAAACTGGGAGATCTGCTCCAAGTTTATGGATCACTAACTGTTTGGTGGGAAACTATAGAGTTTGGGAGTGTGAAAAGCTGACAAAATAGCCTAAGACTGTCCAAGTGACGTGTTTTGCTAAAGCTTTTTTAATGCTTTTTTAGGTAGCCTCGTAGTGTAATAGTCGAGGGTGCATATCTCGGTATCCTAAACGGAAGGCTTGACGGTACCGTATACGCTGCATATCATGCCTGATCTATGCTACTGCTGTCCACAAGGGAGGTACCATGTCCAGCGGAAGCAACCTGGTCGTTTCGCAACGAGTGATCCGTGCAAGGGAGCGTCTTGGCGCGCGTTGTAAAGCTTGTTGATATCGGCTTCGACAATCGCCAGGTTTGCCACTAGGGCTGGGTGCTAATGGTTTCCGAGAAGACGTAAGCTGACTACCCTATTATTCCTCCTGGCACCAAGTTTATGTGCAACCGGAACTCATTTCCTTCCAGGATGAGCCTGCCTACTCGGTGAAACTGTTCACGAGTGGTCGCTCCTATTGCCCCGGGGTGGCTCTCAATTAAGAAAACCTACCCATAACTGCAGTGTATGCTCGCTTTTAATACCTAAAGTTACTGATACAGTATTGCGGATGCTAAATTTGCACCGGCCAGCGCTCCCAAGTAATTCCCAACAAAGACAGGACGCTATTCTTCAATCACCTCTCGCGCCCCTCATCTTTGCATTGACCCGTAACTTGACTTTTGACAACCTCAATGCAACACCCAGTAAGTGGGGATCGCGGCCTTTCCTTCCTCAGACATTGCCAATGTTCCTTCCCCCCTGCCAACCAACCATGCTCTTTTGGACATGCTTTCAGCCCTTGCGCCCACCAGTAAACGCTTAGTGCTGGAGGTTCCGTTGGAACTGGTAACCGTGCCACTCTGTGTTGGGATCTTATCTGCTGTCTACAACTCTTCACAAAATAGACTTTCCAGATACTCGCCTATGAAAAGTTAAGTTAAGTTAAGGTAGCCTCCGGAGGCTAATTAAACGGCTTCTATTTTCATTTTCTTCGGACGAAGAGCGAACACTCCTCACAGTTGCAACACCACCCGATAGCAGTGCCGCTTTGTTCACTAAGACCACTCGACGGCCCAAATACTCCGGCCCACCTCGCCGTTCCACCGGTCAAAGATATAAGCCATGGGATAGATAATCCCGGACCCAATTCAACCATGGCCGTTGCTACTGCCACTGTGTTGGCTGAGATTAGGTACTTGTCATTAGATCCCAGAGAGAAAAGAATGAAGCTTGCCAAAAATTACTTTCCATGACATTCAGTATCGCGAAATGATCAGGAAATCGCTCCACCTGCTGTGTCTTCGTGTGACAATTCTTGTTCTCCTCGGTGACAAGCCCAAAAAGCGCAAAGGTACAAAATAGGCCCCATTTCTCCACAAGAATATATTTCATGTGAACCCCGCCGAGACCACACACGCCCACCGATCTATTTTTAAACTTAACACACGCAGCTGCAATCCTGCCGGTTCCCCTTGCAAAGTGAACTCTGGCCATTTGTTCTTGAAGCGTATGCTGTTGCCCATTCACTTCCCATTCCCCTTTCACTCTTGCAAGCTGATGAAGAAAAACATCCCCAAGTCGTTCCTATCATTCTCACAGTATACCGCCTTTCTGCATCCCGTTCAACATGGATACATCTCTTTCCGCCCTTGCATAACCAAATCAACCAAGGTTTACACCGACTTCACGAACGTGGCCCAGCCACCCGTTTTTGCCTCTGATTTTTCGAGGCTGTTCGATAGGATTCTTTACCAAAAATGGTCGTTTTTTGGGAGAAGCCTAGTATCTCCGGTCTCATCTCCTGCCAATTGAGCCCCTCCTTTGATACCAAATTTTCAGATGTCGTCTGAGTGGTTTTCTTTCTAATCCTTTGGGACGCTTATAGCTTCTATTAGACGCCGATTCTTTGGGACTCTGGTCATAGTGTTCATTAACTTCTCCGGCTCTCTTGCTGCGAGAATCCTCGGTATCACCGCAGGTGAGTGGCTTCAAAATCCGGCACAACGGCAGAAGGATCCTACAGGAGGTCTGTGGCGTTTATCCCTTTCGGATCGCGTGGGGTTTAAACTTCTTAACCCCAAATTTTCGCGTAAGACTTTCTGCAGAGCTCTTTCCTCACCCTATCATTCTGAGCCATTCGGTTCTTTCGAAGAAAATAGGGCGACCGTTACAATGAGCCATTATTTTCCTCCTATTGTTTCACCGGGTAATACAGTATTTACATTTATTTCTTTACGTTTACATTTATTTACTTTTTTTGGTGGCTGGGTTTTAGCGCTTGCTACTTACTTGTTGCTGTATGCGGTTGCCATCCCACCAGCGCTAGACAATAATCAATACAGTGCAGTTTGTGAGAATCGTACAAGCTCTTGTTGTGGCTGCAGTTTCAGTGAACATTTATTCAGTCTGAAACAAGTCTTGAGAACAAGCTCAGATCCGGTTGTGGCTGCTGCCTGAAAAATTATCACGGGCTATAATAGCTCGGACTTATTTCCACCGGACGAAAACTACAAGGAAAAAGCAGACTTCACAGGGACAGCATAAACTGTTTTTAGGACTGTGAGGGCAAAGTTTGTAATTTATTTGTAATACGAGTGTAAGGGTAGTTGTTTGTGTCCATCAAGTTACTAGACTCTCCGTGATTATGAAGGCAGCGATAGTACCAGCCATCCGTGCGGCCGGAAGACGTGCTAAGATGGATAAACTGCAAAGTTTGCACACTTGCTGCTTTATGCGTAGCCGGGAACATTTGTGTAGTATGGGGTAGATCAAGCAAAACGCGATAGGACACCAAGCACATTTCAGTGTGCTATTAGGTGGGGGGTCAACCATGCCCTATCCAATAAGATGGGGCGCACCAAAAACAGCTTTCACACAATACTGCCGAATCACCCTGGAGTTTAGGCTATTCCGACGAATGCAGAAAATACGATGTTGTTCTTGTTGGAACCCGGGTTGGTGTCCGCACCCCCTTGTCGAGCAATTAAAGATGATAACGCCGTCTTCCGCCTCTTCCCCAGTGACGTGCCCAGGATGTCGGAAGTAAAAAAACTACGGAACCCTCAGATGTTGTTCCATATCGATCAGACCTGCGAACCTTAGACAAGCACGTTCAATTGCAATGCTCTAAGTACCTAGGCTCTGAGATGCGGTGGTTTTAGTTTTGACTCCATCTGAAAAAGGCCAGTTGGCGAATCAGAGATGAGTCTTCAGGATTGACGCACCAACTACATCAGGCACAGTGCCGCGAGAGTTAGTGCAACCTGCGAGGTAGATAAGTTCTCCACACTGTGATAATATTTTCTACGTTCTTCCGTTCAACATGCTCTCTTCATCAAGGAGAAAAAGGCACTCTAGCGCTCGTCACATTAGCCCACTGATGACAGGAATGAGTGAGAACGAAAAGAAAAGACGCCCTTTCAAGATTCGTTTTAAGGACTGTGAATCTCCTATTACTTTGACATTTGAAACCCCCAAGTTTCTCCTCTCCCTATTTGTAACCCTCGCTCCAGCTTTGTGCTTGGTGAGTGCGCATGAACTGGTATTTGTTTGTCCCTACCACTTTGCTCATTTGACTTTGAGGTCATCCAGCCATTTGTGGCCGATCTTATGCACGTGTGACTGTATCACGTAGGAGGTTGTTTGATCATTTGGTTTATACTTCTATAGTCCAAGTGAACTTTTTGTTGACGGCGATTATTCACTATCGAGGTTTGTGTATTTTGTGAATTTGTCTTACGTTAACAGCGTCATGTAGAAACTCAGTTCCGACTTTGTTTCGCCTCTTCAAAGATCCTGTTATTACGAGTCAAGCAAAGACACTGTTCAGCCCTAACAGCATCTCTCAACCACTTGCGCACGCCCGTATACGTGCAATCATAAGAACCACATGATGTTCGTGATCTTCCGCGGCGTCACCTTCTGCGAAATTGTGGTTAGAAGCGTTGACCCATCCGCTGTATTAAATGGCTAACAAAGTCGCGGGACATTAGGATTATGGGTGCTTTGCATGTGGCGCTGCCTCATCATATGCCGGACTGCGAAGTTCTTTCCCGTGCAATATCAAAATCTTCCTTGGCATCCGCATAAAAATGTTTCGCGTGTCACCATAAGGTGATAAATACTCGGCGGCTCTAAAACCCCCTCTAAGACGCTGAGAGGAAACCTATGCGGTTGTTCTGTGCACAGACACACTCCTCAAACAGCCAGCATATATTCCACTGTATGGCCTGGGAGATGCCATACAGTAGGTTTTGTTAGTTGTAGTGTTAGCACACAGCTCCTGACAAAATCTGCTGCTGCTGCGCCGCGCTGACCCACGATTCGTATCTTACCTTACGGAAAAACATGCGCAACCAGAAAAGAGTTACAAGGTCACAGGGATGGAAACAAGCATAATAATGATTTTTATTCCCCAACTAATGGGTGGTATACCGTGAGGCATGATCATAATGTTACAGTCCGAATGGAATACGGTTGGAGGAATTTGTGGGTACTGGGAATTGGGCGGAAACGGACAATGTCATAAACATTGGGCATTATCCGATATAGACTTGGTCACGCCTAGACCGGCGTAGGGAGGGAAACACAGGTACAGAACTTTTTCTACCACTGGGGGAACATATCAAGCTAAGACAGGATTAGATCCCTAGGATTTGAAGGTGATGGGCAAAAACAAAACGCGGAAGGGCAAGACAGGCGGTGTCCTGCCTTGGCACCTAACGATAATAAAAATGTTAACCGCGTAATATGAGGAACCAGAACAACTGATCTGGTGAGTTGCCACCATCTGGCCAGTCAGTTGGAGCTAAAGTCTAAAACCACCACTGAAGCCTTGCGGCCATGGACTGTTCGATTTATGGCCAGGGTAATGAAAATCATAAGTGAGAATTACGAAGCGGAGCATTAAGCGATGCGGTTAACTGGTAGCAAGAATATCAAAATCACGGGGCACAATGAAACTTTGGCGAATCACTGGTGTTGCTACTGGAGTGAAGTCGGTCGTAAAAGTTCTTTGGGAGAGGAGTTGGTGGTAACGCACAGGACGGAACGCGAACTGTACAGAAAAGTATTGACCTAAAGGGGAACACAAACTGAATGTCCACTGAGATAGTTAGATCCAAACGAAAGGTTCAGCAGATCGGAACGAATTCGCCCCGGAGGCGGCAGGGGCATAGTGAAGAGTTTGTTCGTAGTTGCTGGTAGGGGAACAAATGTGGAAGAGGGCACAGTCACGAGGAGGAATGGGATAGTTGTGTTTGTGCTATCAAACCGCGTATTGCAGTGTCGTGCGATCATTGCACTGACGTACTTCGGTTTCTGGACCTCAAAACGGAGGTCATGTCTGAGGTGCAATTCCATGAGCAGCGGCATACTTTAGGCTGGTCAAGGATATCTGCTGAGGTAGAGCAATGCCGATGTAAGACGTCAGGTTCTTTTGTCAAACACTCAACAGACGCTGGTAACAGTAGGTCGCAAAGGGGGCAAGTGAAATGGCATCGACCAATGGGACAATGGGAATTGAATGGTGATATTCAGGGCGAATGCACTATGGCTAAACGACGAGTGATCATTGGTATGACCTGCCATATCAAGCAGAGGCGTACCACGAAACTCTATGTATGAGTGTTAAGGGGGCTGCGAAGCATATCATCAGATGTGCTATATATATATGCGTATAATGCCTTCTGGTAGTGTAAAAACGCCGACTTCGGTTTGGTCTGTGTAAGTTGGAGCTAGGCCAAACAGGGCACCGGGCATTAGGCAGAGCTGAGAGTAATCCAGGACAGTGACTTGGCTAGCACGAGGTATAAGGTGTCTAGGGGATAGCATGGTAGAAGGACGGGATATTTTATCCGCCCACTAAATGTGTCGTCGCTAGACACAAATATGCATTAAACCCAATTCATGGAGAATATCCGCGGTAGTTGGGTATTAAGTAAGGCGGCAACAGCCTCACAAGTGAGGAATTTATCGACCAACTGCAAAAAAGTATGATGGTGCAAGTTTTTTTGCAGCTGCTCAGCCTGACTGTTCCAGATGCGAGCGTAATAACCCGGAAAGTAGTGGCGTATTTCAGTAAGAGTTGGAGGGCACAGTAAGAGGTTGCAAGGGTCGCGGAACATGAAGCGAGGACGTGATTTAACGTTCGGTCTTGCCTCTGGTATAAAGACATTTTGGTGCATCGGAGGGCTTAAGAGAGATAGATTAAGCCTAAACCTTCTGAGCCATAGGGCTCCAGGGCCAGAAAATTGACAGTGGGGGCGGGAAGAGAGCAGATTTTGACGGCCTGCTCAAGCGCGGTACGTTCGAAATTGGTTTCGTTTTTCCCTCGTGCTAATTCGTGAAAGAATTCTTTCACGAATTAGCACGAGGGAAAAACGAAACCAATTTCGAACGTACCGCGCTTGAGCAGGCCGTCAAAATCTGCTCTCTTCCCGCCCCCACTGTCAATTTTCTGGCCCTGGAGCCCTATGGCTCAGAAGGTTTAGGCTTAATCTATCTCTCTTAAGCCCTCCGATGCACCAAAATGTCTTTATACCAGAGGCAAGACCGAACGTTAAATCACGTCCTCGCTTCATGTTCCGCGACCCTTGCAACCTCTTACTGTGCCCTCCAACTCTTACTGAAATACGCCACTACTTTCCGGGTTATTACGCTCGCATCTGGAACAGTCAGGCTGAGCAGCTGCAAAAAAACTTGCACCATCATACTTTTTTGCAGTTGGTCGATAAATTCCTCACTTGTGAGGCTGTTGCCGCCTTACTTAATACCCAACTACCGCGGATATTCTCCATGAATTGGGTTTAATGCATATTTGTGTCTAGCGACGACACATTTAGTGGGCGGATAAAATATCCCGTCCTTCTACCATGCTATCCCCTAGACACCTTATACCTCGTGCTAGCCAAGTCACTGTCCTGGATTACTCTCAGCTCTGCCTAATGCCCGGTGCCCTGTTTGGCCTAGCTCCAACTTACACAGACCAAACCGAAGTCGGCGTTTTTACACTACCAGAAGGCATTATACGCATATATATATAGCACATCTGATGATATGCTTCGCAGCCCCCTTAACACTCATACATAGAGTTTCGTGGTACGCCTCTGCTTGATATGGCAGGTCATACCAATGATCACTCGTCGTTTAGCCATAGTGCATTTGCCCTGAATATCACCATTCAATTCCCATTGTCCCATTGGTCGATGCCATTTCACTTGCCCCCTTTGCGACCTACTGTTACCAGCGTCTGTTGAGTGTTTGACAAAAGAACCTGACGTCTTACATCGGCATTGCTCTACCTCAGCAGATATCCTTGACCAGCCTAAAGTATGCCGCTGCTCATGGAATTGCACCTCAGACA